>SAXG01000023.1:0-301113 GCA_012932865.1 Amylostereum areolatum
GTTTGCCTCAAGTCGGCAAAACACCATGACATTTCGCCTCATGCCCCCCGTCACCCTCTTTCCCGTTCGCCTGCCCCCGAATTACACCCTAATAACACACTGGGGATATCGGACTACCCTTTCAAAAAGCCGACTGGCGCAAGACTCCTCCCAGCGCCTACCTGCTCGTCTCGTCAGTGTTCGTTAAAGACTCGGCCTCCAGTCCAAGCGCCCTCGCCAACGGCTCATGCAGGTAGCGCCCAGCCTCAAATGCTAACTTTCATCAAGTTTTATGGACGAAGTAGGGAGCAGTGACATTGAATAGGTGGTGTGGAAGTGGCCTTGGTGCGTGAATCTTGTTTACAGTTGTAACTTGTGTGGGTTCTGACTCCCGGAGAATATCTTCCGCGCATTCAATTAGGCCGTTTCCTACGCAGTTCGTCGATCAACGTCTTCTTAAAGGTTTGTGGAATGCCATGGGAGCTGAAGACTCCGAAAAGACTCTGAGGCCTGAGAGGACGCAGAGATTCTCTTCGGATCCAGCTTTGCAACGATAGAACTGCGACGACCAACTTTCTCGGGCTGCAACGTCTGTGTACAACCCCCAATTCCCACCTCCGTCCGGTCGATGCATCGTAGACGTCGCAGTCAAAAAGGTTTCAGAAAATCTGACATGCAGAGCTAGTAATCAATTGAGGATTCTGTCCTGACGCCCCAAGGTGGACACCTCGCAAAGTCCAACAGGACGTCGTTCGCAAGCTAAAAGGGTGCGTCCCATTCTGTACCTTATACTCCACGATATACTGATGACCTGGGGTTTCACAGAACACTCTTCCACCGAGTTGATGGTTTCCTCCAAGCTTGACTTGTGACTCCGCGAAAACACAACAATAAGAGGAGTTCAAGCGCTGGGATCGCAGTCTCACGGCGTCTCGTACAGTTTGCCCTGTATGGGCCTTCGCGACGAGGTCGTTATCCGTCCGCCGAAGTCGCGATACTCCGGTCGCCTATCGAGACCAGTGTCTCGCTCCGTGGTTAGGCTGTGAGTACACATTTGAACATTTTATTGACCTTCATGCTAACATTCGTTCTTTCCGATAGTCGGATTCGCGGCCCGCGCTGCATTGCTCTACGACGAAAGTCTGAGTTAAAGTACCGTTGAGGGTATGCGGCCAACACGATCTTTCACCCTAATTCCGCAAAACTGAATCTATACGTCTATCCTAGCTACAACACCATTCCATTCCTCTTGCCGTCGCTCCCTGAAAACTTCTCGAAGCTCAAAACCACGCATTTGAATGGTGCGTTTTTTCATTGCTCGAGGCCAAGGATAACCAATCTCAAACGAATGTTTTCTTTTTAGTTTATCAGCCTCTCTATCCCGTCGCACTCGTCGTGCAGGCTTGCCTAACAATTGCAGTCACAATGCTGCCACCTGGGCTTTTTGAGTTCGTTCTTAAGAATATGCGATACTGTACGGGGCATTCCCTGTTCATACCTGCGCGAGGCATGTTCGTAGTCGAACTTCGATGGATCCTAACCTACCCGAGTTCGACTATGACTATGCCCCATGTAGGAAGTCGATCCGACCTGTGACTGATGCCGCAACACATGTCCACAGCGAGGCGTACAGCCAAGCCAGCCTCGCGAGCGAAGATACCACACAATTCGCCGCCGTCATTGCTATCTATGTCTGAAATACAATATGGCTCGTTCGTGCGACAACATTCGCAAGGCTCGTGATATAGGCATCCACCAAATGACATCGAGTGAGCGTCGCTCCCGCAATCAAGCTTCTTCGGCTGTTATCAAGTTTCCATCTTCAATAAGGTTTCAAGGACAGCGCGCAGCATCGATTGTCTATTTCAGAGTGTGGGAGTATGTGGATTTCGAACACGGCCAGATATCCCTCGTCAACGCTGCCCCTAAAACTGCCCCACTACATCCCTCCGTTTTACCCGCCGCCATTTCATCTCAATATCTACCTCCCTCGACATTTGTCCAGTTTCGATCCTATGGCTGCGGCGAATGCTCGCCTCGTCAGGCTCGCCAAACGCTTTGATGCTGTCGTCCGGGGCAAGCAAGAAGTCACTCAACCCGATGCCTCACTTTTCCTCCAAGCAATATGCGCTCAGCCAGACCCGATGGTCTGCGTGGACAAGCTCACATCGAGGAGTTCGGGGTTGGAACAGTTTCAGAAAGCTATGTTCATGGACTTGCGGCTGGGGGCCCTCAACGGTGACGTGACTCGTGTATTCACCTACCTCCAAGCTCCCGCTTTGCGAGACCTTGGCGGAGGCCAAGTCCTCCTTCGGATTTTACAGAAACTTGTATCACCATCCTTCCTTTTCGACGCCTATGCTCAAGCGTTTCGCGATGGATTGCTGGACCAGCATGGCCAGCAAAGTTTCGCATGGCTTCTACAACAGCTAGTCGTCGTTCCCGGCGATACGGCCAATGTTTGGCGGGAGCTCGCCACAGAGCTCGTCGACAGCATGCTCTCTTCCGTCTTTCATGATGTGAAGGCATGCGGCCAATCGATCAAGAATATCCTCGACAGGCAAAGTGCAGGAGCGACTGTCGTCGTTCATCCCGATCACGGTCCTGGCGGCCGACACGACAACGACTTCGAAAACTTCCGCGAAATTGCGATCCTTCCTACCGCGGACGAGATCAACTCCAAGAAGCCCCCCTACATCCTTGCCGCCGATGTCGTCGACGAATGCCATGCCAGTGCTGCCGTCATCACACACCTGGACAATCAATTTCGGCTGCTCCGCGAAGATATGCTGTACGAACTGAGGGAGGAGTTGGAGCGCGCATCAGGGAAGAAGAAGGGGACTCACCGCGGTCTCAACGTTGAAATCCTCCGCGTCCTGGAGGTGTATGGAGGGGACGAAAAGCGAAGACAAAAGTGGTGCTTGTGCCTCCAGTGCAAGGACGACTTCTGGTTCTTCAAGAAGGACAAGCCAAGGGATCGCAAGCAGTATCTCTCTGACGAGCGCAAGTTCATCAAGCACCAGTCTCTGTGTTGTCTTCTCGTCGACGACAAGATCGTTGCGTTCGCTACCATCCAACGCGACGAGGAGCGTCTCGCCCGTAATCCCCCGGTCATCTCTCTTCAGCTGGAAGGAGAACGAAGCACCCTCCACGCATTGTCCATGCTCAATATATCCCAAAACACGAGAGTTATCCAAGTTGACACTGCAGTATTCTCATACGAGCCTGTTCTCAAACAACTGCAAGAAATGGCAGATCGTAACCTACCTCTCGCGTCCGAACTATTTTCGTGGGACGACGATAGCTCGCTTGCCCCCACCTCCCTTTACTCCCGACTCTCTGATCCGAGCCCTTGAAGATGATCCGTCTCAAGATTGTAGCACCGCTTTTTGGGCTCTCCAAACCGATCGTTCTCGATGACGCCCAAGTAGCATCGCTGAAATCCGGGTTAAAGCAGCGATTGTCCCTTATACAAGGACCTCCAGGTTAGCTACTACGTTTTCTTGTTCTTGTCTCCTGACGATCACTAACACTTTCGAATGATAGGGACGGGAAAGTCCTTCATCGGGGCACTCATTGCGAAAGCGTTGCATGATTCTTCGGCACAGACAATCCTCGTTTGTTGTTATACAAACCATGCATTGGATCAATTCCTCGAGGACCTCCTAGATATCGGTATCCCACCCGAACACATGGTCCGCTTGGGCGGAAAGGCGACGACACGGACCGAATCACTGTCGCTCTACAAGCAAACATCATCGTATCGGTTCTCTCAGTCTGACTACACTCAGATTAATGAAATCCGGAACACCGTCACTGTTCTCTTCACTCGCCTGGAAATGGAGTTCAAGCAGTATGCGCAATTCAGCATGTCTCCGGTGGTACTTCTCGCCCACCTCGAGTTCGAAGACAGGGATTATTACATGGCGTTTGAGGTCCCTGTGGACAACAGTAGCGGAATGCAGAAAGTGGGAAAGAAGGGGAAAGCTATCAACGAGTTCTATCTGTTGTCGCGCTGGCTAGACGGTTGGGACCCCGGTCTGTTCAAGCACGAACCCCGAATGAAGCAAGGTCGTACATCGGAGATCTGGCGCATGGATCCACCGTCTCGGAACGCACAGGCTCGTCTTTGGAGGTCCGCCGTCCTGAATGAACAGATATCGGAGCTCTACGATGTCGGGCGACGGTACAATGAAGCCCAAGTTACTTTGGAACGCAAATTCTCTGAACGGGACAAGGTTGTCCTTCAGAGCAAACGCATTATTGGATGCACGACGACAGCCGCCGCAAAATACACAGAGCATATCCAGGCCGCTGCCCCTGATATCCTCCTCGTCGAGGAGGCCGGCGAAATCCTCGAGAGTCATGTTCTCACAGCGCTGGCAAAGGAGACGCAGCAAGCAATTCTCATCGGCGATCACAAGTAAGGGTGTTGTTTCCTGTCGGCCCACACGCTGCTCTGATAATTTCGTCCTTCATCCAGGCAGTTACGCCCCAAAGTAAACCACTATCTTTTGACAACTGAGAAGGGCGAGGGCTATGACCTAAATGTGTCGCTTTTCGAGCGTTTGGTCCTTAAAGGCTACCCTCACGAGACTCTCAAGAAGCAACACAGGATGCGCCCCGAGATCTCTGCGATGATCCGTCATCTCACCTATCCCGATCTCATTGATGCTGAAAAGACACAAAACCGTCCCGATCTTCTTGGTGTCCGCGACAATGTCATTTTTATCTCACATGGCCACCCCGAGGACGAAATGAAGGGCGTTGGGGACGTGCGAGATGGGGGTTCTAAATCTTCGAAAGAGAACACTTACGAAGTCCAGATGGTGCTCAAGATAGTCAAATACCTCGCTCAGCAAGGGTACGGCACGGAAGATGTCGTCGTGTTGACCCCATACCTTGGGCAGTTACACAAACTTCAGCAAGCGTTAAGGAACGATACGGACCCTTACCTCAACGATATGGACATGCATGACTTGGTACGAGCCGGCCTCTTACCCCCTACAGCGGCACAGCCCAAGAGGCGTCTTCGGTTGGCCACCATAGGTACGTCGGCTCCCCAACTGTCTGTACGTTCGCGGTTGACCTTCTTCTTAGACAACTATCAAGGAGAAGAAAGCGATATCGTACTCATCTCCTTGACACGTAGTAATGCAGCCAACGACATTGGGTTCATGTTTTCGCCAGAGCGTCTCAATGTCCTTCTTTCTCGTGCACGCAATGCTTGTATCATGATTGGGAACGCGCAGACCTTCCGTGGGTCGAAAAAGGGCGGTCCCCTCTGGAGTGACCTCACCGATTTCCTAATTCACCACGGTCACTTCTACGAGGGCTTCCCCGTGCGTTGCGAGCGCCACCCAGATCGCATTGGGCTTCTCAAGGAGCCTCATGAATTCGACGAGCATTGTCCAGACGGTGGATGTAACGAGCCATGGTGAGCCAACTTTCTGTCTGTCTTTCGTCTGTTGGTCTCATGTATTCGTCCAGCGGAACGATATTGAACTGCGGCGTCCACAAATGCCCTTCCAAATGTCACTCGCTCTCAGACCATTCCAAGCTTCCCTGTCCATTCATCTTCGAGACTTTTTGCCCTCAAGGTCACAAACGCAAGTACCAATGTTGCAACGGCCCTCCTCTCCTCTGTGACAAATGTGAGAAGGAGCGGAAGAAGCAGGAGAAGCAACAACAACAGGCATATGATCTTCAAGTAAAACGTGAACGCGAGCAGCAAGAACACGAGCGGGAGATTGCACGACTGGATCAGGAAATGGCAGCGGAACTTCTGTTGCAACAGGATGCCGCCCTTGCCAAAGAGCGTGCTGATGCTATTCGTCAGAAGAAAGAAGATTTGGAAGCCGCGAGAACTCGCACTTTGCAGAAACGTAAACAGGCTATTATGGCCGCGAAGAAATCGAGCTCAACTAAGGATCCACCTACGGCCTCCCAGTCAGCGGCGCCTCCAACTCAACAGCCAGCGTCCACGCCTCCATCCCCGTCCCAGAGCTCCTCAGGGCGGTCTTCTCCACAAAACCCCCAACCGTCTACTTCACCCGCGGCCGACCCAACCCAGGCAGCTCCATCTCCATCGCCACCCTCGCCAAAGCCAAGGCCATCTGCCCCGAAGTCGACGAGTCCTAGTGCTCTTGCGCAGCCCCTACCCGACTCACCATCTAAGTTGGAATGGGAACGCAAGAAGAACATGGAAGGCTCAACCAATAAGCACATCGATGCTATCATGGAGATGACGGGGCTGGAGGCTGTCAAGAAGCAAGTTTTGGCCATCATGGCTCGCATCGAAGTGACTAAACGGCAGGATGCGTCCATGAAAGACGAACGTTTCAACATCGTTCTTCTCGGCAACCCTGGGACAGGTTAGGCTCGATTTCTGCTAAATCTTCCTGGTACAAATAAGCTTACGATTGCCGTCGAATAGGGAAAACAACAATAGCTCGGCATTACGCGAAATTCTTGTCTTCCTTGGACATAATATCGGGCGACGCTTTCGAGGAGACGACAGGCTCTCGAATGGGAAACGATGGTATTCCTGGCGCCGAAAAACTCATCGAAAAGGTTACGAAGGCCGGAGGTGGCGCAATATTTGTCGACGAGGCCTACCAACTTGCTAGCGAGAAGAACATCGGTGGCAGTCAAGTCCTGGACTTCCTCCTTGCGGAGATGGAGAACAATGTTGGCAAGATCGTTTTTATCCTCGCGGGATATAACAAACAGATGGAGAAATTCTTCGAGCACAACCCAGGTCTCACTAGCAGGGTGCCTCACCGCCTCCAGTTCGAAGATTATAGCGATCAGGAACTTCTCCACATGTTCGACAGGCTGATCTTCAAGAAATACTCGGGCCGCATGCAAGTCGACGACGGCGTCAAGGGTCTGTATAGTCGGGTCGCCATTCGGCGCCTGGGCAGAGCTCGAGGCAAAGAGGGCTTTGGGAATGCGAGGGCGCTGCAGAACATGTTCTCGAGGATCGCCGATCGCCAGGCAGTTCGCATCGCGGAGGCTCGCAAGAAAGGCCGACGACCAGACGACATGCTCTTCGTCAAGGAAGATGTAATTGGTCCAGAACCGTCCAAGGCAGCATTCGACAGTCCTGCGTGGAAGAAACTTCAAGGGATGGTTGGCTTGGGTTCCGTCAAAAATTCAATCAAAACCCTCTTTGATGTCATCACGGAGAACTATCAGCGTGAGCTGGACGAGAAGGAGCCCATTCAGATGTCCCTCAACCGCGTTTTCCTTGGTAATCCTGGAACTGGCAAGACGACTGTAGCAAAGCTTTACGGAGAGGCGTTGAAGGACATGAGTTTGTTAAGCAATGGAGAAGGTGCGTTTCTTTGGTCTCCGTACCATCCCTGGTGTTGATGTTTCACCTTTCAGTTGTCGTAAAGAACCCCTCTGATTTCATGGGTCAGTATATTGGACATTCTGAGGCCAACACGAAGGCCATCTTGGCAAGTACTGTCGGCAAAGTCCTGGTCATTGACGAGGTACGGACCAAGTCACCAAGCTTCGACCCAAACTCATAGTTGTTTCAGGCCTATATGCTTTACGGAGGAGGATCGCAAACGGGCGGTCAGGGCGACACATTCAAAACAGCAGTCGTTGACACCATCGTGGCGGAAATCCAAAGTGTTCCTGGAGAAGACCGTTGCGTACTGTTGCTTGGCTATGAAGGTCCAATGCGTGAAATGTTCCAAGTGAGCAAACCATCTCGTCTTCAAAGGTGTTTATATGGACTGATCGATTGCTCAGAACGTGAACCCAGGCCTCTCTCGTCGGTTTGCCATCGAAGACGCATTCCGTTTTGAAGATTATACCGACGACGAGCTCCTTCAGATCCTTGAGTTGAAGCTATCGCAACAGAACCTCGACGCGACGCCTAATGCGAAGGCTGTCGCAATCGACATTCTTGGCCGATCCCGCAACCGTCCTAACTTTGGGAATGGTGGAGAAGTCGAGAACTTGCTAGGCAAAGCCAAGACACACCATCGTTCGCGACAAGCATCGATCCCGCCCGCCCAACGATCTCACGACGTTATCTTTGAGGCGGTAGATTTCGACCCCAACTTTGATCGCGCTGCACACTCCGATGCGAACCTCAAGCAACTCTTTGCGGACGTTGTGGGCTGTGAGGAGGTTGTGAAAAAGTTGGAAGGCTACCAGAACATTGCACGCGTCATGCAGGCTCGGGGGAAAGAGCCGCGCGAGGCTCGCCACCTCATCCCTACAAACTTTGTTTTCAAGGGACCTCCCGGTACGCTTTTCTCGTCTCTTATCTTGGGAAACGGCACTCATTCATTAAATATAAAGGTACCGGAAAAACGACTACAGCACGGAAGATGGGTCAGGTTTACTACGACATGGGGTTCCTTTCCTCCGTAGATGTCATCGAGTGCTCGGCCTCCGATCTCGTTGGTCAATACGTAGGACAAACTGGTCCCAAGACGAAGAAGCTTTTCGAGAAGGCTCTGGGCAAGGTTCTTTTCGTGGACGAAGCTTATCGTCTCAGTCAAGGCCATTTTGCGAAGGAGGCTATGGACGAGCTGGTCGGAATTCTCACGCAGGACGAGTTCAGAGGCAAGCTCATCGTCATCCTCGCGGGATACGACCGCGAGATGAATGAACTCATGGCCGTCAACACTGGCCTGTCCAGCCGTTTTCCGGAGGAGATCCTCTTCAAGAACCTATCCCCAGAACGGTGCATCGACATTCTCAAGAAGCAGCTAGAGAAGGAAGACATCGCCTCCCCTGAACTTGAGCAAGCGTCGTCGCAGGCGTACCGAGATATCCTCAGACTGGTCACATCCCTTTCGGGTCTCGATTCATGGGGCAACGCTCGGGACATGATCACGCTCTCCGGCCAAATGATCAGGAAAGTTATGGACAAAATCAGCCTCACCGACGCGAAGGACGCGAAGTTGGTTCTTCATGGTCAAGATGCCGTCAACTGCGTCGACGCGATGCTAAACGAGCGGCGCGAGCGTCTGATAAACCTCCCTGGACAGCGATTCCACAAACCAGCGTACAACCTTCCGACGCAGGATGCAGCACCAACCCCTGCACCTCCGCCTGCCGCCGCCGCCGCCAGCACCGCCTCCTCCAAGAAACAGGAGTCTGCACCGCCGCCTGAAGAGTCGAAACCCGACGACGAAGATTCCTCTGACTCAGAATCGAGCTCTGACTCCGAGAGGGCAAGCCCACAGGCCTCTTCCTCTTCTGGGACGCAGCGCGACCCAGGAGTGTCCGACGCCATCTGGGAACAACTCCAAAAAGCCAGGCGCGCCGCCGACGAAGCCGCCCGTCGTCAGAAGGAAGAGAGGGAGGCCATGGAGAAGGCCCTTCGGGAAACTCAAGAGCGCGTCAAAAAAGAGGCCGCGCGAGCTCAGGCTCTTGCTCGACAAGCTAAGTTGGCTGCCGACGCGGAGGTGAAGCGCCAACTCAAAGCGCAGATGGAGCGGGAGCGCGCAGCCAGGGCGGAGCAGGAGAGAATACGACGAGAGCTCGAGGCGAGGCGGAAACGTGAGGAAGAGGCGAGACGTCGGGAGGCCCAGGCTCAGCAGAAGCTGAGGCAGATGGGAGTTTGTCCCGTGGGGTACCAGTGGATCAAGCAAGGATTTGGCTATAGATGCGCCGGGGGATCCCATTATGTCTCGGACGCCCAACTTGGGCTGTAGATAACAGGTATCGCTGTTTTTGAACCTTGTCGACGTCGTTTACGTCCGTTGCTACTCCTGTTGTCGAGTACCTATACGCTGTCGTGTTTTCTGTCCCGCAATTTGTCGATTGACTACGTAAAGCACCACCCGTGTACTTACCACCACCGTTCGCGCCGTGTAGAATACAACTCTAAATAGCATTGTCTCCTAGTTACACCATGTATAAATACACAAATCGTACAATCCGCTCCAGAATACGTCAGAGCATCCACTGGCACAATACAACACAACTACGGCAGAAAGACGTGACAAAAGAGCATCCGATAGGTGGTGAGGCGAGGGATATGCAATACAGTAGTAATAAGCGACTTACTCTCCCGAAGCGCACCCGAAAGCGCCCCGGGGCTGGTCAGTGTACAGATTGCACAGACGACTGTGCAGACGAGGACGAGGGAGGGCCTCTGTAAGGCCACGCAGGAGGTGCGACCGGAGGAGGTGGGACCGGTGCCGGCGCATGCGGGAATCCAGGCGCACGACCTTGAACGCCTGCAGTTGAACCGGCGCGGGAACGCCCCTGTCGTTGATGGTGCATACTGGAGTGTGACGACCGACGCTCGTCGGTCGAGGAGTTGGAGCCGTAGGGCTGGGCGTAGAGAGGTCCGGGGTAAGGTGTGGAACGTGCGCTGGAGTTGCTGCGGGAGAAGGAGGGGACGATATCGATCATGGCTGGTCGACTCTGCAAGAAACGCGCGTCAACGAGTGTGGTGGTAGCGTGAAAGCGGCGAGGGAGACTTACCCCAGGGAGACTTGCCCCAGGAGCGGGTCCAGGAGCGGGTTCACGGGGAGGGGGTTCACGGGGAGCAGAAGGACCTGCGGTCGGTTGAGGCGGTTCGGCAGGCTGGGGTCCAGGAAGACCTCGAAGAGTGTTCATGAAACCGTTTGAGGCGCCGTGGCGTTGAGAATCGACGCTGTGGTTGGTGCTGTTACCGTCGGTGTCCCAATCGAGGGAGGGGTTGAGCGCGGAAACCACCGACGCCTGCGAGGTGCGCGCGTTGGCGTTGCTTTGGGGTGGCACAGGATACGGACCGTACGGCGGAATGGGGGTCGGGGCGGCGACGTCCACGGAGGGCCGTCGGTGAGATGGCCCGTGGTCGTAGGGCGGGTGGACGGGCGGAGGGGGGATCCGTGACCTCGTAGGGGGTGCGGTCTGCTCCTGCGGTCCTAGGCTCTCGCGCCGACTGCGACTTTCGGTGCTGGTTCGAGGACGAGAGGAGCTCTCCGACGCGGGTCTTGCACCAGAAGGAGCTGGCACCATGCTGACGCTTGTCGACGCACTCCCGACTCCGGGGTCAGGGACGACTCTCGAAGGTCCCGCCTCCGCGTTTGCTTCGCCTTGGTACGACATGCTTCGCTCGACGGATTGGCCGGGGAGGGGGGTCCTCAGCACCGGCGAGGACCGTCCCGACACGGAATCGATGCCCAGGGCATTGCCCGGCATGATCGCGTCCCCGCGTTGGCGCGTGGCCTCCTCCCTCTCTATCCGCTTCAGTTGCGCCAGCTCTCGGAACCGCTCTCTCCGCTCCTGGCGGCTTTCGACGGGCCTCGGCTCGTCGCGTCCGGGATCGCGCTCTCGGGGGCGAGGGTCCGCCGCGGGCGTGGATTGCGCGAGGTTCTGCGGTGGTTCGAATTGGGTGGGTATCACGCGGTCGTGGTAGGGTGCGCCTGGGACGTAATACATGCCGGGCTGTTTCTAAACAAGCACGTGGATGGATCAGGCCGAGCGTCCAAGGGGAGGGGGGGATAAAAACGAGGAACGCACCGTGGCTTCTGGGGGAAAGCTCAACTGGGGTTGATGTGGGTGGACGGTGGATCGCTCGTAAGCAGCTCGCGAGCCAGCTGCGTAATCGTAATTCTGATAAAAGCGGTTGTGGTTGACCGGTCGGGGTGGCGCAGGGAGTGGGTTGGAGGAGGTGGCGTTCATGGCGGACGCGGACTGCGTGGCGCGTATTTGCGGGGCTGAGTGGGTCGAATTGGGGAACTCGTTGTTCCAGAAGTTGAGTTCGCTTTGGGTCTTCGTGAGCTGATCAGAGGTATCAGTGAGGATGGGCCACTCGGGAAGAGAGCGGCGTACACGAGATACCTTCCTGTAGATAGGTCAGAAGGGGAGAGAGATGAGACGGCGAGGGACGGGGGACGTACTCTGTTAGCTCCTCATTTTCTTGGAGGAGGGTTTCCTCGATCGCCTGCCAACGCTCCTCGCAATCCTCCAATTCCCGTGTTCGCCGTGCCAACCTCATCTCGAGCTCAGCCACGCGCCGTCTGTCAACCGAGTTCTTCTGGCCGGCTTCCATGGTCCTACGTATATAAGACAGAAAGTTTTCGATGTGGGAACACTGTTGTGTGCGAGTCAGTCCGCGGGCCATAGGGACGGGGAAAAAAGGAGCGCTCACGTATGAGGAATCAGGATGATGCACGATCCACGCCTGCGCTTCCATGATGGCGCGCGAAATTTCTCGACTGGGGGCGCGGTCCTTGCACGCGAGCGTCAGCTGGATGAGTTGCTCGGACGCGTTGATCTTGTCCTCGCCCTCGCCACCGATGATGGGTCCGACGTGGAGCTTCTTTATGCGCTCCCTCGAGAATGGATGTCGACATAGCGGGCAAATGGAGGGGGTTAAATTGAGGAGGCAGCTGGACCGTGGGGATTACTAAGTCGCTGCGACGAAGATCGGAGAGAAAGACGACGTACCCCAGGCAGAAAATGTGGCCACAGCCGAGCGCGTGAGGCTTCAGAGCATCAGCTACTGGCCGTGAGAGATCGTCCGTCCACGAGAAAGACTCGAGACAGACGTCGCACGTCGACTCCGGGCTTGCGTACAACATCGCCCTTGACCCTTTTCGATGCCGCCTTTATACAAAAAAAGCTGTAGTGAGAACAAATCGTTTAGGCGGGCATGACGAGGGGGAGGACAGAAGAGGCGAGTGGGTGAATTTTAAGAACTGCAAGGGCGGCCTGCCAGTGGACGGTGTTTCCGGAAAAGCACCGCTCTGCAATGAGGCTGAAGAAGCGGATCTAATCTAATCACAAAGTCTCTGCCCATCGCGGATCTCCGACGGTCACTCAGTGAGCAAAGTCCTGAGCAGTGGTCCTCGGCCTCCCCCCGGTCGACGACGACGAGCAGGGATCGTGGTGAGAAAAGAGCGCAGGCAATGGAGGAAGCAGGCTCGGTACTAATTCAATTTCTTTTCTGAATTGTTGCATTCAACTCTTCTTATCTGGGTTACGTAACAGCGCTAAGATATTTTTAAACATATTTTCCGCCTCGGTTCAAAGTCAAGGCTCCTCCTCCTTGGTGACCTTCTTGACCACCGCAAACTCAATCATCTCTGGCCGTCCCCTCTCCTTCTGCATCCTCCGCACCGCCTCTGCCCGAGATGCCAGGCGACATGCTGACCCCGATTCGCCAGATCGCCGATAAGATTAATGCTTCCACTAGCCTCGTGTTTAAATAAAGAGCTGCTTTCCGGGCGCTACCCTATCCCACTTTCTCCCCCTCGCCCAAGACGGTCTGTGGCGTCGCGTCCTCTGCTCCCTCAAGTATGCTCATCGCTCACCAGTCCTCTACCTGCGATAT
Source organism: Amylostereum areolatum (assembly GCA_012932865.1). Lineage (NCBI taxonomy): Eukaryota > Fungi > Basidiomycota > Agaricomycetes > Russulales > Stereaceae > Amylostereum > Amylostereum areolatum. The sequence continues at coordinate 13,286 of SAXG01000023.1, forward strand.
CTGTCTCAATGAATATCTGTGGGACGAGCCAGACGACGGCTCCCGCTGGTTGGCGAGACCGCATGTGCTCGGATGTGGTCATATCTACTGTTTGATGTGCGTGGCCCACCCTTTTCCTTCCTTAAATCGAACTTATGTCTCCCGAATTTACCAGCTGTCTCACGCGAACGTCGCCCCCCTTGTGTCCGTTGTGCCGCGTCCCGTACTCTCGAGAACGAATCAAGAAGCTGCACATCAACCCACCCGACTCCGACATAATCGAAGGCCACCGCATCCTCGAACGTCTGGCCGAGAACTCCAGAATGCGGACCCCGCAAGACCAATTCGACGTCGTTATAAACGATGCGAATGCATTTGTGGCTCAGCACCCAGACTGCTCACTGGTTAGTACCGTCTTTTCGTTTGCCATTTGTGAATCTGCTCAAGGCGCCTCAGCGCGAAGCCATCGACAGTCTCACCCACACGCTCACTAATTATCGATGGACCGCCGAAAAGTATGCGGAACAAGATACGATCATTCGTAACCTTCAGAACGAGTTGGATGTGAAAGAGGGTCAATGCGCGTTTGCGCGAGGCATGGAGAAACACTTCAGAAAGATGATAAAAAAACTGGAAAAGTTAGAAACGTTTCCCTCTGTTTTTGCCGTTCTCTGACAATTGCTTCTATTTTTGTCTTTGTGCAGAGATGTGGGCATCCTTTCTGCCAGCTATTTTTTGCCCCCATGAAGCTAACGTTCTATAGCTAGGGGTAGCTCGAGCTGCTTCCGCTCCACGCGGAGCGGACGGTACACCAGCACGATTTCCTGGAGATGTCTACTTTCAACCGTCGGAACCAGATCCACTGGCGCGGACAACGCCTCACCCCGCCCTAAACGAAACATGGGATGGTATTCGACCAGCAATCGTGGGGCAATACAACAACTCTCCGGTTTATGAACGCGTCCCGTCTCCCAGACCTTTCCGAATATGGCGACGTCAACCTCTAGACCCCGACATGATACCCTACCCTCCCTCAGGCCCACTGATGTTCTATTTCTCTCCGCAGGAGCTAATTTCGCGCGGGCTCGCTCCCGACCACGGCCCTGTCTATATAGATGCGGCGCAAATGAATGTCTGTCGTCCCACTCTCTTCTTTGTGCGGGACGCATATTGACTTTGTAAATCAGCCTGAAGACGTGCTCGGCCACGAATTCTTGACAATGGACCTCCTCGCACATCCTCCCAGCCCCCGCCCCTCGGTCGTAAATTCCGGGGATGCGTCCGCCGACCCCCCTTGGGAGACCTTGGGCGCGATACTGGACGGAGTGAGGATGGATGAAGACGAATCGCCCATCCCCGAAGATATGCTCGCCGCGATCAACTCCCCTTCCCAGCCAACCTCAAGCTCTCCAGTCCACCCCCCGCCGCCTAACTTTGATCAGCCATTGGGCACTCCCAACGTCGCGCCCCCGCTGTCGAGACCAAGCTCTCGAGGAAGCGAACACGGCAGCGCCGGGGCTTGGATTGGGTTTGGATTCCCCGAGCATCAGTGTCGCAACCTACGCTATCGTCCATCTACGCCTGCTGCCCCCATACCTCAGTATCCCTCCAGTGGATTTTCTTTCGCGAACGATGGCATGTCGTCACCAGGTGTCATCACCCCGCCGCTCTCAGCCTCGAGATCGGGATCGTCGAGGTCACTTCCCCGGAGCCGTCCTGCCAGTGGAAGCAGCTATGCCGGTGCATCGTCGCGCACTGGTACGGCGTCCCCTCCCGTCGACGACGCCTACGAAACCCGCCCCGACTCCGCTTCCAGTTGGCAGAGCACCGGAATGAGCGAAGCGCCCGACTACTTAGACGGCGACCAGCAATTCACGCGCCACCACGGCTCCGTGGGGACCACCGCATATGGTCTACCTGTGCCGACACCTCCGACACCTCCCATCCCGCGCCGATCCTCTCCTTCTCCCCCCTCCAGCCCCACCCACTCCTCCATAAGGTTTATCTCCCCATTCAACAACGAGCAGTCCTGGTCGGCGCTGCCGCCCGCTGCCCTCAACGACGTCCCGGTGCCAGCTCCCCCCACCCCGCCAACGCCCGCTCTGGGCCTCGCCCACGGCCAACAACCACGGACCGCAGAGCTGACCTTCGCCCAACTCCGTGCCCTCGTAAGCACGCTCCGCCAATCCCCCTCCGCACCACGGTCACTCACCCATACATATACCTCTGTTTTTTGTTGCAGCGCGGCCGACACCCGCCCGCCGTCGCGCCCCCGCCGACGTCGTCGACCTACATCGACCCGCCCGCAACCGTGCCGATCCCGCCGAGAGGGGCGTACTACTCTCCCCCCGCGAGCGTGTACGGCTCGCACCCCGCCTCCGGTCCCAGCTCTCGGGTCCCGCCCCCGATGCAGGGCGGCTTCGGCGCCGCGTGGCATCGAGGCGCGTCGCTGGAACGCCACCCAAGTACCGCCGCGGCGCCCGGCACCGCGAACCACACGTCCGCGCGCCCGGGCATGTCGAGCGTCGCGACGGCGGGGTTGACGCGTCCTTACGACGGGTCCGCGCCGGCGTTTGCGTCGCTCGAGCGGGGGTCGGGGCCGGACCGACGGCGGACTGGCTGACAGTGAACGTCTTCGCTTCGTTGTTCCTCTGGAATCTGGATCCATGTTGATGTTGCTTTGACGCGTTTTTGTCCTTGCCATGTTTCCGTCCTGCTTTATCTGGTGCTCTCCTTGCTTTCGCTGCTGTGTAATCTGCTCTGCGACGTTGTCCGCCCACGTACGACCCAGTGTATCGCGCGTTTTATTCTGTTTGCCTTCTCGTGCGTTGTATGTGTAGTGTTTTGTATCACCGTTGTTCTCTCGGTTTCGCTGTTCCGTTCGTTCTATCCCTGTATCATACGACCAGCACAATCGAGCACTTTTCCTGAACGATAAAGTCTGCATTATCGCGGGATCCCCACTGGGAGACTGACGTCCTCACTCAGAGTGAGGACCGTACGTACAACGAGAACGAGTGTCTTCTGATGAGTATTGGGATATTGAGAAATACTCGAAAAACATGGACAGAGTGGGAAGTGGACATCGCGACAATACAACATGATCACATGACGGACCCTGACTGGCCTCGCGGCGCGAGTCGCTTCTCCATCTCCTCATCCTCCCACAGGCTTCCAGTCTCTCGCGTCTGTCCATCTGCACGCGCGAGTATCGTAACCGATTGAACCCGGAACGCACTGTTTTGAACTTTCGAGCGGCCTACTCTACCCTGGACTCTCGTCGCCACAACCTACCCGTCACCAGACCACGAACGACGCCCTCGAGATGCGTTTTGGTGTCCCGCTCTCCCGCTCGCCCTCGCCGGTACGGAGGTGCGTCAAGTTGTACCGTAAACATATGCCGTAGTGTGCTCATCTTGATCGCGTTCAGAAAATCCTCCCACCATCGCGTACCCCGCCGGAGCTCGACGTACGGTCTTTATTCCAGCTCTTCATCCTCAGAGGACGACGCGCAGGGATCGGTCGGCTCCGACTCCGATTTCAACGACGACAACGCCGAATCATCATCCCTGTCCATCTCGCAAAGGTCTGCCATACCGCTCGCATCTCGCTCGCCCGCGGCCTTCTCACCTGTGACCATGATAGGCGCGCGAAGCTGCCCGAGCCCGAACGGCATCACGTCGAGGACACGGTCGCCGCCATCCGTCTGCGGACGCGGCATCACGATCCGTACGAAGAGTGGGAGAAGCAGACGAGGAAGGATGCGTTCGTGCGTGGCGGTGTCTCTTGCTTACGTCCGACTGCCCGTGGCTTATCCCCCTCCTTTCTAGCACACCGCTCGTCGCGAGCACACCACAGCCCACGCGCGCCACCGCGCCGCCCTCTCTGCCGCGCGGGCGCGCGAGACCCAGCAGTTGCAAGCCCTGTCCGCTCAAGAGGTGTCTTCCGTCTCGTCTTTACTCTCTTCCCTCCGCCTACGTCACCAAACCGAAGAAAAGACCGCCCTAGAACAGCAGAGTGCAAGCGACAAGGCGCGGTGGGCGCGGATCGAGGCCACCATCCAGGCCGAGGAGGAGAAGGTGCGCGTGCGTCAAGAAGCGGAGCGCAAGGCCAAAGAAGAAGAGGAGCGCAGGGAGAAGGAGGCCGCGCTGAAGAGGGAGCTCGCGGAGAAGAAGAAGAGAGAGGAGGAGGAGAAAGAGAGGAGGCGGCAGGAGGAGGAGCGGGAGAAGAAGAGGCAGGAGGAGGAGGAGGCGAGGAAACATGAGGAGGAGGAGCGAAGGCAGGCGGAGGAGCTGCAGAAGCAGGAGGGCGAGCGGATGCAGCTGGGTATGACCACTCCCGACCGCGACTGGCGCGAAGCCCGCCACACGCTCAAGGTAAAGTCTTTCGACTTATCTCACCTTCCCTTCGGACTCTTCTTCGTACTTTCTCATTCGACCTCCACCGTCAATGCTAACCGCAACTTATGGTGTATCCTAGGTCCTGAAGGGGGATCCTATGCGCACCGTCAAGGCGGATCCACAACTAAAGAAACTCTGGAACGAGAACCGACGCAAGATCACGCCTCGCATCGGCCAACTTACGAAAGACGACCAATCAATCGTCGACACTGTGCGTCTTTCCTACTTCTCTCTCTTCCCTTTCTTCCTTTGACTTACACCCTATCCTCAGTCCCAACACATCCTACAAATCTTCCACCAAAACCCTGCCCTTCCGCGTCCAGTCTACTTTGCCCTCCTCTCGTCCCTCTCCAAGGCCTTCATCCTCCAAGCCGAAACCGAGGTAACCGCCGAGAAGCGCTCCGCGCGTCCGCTCGCGTTCACCGCCGCCCGCCTCGTGGGCACGCTCGATGGCTTCGCGGACGTGCTCTGGGCGAAGCTCGTGCAGCGTACGGGCGGGTGGTGTGTGCCCTGCAGCGTGCCCTCTGAAGACTCGGATGGGACGCCTTTTGACAAGGACGGGTGGATGAAGGCCAAGGGCAGGCGGAACGACGAGGGTGCGAGCGAGTTCGCCGCCCGCGTCGCGGGCATCATGCGCGTGTACTTCTGGATCCTCCACGCACCCGTCACCGGCACCCCGCTCTTTCGCCCGCTCCAGCGTCCGAAATTCTGGGCATACTTCGCGCGGATGATCAGCCAGCCGCGCCTGCTCGCCGAGCCGCTCGCGGCGGAACTACTCTCTGGTTCGTTCCGCTCTTTTCATCCCTCCTCTCTTCGCACGTGCTCAATATGCCATGGACAGTTGCGCTGGACGTTGGCGGTGCCGAGGCGAAGTACGTGTGGGGAAAGCAGTGGGTCAAGATGCTTGAGCTGCTGTATGATGCCGTGACGGGCGAGGAGAAGAAGATTGGTGGGACGACGTCGGAGGGGCATGCGACGCGGGTGCGGCTGCAGCTTGAGATTGAGCGCGCGATGGTGGCATAGCGGCGAGGACAGCGAGTCCTGACAGTTTACTACGCGCTGACCTAGTCTGCGCCTTGCGTTTGTACAGCACGTCATGAGAGTTATGAAGCAGACATCTGAAGAGTGGGGAGGCGGTCACGTGAACTTTAAAATCCATGGTTACGCTTGTCAAGCGCGTCAAGCTCTGTTTCTCCCACTCACTCAAACTCGCCGCATCCACTGGGCCATCGCCGACACCCCTAACTGCCCTGACATATCGAAGAGATCTCATGTTATTGAAGTCAGCTACTAGTAGTGACTAGTCAACAGACACTTGTTCCTCCGCAATTCCGTTTTGTGTCTACCGCCCATGCTGTGATATCCGGATGGCATCAACGCTTTAATCTCCAGCTAGAAGCAATGATGCGCTGTCCTCAGGCTGCCATTTTACAACTAGTTCCTCTACGTTTCCGGCTCGGAGTCCTGTTATGGACAGGACGAGATGCCTATAAAGCAAACCATCATTCACTCCATTGGCACCCCCTCCCCCATCATGTTTCTCCCTTGGATTAACGCTGCGGTAAACACTGTCCGTGATGTGCTCTTGTATGTGGACCTGTGAGTGTGTCTCAGAAATAGTTCGCCACATACTTGCTTCTGACATACCCCCCCACAGTTTTCCTCCTCCCAGGTACGTTTCTGCGCGTCAGCATCGCATTCTTGATCTGCGTTGAGCGATCTCGTTAGAGAACCGAGAGTGGAAGCCCCGAGCGAGACAGCGTATGCGATCCCTTGATCAAAGCCGTTGTTTGTCTCACACGAAGTACTGCTATCAGGCCGCCCCTTCCCCAACCAGTCCCTGTCGATACGTGGGCGGCTCCTTACTACTACTGTAACGTACTGCTGAACTGATATAACCCTCCACATTTTTCAGGCCTGCTCCCAGCATCTTTGCACTAGTTATCGGCATAGACAAATACAAGCATGCGGGAAACGGAATCCACAACCTGGGTGGATGCGTCGCGGACGCCGATGACATGGTGAAGTTCTTGATCGAGACCATGCAAGTCCCGCCAAGCCCGCATCCAAAACATCCGCGATGAGCAGGCGACCCGGGGAGAAATCAAGGCGCACATCCGCGGTCTGGCCGAAAACTCCCTCATTCAACATGGGGATCCCATCCTCATATTCTATGCTGGGCACGGCGGGGAGGCGAAATGCCCCGCAAGGTGGGAAGCCGGCGATAAGATCCAGATGCTCCTCCCCCACGATTTCGTCCCGGACACGTCCGAGGAGGAGGAACTCACAAGGAATCCTGGACATCTCCCTATCCGTTCTGCTCTCCAAGCTCGCCGGCGCCAAAGGGGATAACATCGTGAGTTCGACTTGTCATCGTCTCTCTCTCGCTTCACCCACACACAGGGGCCATCTAGACGGTCATCCTCGACTGCTGCCACTCCGGATCTGCCACTCGCGACCACGAGAAGGATCACATTACCGGCCCCGTACCCCTCGTGCGCGGGGTCTGTCTGCCCGCCGACTACGCCATCCTTCCCACCGTCGACGACGACATTTTTTCGGAAACAACACCGCGCGCCTGGGCCATCGCTAAAGGGTATCGCTATGCAGGGATGGCCTCACATGTGCTGCTAGCAGCATGCAAGGCGAATCAGAAGGCGCACGAAACGGGCAAACGAGGCCAGTTCACTCTGGCGCTTATGGACCTCTTGCGCAAGAACCGCGTCGAAGAGCTCACATATGAGGACGCCATTAAACGCCTGCCGGACCTCCCCTTGTGCGTCCTTTCGCCCTTCAAGTACCGCATGATGCGACCGAGAATCCCCTTCTAATCGCACCCCGTCCTTCACACAGGCAAAATCCTCAGTGCGAGGGCGTGAACAAAGCCCGACTCCTGTTCAACGGGAAGGCGCTGACCCCCGGACGCGTGCTCTACCAGCTCAAGCCTGGCGACCGCCCCAACGAGTTCCTCCTCTCCGGCGGAGAGGCGCACGGCGTCACGGAAGATGCCCAGTTCGAAGTCTACGCGGGCCCGAGCATTCACTTCGAGCGATGGGGCACCCTCGTCGCGTCGAGGTCCAATGCATCCAGTGCGGTCCTGAAGCCCGCTAACCCGCACGCAGACACTCTCGCACTACCCGCGTCCGGCGCGTGGGCGTTGCAGACGCGCATTGGACGGGGCGAAGAAGTGCGGATCGAGCTCCCGCTGGATGAGGGCCTTATGGGCGTGTTCGAGCGGGTAGTAGGTGAGATGAAGAAGGCGCACACAGAGAAGCGGCGGATCCGGCTCGTGGACGCGCACGCACAGCCAGACCTTGTGATCACGGTGCAGGGCGAATCCGCCGTGTTCCATGTTCAGGACGCGCGGTGCCGTGAGCACGGACTCACGACGATGGTGGCCGAAGTGCCGATCTCCGTGGACGCGTTCTTCCCCGTCCTGGAGAGCGCGGCGGATTTCTACTGGCACCTCCGTCGCTCGGCGCGTAGGACGGGCGTGCTGGCTTCCAAAGTCACGCTCGAGTGCACACGGCTCGCGCCCACGGATGAGGTCGAGGACGGCACCGAGGACTTCCTCATGGTGCCCGACGGTCCTAATCTCAATGTCGACGGCGTCATCCACGTGGTCGCGGACGACCTCACCGACTACGGGTTCAAGATCGTCAATGGGACGGACCACCCGCTCTTCGTCTCTGTGTTCTATTTCGACTTTAGCGATCTGAGCATCGGTGCGTTCTGCATGGTCCTCAATTTCAGGACCACTGCTTGGTTTGATACCCGTCGTAGATCCGTACTATCAACCTATCGGCGCGGCGAAGGATGATAAGGTCGACCCGATCCCTAGCGGAGGCGCGCTGACCATCGGTTACGGCGCGGGGGGAGAGCGTCCCGTGAACTACTTCCTCCGGGAGGGCCAAAGCGTGGACGTCGGTTACTTGAAGCTGTTCCTCTCGACGGACCACATCGATCTGCGGGAGCTTAAGCAGGACTCGCCGTTCGACGGCTGGCGCGCGTCTCACCGGAAGCCGCGGAGACCAACGTCGATTTGGGATACTATGCTCGTTACTGTTGTACAGCGGAACGACATACCTGTGGAGCATGTGGACTGTGATGCTTTGTGAAATCACAGGATGGTTGGTGACCTATAGTGTCTACTGATGAACGACGAGGAATTATCTGGCATCCCCAGTTCTGGATCATGTTTTAAGGCATGAGGGATTGACGTTGTATTTACATTATGGTGATCCCAGACAGCGAGCAATAGAAAGAGGGCCTACGCAAGATTATAGAGCAAGTGTACGTATAATATTAGTAGTGACCTCTGCATGACTCGGGGAAGACGTACAACTCACAACGCTCTAGCGATGTACGATACTACGATGCCGTGCACACACGAATGATACCCAGAGGCGAACGCCGTGAATCTACTGGGCGAGGACGACAGAGCCGGCTTTACGCACGAGGGCGTTCCATAAGATGTCCGCGGAGTTACCGTCGTTCGCCAGGAAACCTATTCTCCTCCATGTCGCACAGCGCCAGACATATGAGACGCGCCGCACATGCTGCGTGGAGGGCAAGCAGCTTGGGGTCGGGCATGGAAAGCGTGGCCGTCTTCCCATCAACTCCAACATGTGAGGTTGTTCTGAAAGTAATCTTTGCGGGGTAGCCACGGAGATCGAACTCGTAGCGAGCGCGTATGGTATACGTATCGTCCTGGGAAGACTCCACGGAAACAACTGAGACAGATGTGCTTGAGTGGCACTTGATGCCTGGACTCTTGGGACGACACGGCGGCTTCAAAATCGAGACATCTTTGGTATGCTTGACGCTCAGCAACATTGAAAAGGAGAGGGGAAGGATCCTTGGGGAGTTCCTGAGCCATTACCTTGCTCGGTACGAGCTGGTTTCTGTAGCCCGTAATTTGTGCCCTACTTTTTAAACACCACATGACATGATTACGTTTCTCATCCCGTGACACTGAATATGCGTTCTACGTTCTAACCTTCACCGCGGGCAGAAGTCCATTTGAGCCCGGTTCTCACGCATTCGAAATGCGCGTCGGAAGTACAACTATCAGAAAGCCGTTGTAACTAAGTCTACAAATCCGATACGATCGATTTGTAATGTCCATTAGCTCGAAGTGAAGTCAATCAAAACGTGTCGTGTGGAATGTGTATTCGACGGGAAAAAACACATTAGACACGTGAGGTTTCGGACCGCTTACGACCGGCTTGAAATGACTTATTTGTGATAGGACTTATTGCGGAGCAAATCGAACTGATACTTCTCGTTTTGGTAGGGATCAAATGCAACATTTTGAACCTGTGTTCTCCGAGATAAAACACATTAGAAATCTGTTCCTCAGGAACTCATGAATGGCTGGACTCAAGCCTTGTGCACCTGTGTGGGGATATGGTGAGCCCTTGCCTGTATCAACCCTCAAGTGCACAAGTCCTCAATCCAGCCGTTCATTAGTTCCTGAGGAACAGATTTCTAATGTGTTTTATCTCGGAGAACACAGTTCAAAATGTTGGCATTGATCCCCTACCAAAACTAGAAGTAATCAGTTCGATTTGCCCGCAATAAGTCCATCACATAAGTCATTTCAAGCCGAGTCGTAAGCGGTAAGAAACCTCAGTGTCTAATTGTTTTTTCGTCGAATACACATTCCACACGACAGCGTTTTGATTGACTTCACTTCGAGCTAATGGACATTACAAATCGATCGTATCGGATTTGTAGACTTAGTTACAACGTCTTTCTGATATTTGTACTTCCGACGCTCTTTCGAATGCGTGAGAACCGGGCTCAAATGGACTTCTGCCGCGGTGCTTGTTCTAACCTGCTCTCAGTGTCCGTTAAAGACTCGGCCTCCAGTCTAGCAAAACCGCCGAGGTGCGGTGTACGCAGGACAAGGGCAATCCGCCCATCCTGTAAGATCGGCGCCCACCTCCGCGTCGTCAGCCGCTTCCAAACATGCCAATTGAACATCCTCCTGCAGCAGGGCTTCATCGTGTGGTTGCAAGAATATCTTCTCGTCAAAATCGCGCAGGAGTCATAGACTTGGCCCCTGCAGGTGGAGTGGCCGTTGTCGACCACGGCTTTCGCCCCTGCCAGTGGCCACTTCGTCTCATGGTTTCAGGCCAACTGCGATCGCATTGATGATACGTCCGAGTACGATCTGTGCATGGCCTTAACAAGGTGAGTAATGACTTCACCCTAGTTTCGCAGTGGTCACTGACCGCAGTTGAGGTCTGCGCTTTGTGCTTTTGAGTGAGTTCGAGGGGGTGGCCAGCGGTCGCGTGCAACTGCGGTGGTTGGTATCACACTTTGGACGATGAGTACGTGCTCGCGTCATCATACTCTTGTGCGGTTGTGAATCTCCCATCGGGGGCAGGTTCCCTGCGACACGTTTCCAGGCCAATCTCGGGTCGTCATCGAAATGCAAGCTCGCGGCGCTGTTCATGGCTTCGTTGTGGTCCATCTCACGTCGGGGACTACTTACACCGACTGCTCTTCGGCGAGTCGCTCTCATCTCTCCACTTGCGAGATCACACTTTGTCTTTGCGGGCAGACCCCTTGCACCTTCAGTTCCCTTTTATTGTCTCGCCACCCGTGCCTCGTCCCTGTGTGGACGTTTAAGCATACATTGTAGAGTATCTGACACACATGTCTTTGCAGTCTGTTCAGCACCGCCTTCATTAGCCTGTCTGTGACAGTAGATAAAAGCAATACTTTGTTTGCATCGTGCGCGTAGGACATGGCAGCCGAGGCGGGTGGGGGCGGAGCATCGAGCATCGAGCCGAGCAAGGTCAGAGGCCGCCCGCCGGCGGCGCTCCTCGAGTGGCTTATGCAGACTCGGAAAAGTCTGAAGAATATAAAGCGGGCTGCAGCGGCCCGTCGGTAGTTGCTAAGAATGTAGACTCCTAGCCACGTGTTCCGAGACCACCAATTCCTCGCGACAAAGTTCGTGTCAACTTGCAAATACGGTTCATACCAGAAGAGAATTTTCACAAGATAACCCATGCGTATAGATGTACATCGTACGTATGTCCCGGGCTCATTGGTTTCGACGAAGTCGTTTGATCACGGCGTGGGGTCTTGCCAACGCTTGACACTTGATATCGTGACTCATGAGGATAAAACCGGCGTCGCGAAGTGTGTATACTTAGGAGGAGGTGCACTTGGGGTGCACTTCTGGACGTGCTTGACCGTCGAAGCACGCCCCATCGAAATTCATTTCTCATCGACCACAGTCCACTGCCTCGCGGACGATCGAGGCGTCGGAGCTTAGCAGACTCCACCAACACGACCTTCTTCCTCTTCCTCTCCTCCTGGATGAGATCCGACGCGATGGGAGGCACGATAGGAGAACTGACATAGCAGGAATAGCATGCCCAAGATAAAAGCTCGAAGATGAAGACAAAACGGTCACAGCACGTTCGATGCGGACTTAGTGCCAGTGGAGAGAGCCTGGAAGGCGTGAAGGGACGAAATCGACGGGCGGGGCGACACGTTCGTGCGGTGCGTGGACGCGTGCGAGGCGTGGTGTGGAGAGGGTATGAAGTGGAGAAGGAAGGCGGGTGCCGGGGGTATGTTTGGCTGGCAGTGGAAGACGGGGCGTTGGCGGGGCTTGGTGTGCCAGATGACCGTCACGGTGCGGCTTATCCTAATCCACAAGCCACAGGACCCCGTTTGCGCGCCCTCAAAGCCTCACAAGCCACTCTCGTGTCGTATTCCGCGTACGTACACATCCCGCTCAGCGATATCGACGACACAGGGCCGCCCTTCGACGTCGTACCAACCCCTCCGTCCTCGATGCGGGCGGCTCCGAGATATCCTCATTTCGCTCGTTTGACGGCTGGGGTAGGACTCGGAGATGAAGGGACACGAAGAAGCGCGCATGGGCGGCAGAAAGCGCAAAACAAGCATGCCACGGTCAAAACGCACCTTGGGCCAGCGAAACTTGGTGCATCCCACAGCGACGGGCCCGAGGACGCCATCATCGTCCTAAATGGCAAAACGGCACAGATCTAGAAAGATCCCCACCTCAGGGGATTCATCCGTCCGTTCATTTGCGTATTCAGGCTCCCTTCCGCGAGTGCGCGTCGCCATCTTCTTGGGCCCGGTGAGGGATATTATACGCGGTGCTTTCTTCACAAGAGATCCAGTCAAGTCGGGCCTTTCCCCCCTCCCCTTTGCTCAGGCTTCGTCCGTGGAGCGACCCTCTCTTCGCCGGGTCTAGTCCACTTCCAGTCATCTCGTCGACTCGACGCTCCGAGGACCACCCTAGCCATGGACAGGGGGAAACACGCATCGATCGATGGAACGCACTCGATGTGGACAGGGACCGAGCGAGCGGAGGGCGAAGGAGACTCGGATTCGAAGGACTTCTCTCTCTGCCGTCCCTTCCGTCTGGTCATTCATCTCACTCGCCCTCGCGATCTCGAGGTACATACGAATATCGCACTAGCCTCCCGGGACCGCGTCCACCCCATCCCATCGCGGCATTCGCTCCCCAGCCCTTCCCACTTATCAACCGCTCCGTCCCGACCCCCAAGATCCTTCCGTCGACGTCGATACTTACACACCGACTCCCAAAAATACCCCCAAGGAGAAGGCCCACCTCTGGCGGACCTCGCGCTTCTTATCCGTCCCGTGCTACCCCACCTCTTCAGCGATCGAGCATCGATCGGCGCGACAGAGACGCGCTGCTATATGTTGCAGGGCAGGTCTCCAGCACTAACCATACTGTGCCATAACACATGACAGCGTCGCAGTCTGCCACCTTCAACCCGAACCCAATGCCACGCCGCTGGCTTTCTGATACGATATGCCGATGCAACATGCGCAAAACCGAAGCAGACATCGGGATGTAGGCGCTTCCGGATCTTCGTCCTGAGAGCTGACTTGTGCCCCATCGAACGCTCGAGTCCCGGCCGATGGCCCTCGTGCGCCTTTGCGTCCTCCATCCGAACGCTCGTTCACCCACCCGAATCCGACCCCAGCTTCCCATCTCGGTATCCCATCGCACTGAGGTAAACTCCCCACCTCCATCGCCGACCTCAAGCTCAAGTCCGGACCCACATTCGAATTGCGATCAGCCCCCACCCCATCGCGCACGTCTCCAATGTCGACGGCCAGCCCCGCTCAACGTCCACGTCGTGAGGGAAAAAAGTAAAGCGCATCGCATTCGTCCTACGTACATGTCCGATACTCTATCAGACCGGTGTAACGTGTAACGTAGTCCCGAACACGCGCATCGCAAATTAAAAAAACGGTACCGTAAACTCGAGGCAAACAGGCCAGCAACAGCGTACGGAAGCAAACATCGTCAAAAATCAAATCAAAGGTCGTGCAAACAGGGGATCGTAAACGGGCAAGGCAGATATTGTCCGAAGGTGGGGGACGTGGGGCGAGGGGGGGGAGTAATCAAGGCGTAAAAGCGGTCGAGGCGACGGTAAGCGATCGTCGCGCATCGACGTGGCTGGGGGATCGTAAGGTCAAGGGTAGAGGGGTCAGAGTCCGTGTGGGTGCGTGGGGGAACAACCCCGTGTTAGGAGGGGGAGAGGGAGAGGAAAGAGGGAATAAAACTGTTAGCTACAGTGTACAAGCAGAGACGTAAACGGGAACGATAAAATAGGTAGGGGCCTGAGGCCGAGGCAGATGTGGAGGGGTAGAGGGGAGGGGGAGGGCAGTCGAGACCGAGAGACAGACATGGTACAGCAGAAATGAAACCGAGAACGTGGGCGGGGCAGGGGGTGGGGGTCGATCGGCGCAATGACGCACGACGAAGGGAGACCGAATAGGATGGAACGAGACGGATATCCAAAAGGTATGAACAAAGGGGCTAGACGCGGAACGAAGAAAAAGAGGATAAAGTAAACGGGGCACGACCCGCGAAAACAAACAAGGGAAAGGTATGTATTTACAACGAAGACGCTAGGGTAAGGTATGGGGGAACCGGGACCGGGATATCGATGGATGAGGGCGCGAGGGCAGAGCAGACAGAGCGGGAGCGAGATCCGAGACGGGGATAACGAGAAAGGCGGAAGACGGAGAGTGAAAAAAGGAAGACGGGACGAAACGAGAAGAGAGAACAGGATCGCTGTGCAGGGGAGGAGGGTGTAGGGTAGGCACGGACGACGTCCAGACCAAAGCTGTCGTCATCCGCACGGCGCCGCGCGCGTCACTAGGGGGTATCCGACGTCCGTATTGCGTGGCGTGCGTGTATATGCGATCCTAATCGATGTGCTCCACCGAGGTGAAATCACCCGCGCGAAGCCACCCGCGGACCCTGCGGCCGCGACGACGCGCTCGAGGCGGCCGCGTTCGCCAGCCAGCGTTGGTGGTCCGCCGGAACCGGGGTGGTGGACGGAGCGGGGCCAGACATGGAGAGGGTGCGGCCCTTGGTGCGTGCGAGAGGAGTAGGGGAGACGGGGGTGCCGGTGCGGTAGGCGTGCACGGCAGGGGTGGGAGCGCGAGAGGGAAACGGGCCCGTCGCCGTCGACGGACGGAGGCCGGGTGCATGTGGGTGTGGGTGTGCATGGGAAGAGGAGGCGGCAGGTGTCGCGGAGCGGGGGAGGGAGGCCACCGCGGGCGTGGTGCTACGCCCAGGGGCGACCGACGCCGAGCGGTAGTGGCCGCTGGTGAGGCGGGTGAGGGGAGAGGCCAGGGTGGACATGTTCGAGAAGGAGGGCGCCATGGAGGTCGGTGAGGACACGCGGGTGCCTGGGGGAGACACGGGCGGGGAGGTGTGCGGGGTGCTGGGCGCGGAGGCGGTCGGACGCGTCGAGGCCGGCCGCGGGATACTGCTGCCCGACAAACCGGTGTGGGCGGCGCTGGGCGCGGCGGCGGGGGTGGCGCGGAAGCGGCCAAGCTCGCTACGGAGGCTCTGGCATTCCTGGGCCTTTTGGGCGTATTGAGTTTTCTGCAAGGGAGAAAGCGATGTCAGCGTCGGGTTCGGATGGAAGCGAAGGCCCGCTGCGAGCACGGCATCCTTGTTCGTGGCAGGCAAAGGTGACGTCGACCCCGACGGATGGTTGACTATGTCTTGGGAAACCAAAGCGAGTAGCCATCGCTTTCGTTCCCCACGCATCGAAACGGCCAACCATCCGCCGAGGTGGATGTTACCCTTGCTCCCCCAAAACAAGGGGCGGCGCTAGCAGTGGGAAAAGGGGGAAAGAAGGCTGACCTGCCTGCGGAAGGAGAAAGAACGCGTTAGAACGGGTCAAAGGGGGTGACAAAGGGTGACTCACCGATGGAGCTCGTGCTCGAGGTCGTCGACGCGCTTGTGAAGGGTGGCTTCGACGGACTTGGCGGCCTTTGTAGCTTCTGAAAATGCGAAATGGTTGGCGAGGATGGCGCGGAGGAGGAGAGCAGAGAGGTAGAGGGAGGAGGACTGCGAAGGGGAAGAAGAGGAAGCTGCGTAAGCACTCGACTCTGCGGGGGAACGAGAAGACGAGGGGCGCACGGCGTCCGAGTGGCCGTTGTCGGTGTTCAGCCAGTCCTGGAGCTCGCGGTGGAGGGTGGAGACCTCGTCGACCGAGGTCTTTTTGGTGGCCACCCTGGCAACTTTGGCCTCGAGCTGGCGGTAGATGCGGGCCTTGAGCTCGGAGGCGTCGGGACCGGTGTTCTGGGTGGGCTTGAGCGGGGGCTCGTAGTCGTCCTCGATGAGCGGCGCGCGGGGGCTCAACGGGCTGCGTCGGGGGGTGGTCCAGCCCGAGGTAGAATGACCAGAAAAGTCGAAGCGAATTTTGCGGACGCTGCTGCGGGAAAAGCCCTCGCGGCAGAAGGGACAGACGGGTGCCTTCTGGGTCTTTTCGATGATGTTGGTGCAGCAGGTGAGGCAGAGGACATGGCCTGAAAAAAAGTCGTCAGACGGGGGTAGAAGTGTCGGAGAAAGAGCACGCACCGCAGGGGATGGAGTGGGGCAAATTACGAGGACCGAACTCGTCGGCGCAGACGTCGCAGAGAGAGTTGGGCTCGAGGGTGAGCATAGCGTAGAAGTACTAGGAGATCTAAGGTCGTCGCATGAGAGGGAGGAGGAGGGGCGCGCTGAGGGCGAGGGAACAGAACTCGCGACGAAAAAACTTTCCCCTCCTTATGTATTATTTCCCATCCCGCTTACCCAATTAAGGTTTCTCCCCGCGCCGTCCCCTCGGCTCCCCCCGTCCCTTAACTACAACTCTTAAGTATCAAGTACAAAAAAGGTCAAAAACCCTCAAGAATACGTCACCAGCGGCACCAAGTACGAAATCGACATGAGGTTCGCTCATATTGTATTTTGTTTTCTACAAACCGCCGCAGCGCTGCCAGCCTCATGAGCTAATAGGACCCCTGAAATTCCCTATAGAGCATTCATCCCAGGGTGACCTGTTTTCGGTGGTGCGCTGGGACAGAATTTGGGCCATTTTCGGTGATTTACATGATAGATTTTTTCAAGTCAGCCGTTTTCAGTGGTTCTTAGACTATACATATCTAAAAATAGTCTAATTTCCCACGCCTTCGGCGTCGAGGTTTCCAGAGCAGAACTCTCATTTTATGCACAAGCTTGCTATAACATGCCTAGTTTGCTTCCATAGACCCATGGGAAGCAAAATATGCAAAATACTTGTGATTGGAACTGACAGATCCTCGGCGTGTTCAGATGCTTACCATTTTCGGTGGTGAAGATGGGACTTCGGACGGGCGGGTTCCTTTTCAGTGGTTCTTAGCTCCAACATGTCGGCCCTACGGGGCCCATTTTCGGTGGAGAGTACCATACATAGGTTCCCATAAGGCCCAAATTTTCGGTGGTCCGAGATGAATCATTTATAGGGAATTTCAGGGGTCCTGAGCTAATCAGCACTCAGTGACAAATAAGGTGGTCAGTGTGCACAAAACCTTGTATTCATATACAGATTCGTGTACAGTGTAATGGGCCAAAGCGTGAGGATGATCACTCGACGCTACATAGGACAGCTTTGGCCCTTTGGGAGAGCTCACTCACAAGAGGTTGCGTTGCCTAAAGTGGATGTCCCCCGTCCCCGAGGCCGGGTTGCCCTCCTCTACCCGCTCCCACGGTCATGTGACACCGGTTGCGAGTTGCCAAACTACAGCCGCCTACAGTAGAGGGGTTTGTGACGGTCCCAAATGCTCTCGCTCGTGTCGGGCTCTCTTGGCAATCTGCCATTTCGATAGCAGAGTGGGTTGTTCTGTTCCTTGAGGGTTCAGAGCTGGAGTCCTTGGGGGCGTAGGAAGCAAGTCGCCGAGGGCCGAGTAGGCCTGCGAATATGCAATGTCGATGAGGACATATCACCTGTGATATGGATAACAAAAGGATCAGTAAAGCCTTTACTATCACATTGATTGATACTGTATGCACGTACCATCTATGAAAGCTCCGTTCGAGGCTTGCTGGTTGGTTGGGTTCTTGCATTATCGTGTCACCTGTCGTTGATTCGGACGTGGACGACACAATACAATGCTGTTGCGGACCTTCAGGATCCTGAGGATGTCGTTGTGCTCGCACTCAAGACCGGCGGTGGCCAATGGCGTCAGCCGAGGAAAGCTGTAGACAACAATATAGTAAGCAAGGACATTGATCAGTTTGTTAAGGTCAGTCATACCTGGACGGCCGTGTTCTCGTTCGCTTGCGAGGAGGTTGAATGGGCACTGTTTCTGGGGGCTGCATCTTGGACGGAATCAGTGGACCTGCGTTCCTGCTCGGTGCACCGTCCCAATGGCCAGCCAATGTCACCCCCAACTCGCATAGATTCTTCTGCACAAATAGTACATGTCAGTTCGTCTCGCAAGAGAGAAAGAAAATGCGCACATGATCCAGATGAACGCACCGAGATGCACTGGATGCAGATGACAGGGTGTGCTGTACTGTGTCGTGTCGGGTCGGGTCGTGTCGTACATCACTCGAGCTCGGGACCACCACGCCTCATCCGAGCACCGAGGAAATTTCCCGAAAAATCTCTAGATATATAAATAAATCCAATCAGGGGGGGTGGGAGCGACGCGGTCATCGTGACCGAAGCGACAAAACACGTCCATGTTGCTGCACAAACATTGCTTTGGAGGAAAATTGATTTGAATTTGTTTTCTGATATACAAAGTAAAAGGTATAAGTAGGGCTGTGCCATGGAGGCTACTTTGACGCTAACGGCGGTGCGTAGAGGTGCCATAGAGAGTGGGAAGGTATGACGGTGGCCAAGTACGTACAGTTTATATAAACCCGTCTCACGCCTCCATTACCATTACCGCCGTGCCACACTGCCGCCGTTCCCTGTGCCAGCACATACCATGCTCTCCCAGAACTTTCCTCCCCCAATGCAAGCGGAAGGAAATGCCTCCGTGGGCCGCCCACCCGATCGGGCACCAGCTGGCACCAGTGCCTGCCGTATTTCGGCATCTTCCGCCCCTCGGAGCGGAACCAAAGCCACCCATTTCTGGAAAAAACCATCCCTCCACCGTCTCATCCGATGATATGTTTTTTTTGGGAAGTGGGATAACTCAGATTTAGGTGACGGACAAGCCTCGGAGCGCGCACGGACCCCGTCGGTCGTCGTAACACGTTTCACGACGACGACGGACCCTTTCCCATTGCCAAATGGGCCCGTCGCGCATCGCCCCCGGTTCCCTGCCGAATCAGAACCCGACCCCCGCGCGCGGCCATCGCGACTCTGCAACCTCCCATTACGATTGCTGCGCCTAGGCCCTCCGCCCGTTTCCCGATGTCGCCGCGTGGCCCAAATGCCCATTGCCCTGTGCGCCAATAAATTCGTCCTCTCTCCGCCGGCAACTTCATGACCCCTCAAATGTCCTTCGTCATTCCCCCCCCCCCTTCACGCCACTCGCCGCCACCATGCCGCACCATACACTCAAAGCCACCCTTGGCGATCGCATCCCCTTCATCCGAGCTCCCGCTCAACAGTCGTTTTGTGGATCGTTTATGACTAGCTCGCCGCTCGCGACTCGGAGCAGCTTCAATAAAACGCGAATTTAGCGGCGGTAGCGTCGGCGGCAACACGAGGTCCCTGGGCGTGACGGCATCAAGATCCCGCACAGATCTCATCGCGCCCTGGTCTCGGCGCGGGACAAGCTGAAACTTTGTCCTCTGTGATTGTCCGAGACACCGAGGGAAACACTCTCTCCGCCTCTCCTGCATTCTCATCCACCTTTCCATCCTCCTCGCCACTTCCCACCAATGTCCTGACACGTTTTCTGTGAAGAACACAGACGGCTTCCATCGATAGCTGAGACCTGAGACAAAGCAAGCCAGACACACGTCCGAGTCGCGCCCCGGCCTTGGACCGTGGCCGCACCGCGCACGCGAGCCAACAGGCCACGTTCCCCCACCACGCCCCCGCCCGCCTTCCCCATCCGCCCACACCGATTATCAGCCAACAATCAGATGCGCCTTCCCCCGTTCTCCTCCATCCACGCGGCGCTTCCTTTACGTGCTCATCCCCCTTCTCTGGGACGTACACAGTCTTCGCAATAGAACACTTTAACATGCTTATGAGGTTGGCTCGGGGACGTCGCGAGGGGTTCGAGGAATCAGAAGACTTGGATTGGGAGGAAAGCGAACCTGTGGACGTCGGTAGGCCCCTCCACCTGACCCGTCTGCAGACCTATTAGAACCTTCGTAGGCGCGTACGTACGCCCCCGCCGCTCCTCCCCTTCTTTCATGGATTCATACCGCGCTTCATTTGAGTCGTTACCCCCCTTGCACACTTCTTTCCCCCGGACCGCGTCTCGCTTCCTCCATGGTCGTAACTTTGATTTCCTCCTACAGCCGACCAGGCGGGTACGCAACTCCACATGCATAGCGCACAGGACCAACACGCCGGGCTGCGCTCAATGGGCCGTCCACCCGCGACGCTCGCCCGATAACAGGACAGAAAACACGCTCCGGAGGCGTGGGCTCGCTCGATCCACTGCCAGCAACAGCCTCTCGCTCAGGGACAGTGGTAGTGGCGCAAGCTCGCTCCCCCCCTCCCCCGATCGTCACCAAAACAATGCGGCAAGCCTCTCTTCGTCTCTCCATCGTCTCAACCCAATCATCATCAGCCCAGTACTCTCGCGACTGAGCTCGACCGATCTTTCCCCCCCTTCGCTTCAACGCGCAGTGTCCCTCCCTCTCTTCCGACACGAAATGAAGAGGTGAAAATTCTACAGATAAAATACACGCCCCATCCTTATGTCACCTCTTCCCGCGCGTCCGCTCGCAATGACAGCGACAAAATCGCGGACGGGCGGGCGGACGGAGCAGCGGTTGATAGCCCGTTGCTCCGTTCCGTCTTCGAGGCTCCCATGTCACCTCCATTGCCCGCTTGTGCATTGGATCTGGGCAGTCGTGTTCGATCTAACTGGCTGACCGCGCCCTAAGGCGCCAAGTGCACCCCCGGCGCGCTTGTCCCTGCCTTCAACGTTCAACTTGCACCACCTTAGACCTTAGCGCTGACAGCCCGTCCGCTTTGCATTCTCGCCTCTCGGGCTCGGCTTGGTCTTCGAACCCAGATCGAGGCTTTCAACTGAACATGACAGTACACGCAACACGACGGAGACGTCCCCCGGCTCGCCGCCGATCGATTGTCTAGCTACATACATGGTCACCGATCAGGCTACCCCTACCACGTCCTACCTCCGCCTGCACGCCCAGCATTCCTCCACTGGCACACATGATCAAACTCTGTCGACTCACGCCGTCGCCGCACAGCCGTAGCCCTCCACGCGTTCACTTTATCTCCCGCGCCGATTCGCGTCTCAAACGCGAAGGGAAACCGCACGGTGCCACGGCGCCGCCGCCGCGCTGCCGTTCGCGTCCTTTTTGAACCGCGAAAAAATATGCGGTGAACGTGCCCTCCCCCCCCTCCCTCCGGCGGACGCGAACCTTTGGCTGGACGACGGCAAACTCTACTTCGCCCGTTCTCCTTGCACGCTAGTTTTCCTTCCACTGTTACAGCTCTCCCCCCTCCCCCCCCCTCCGACCCGCAGACACGGTTGCAGTAAGAGGGGCGCCTCGAGGCCGCTCCGTCCGCTGCAAGTACGTGCGCGCCCACGCAACTCGCACACCCGTCGGCCGATTGTTTTTCTGGAGAAGGATCCAAGGGACGTCGTCGCCGCACCCTCCTCATTCTGCCTTCCTACGGATTAAGCGTCGTCCTTCAGAATCGAGCCGCGTTCACCCTCCCCAGACCGAATCTATTTCATTTTCTCTCTCTCCCTCTCTCCCCCGCGCACACGGACGACAAACACCTCGAGACTCCCTCGTCGCAAGTCGCAAGTATTCCCCAGTCATCCGCCCGGCACATGGCACGCGCGTGGCAGACGCCCGCCGAGTACCACGCCCCCCTTTCCAGCTCCTTCCCTCCGAAGTTCTACGCAATCCCACCAATACTCCTCCCCTCCCGATTCTCGCTTCGATCGAGTCAGACCCCGCCGCGCCGCGTGTGCGCAACGTGCACGCGCCCGCCCACCGGTTCGCGTGCGATGTGCCTAGAGGCTGCATTGTCGACCGAGCCTGTTCTCAAGATGCGCATCGGGGCCGGATGTGTCCTGCACGCCGGCGTGAGAGGAAGGAGCTTTACTCAGAGCCAAGAAGGGGACCGCAAGGAAAACGTGCGGCCCACGTTTTTTTGCGCCTTCTCCGCCATTGGACGGACGCCGCGAGTCGACGATGCATTGCGTTGGGAACGCGCGCCAAAATGCCGCGCTCGCGCAGCCCGTCTTTCGGGCTCTTGGGACGATAAGGACGACGTGGACAACTTGGAAGTCACAACACGGCGCGATCGGACTCGGAAACAAACACGCGCGGCCGGCGCGGCGCGACGGCACAAGTCGTGTTTGTGCAGAAAGTGCAAGGTGTGGTCTGTTCGATATAGGGGAAGGGGAGGAGACGAATCTAGGAGGGGCGGGAGAAGCGTCGCGGAGAACGGAGGTGCAACGCGTCGCTGGGCTACGTAGCGGCTCTGCCCGACCACGCTTATCACGTCCTCCCCGAGTCTAATGCTAATACCATTATGTTCAGATGGCCACCGACGCGTCCCATGACCCCGCGAGCCCAGCCGTCGCCCCTACATACCGCATTGAGGACCCCTGTCGACGTCGACCCAGCTTCATGCCGTCGCGGTCTCCCGGCTTGCACACTCCCCCCCTCCCCGCCCACCTCATCATCCAGCTCGCCAGCGCGCTCGACCAATGCTTATCTCCCGCCACGCGTCCGATAACGTCTCCCAGCGACTGCCCACTAGCGCCAATGACACCTCTGCACACCTTCTTACATTCCCGACCTCCCCCCCTACATCACCCTCCCCGCAATCGCCGCCGCTCCGTCGACCCATTGCGTCACACACGCCCACAGATCTCGTCCGCTCATTGGCCCCCCCAAGCCTGATTTCCCCCCCCCCCTCCCTCCGGAAACGCAACATGGCTCAGTCGATCGCGTTCGCGGCGGTGCAGAGCGCGCGCGGAGGAGGCGTGGCGTCCTTCTCACTGCATCAATGGTCGCCACGGCGTGGTGGCTCTGGGAATAAGATTCGAACGGAGTCGAGGGACGGCGCGCGTATCTGTTCTGGTAGATGTGACTAGGAATAGAGTGTAAGGTTTGGACGCGGACTCGACCATGGATAAGGATCCATGCGCCTGTGGTCTGGCTGTCTTTTAATCCCGCGCCGGCGTGCATGTCAGTGTACGTATGTGCGATATACGCCAGCGCGAATCGCCATGCACTGCCCGACGATCTTCCCCCGCTTCGGCTCAATGTCGTGCTACAGGTCAACTACAGATACCACGAGGACGTTCAGCCCAACCACGAGGTTCAATCACCACAGCATACATCCCCACCCGCCCGCATAACATCCAGCTCTATCTAACCGCGCACACGACGAGAAAACATCCTTCGCGAAGCCACCTTGCGATCTTGACGGGTACCAAAGCTCGTCAAAAACATCGTGGCCGGACGCGCACGCGGATAGTTTCAGGTTCGGCTGCCAGTGCCCACTGCTACCGCCACCCCTTGAAAATTGAAAGTTGAGCGTCCATGAACGCTGAACATCCGGTCGCGTGCAAGGTGCGTGTTTCGAAGCATCGCCCCCAAGGCAGAGCCAAAATAACATAAACAGGAGCCGTCACACCGTCGCTGATAGCCTGACATGGGAAGGCTGGATGACGAACAAATGAGCACCGGTGGCCCGTGGGGGTGTCGACACACCGCGGTGGTATCGGAGGCGGCAAGGCAAATGTCACCGTGCTCGTTTATCTAACCGCGCAGCGGGAAGGTTTGGGTCCCCGGCCAGCGATTGGTCGTGGGCTGACGACGTGAGCCATTTGTGTATAACCGATTGCTGGTTTGGGGTAGACTTCCCGTCCAGGACACGCCGAAACCGTTGAGGTGGAGTCCGGACGACCAGGGATGTTAAATAACCAATATGCTACCATTGAACCATGCAATATTTCTGCACGCCA
The DNA here is from genome assembly GCA_012932865.1 of Amylostereum areolatum. Classification (NCBI taxonomy): domain Eukaryota; kingdom Fungi; phylum Basidiomycota; class Agaricomycetes; order Russulales; family Stereaceae; genus Amylostereum; species Amylostereum areolatum. Next base: position 37,120 of record SAXG01000023.1, read on the forward strand.
AACTCCAAACACACAGAGACTATCGCGGGGTCCTGCACGTCGAAAAATCAGGCTGACGATGACGAACGATCGGAAGTCGCAGGTAAGTAAGTACGAGCGTCTTGCTTCATCGGCATGATCACCGCGGCCGCCACGACGTCAGATAACCTAGTTCACTAGGAGTCATCGCGCGTTTGCAAAAGGTAGGAAGGGTCGCAGCCCGTTTGCCTGCCTGGAGTTCTATTCTTTGCTTATCTCGACTACCGCCGTGCATTGCGTAGGATCTGCGCTTTCCGTCGAAGCAGTCGGAAAACGCATTCGCCCGGACTCGTCGGAACGCGAAGGTCTATAGATGTGCGATACGATGCACAAAGCGTCGACCGCGACCGTGACGGTAAGGGCCAAGCTGTTCCGCGCCGATAAGGGAAAAGGAAAAAAACAGCATCATTTGAGAACTTGAACGCGCTTGAAGAGTGCCGGGGAGGGTAGAACTGGGTACGGAAGCCCATCGTCCGCTATCGATTCCTGGATAAAACTTCGGACGCACAGCAAGTTCGGGGGTCGGAGGTTCGAGAGCTTGGTACCCTTGCTTATGAGCACCCCAAGGCCTCGAACTTGTAGCTTCAGGATGGTCAGCCCATGCTTCCCGGGTCCAGAGCCCGGTCGCACGCAGTCGCAAGGACACTTACAACGATTCTGAAGGGGGAACACGGACGCATAGATTGCAAAAGAGGGGAGCTCGACCACGGGACAGGCCTTTACAGACAAGGCCTGCTGCGCGTCGTGCAGCGACATTGGTGAATCATTGAGCGGTCAAAATACAGTTGCGAAAGCGAGCCATACATCCGTAACCCGGAACAAACCACCCATTTTTGTGTGCTCCTGCGCCAGAACGCGATCACAGACGACGACCGCGGCGACCGCCCTAACGTGCAAACACAAATTGTCAGAAAGATAGGACCGAGTGAGGAGAAGGAATGGGAAGCGCACCTTGCGGCGGGTCGAGTCGGTGGGGACGGGGGTGACGTCCTCGATACGGCCGATGGCCATGCCGGCACGGGCGAGCGCGCGAAGGGCGCTCTGTGCGCCAGGACCGGGGGTCTTGGTGCCCGTACCGCCAGTTGCGCGGAGCTTGATGTGCAGGGCGTTGATGCCGACCTCACGGCAGCGCGTGGCAACGTCCTGGGCGGCCAGCATGGCGGCGTAGGGAGAGGACTCATCGCGATCCGCCTTGACCTTCATTCCACCTGAACATCGAGGCACCCATGTCAGAAAAGCACAGTAAGAGGGATGGGGAAGGGGGAAACGCACCGGTGACGCGGGAGATGGTCTCCTTGCCGGAGAGATCGGTGACATGGACGAAGGTGTCGTTGAAGGAGGCGTAGATGTGCGCCACACCGAAGTTGTTCTCGCCCTCGGAGAGCTGGGGGCCGAGCTGGACGGTGGTTTCTTGCGCTACGCGAGCTTTCTTGGGCGGCTGGATGTCATCCGATTGTTAGCACTGTCATCCATCGTACTGCACGCGATTTCCCCCCTCGTCTCGTTCGAAACGATGTCGAGGACCGTCCTGGATCGCATTGGAAGGACGTGGGGGGTGTGCTCACCATTTTTGAGGGCTTGAGGATGGGATAGACGACGAACGGCGTGGAGAACTCGATGCTCGGCCGAATGTGGTAGAGGGCAAGCAAAGACAAATAAAGGAATAAGCGCCCACTGGACCGCCGTTCGCTCTCTCTCTTTGTTTGTTCAGATCACTTGCTTTCCTACGCATACGATCCCGAACACCCCTTTCACTTTCATCTTATGATGTCGTGATAACTGGATTTCCCGGGATATCTCTCCATGAAATGTGCATCCTCGCGGTTCCCACCTCGCTCGATAAGGCGTGAGCTGCGCCTCCCCGGTCACGCCAAGTTGCTATCGATCTTCCTCAGGCCAGGGTCATATGACATATAGACACTGGACAGGCCCTTCTCCCTCGAAAGACGGTGAGAGACCTCGCATCGGTCTCCGATCAAATCCTCGCGTTGTCGTTGGTCCATTGCGCCATGGAATATGCCGGAGGACCGGGCTCAGGTATATATACTCGACGGTACTTATCGCCCTCGTAGCGTTCGCACCAACCCGCCGTCGATCATCCTTCGCACCCTTCACACCTCACATTCGACAAACATGGTTCCCCCCACTCACTGCGCCGCGCTGAACGCCGCGATCACCAAGACGGGTATGTTCGCATATCGCAATGTGGCGGAAGGGAGGAACGCTAACCGTGCATGGATCGCACACAGGCATGAGCTACGGGAAGATCGCCCAGCAGATGGGCACCTCCGAGGCGTACGTCTCTGACGGTGAGCAATCCATCTCACATTGTGTCACTGTCTGGGACATCTCCTCATACTGACATCGTGGCATCAGTGTGCAGTGGTCGCGTCCACCCCACCGCGGCCGAGTTCTCCAAGCTCTCCTCCGTGCTTGGTATCACCGATGCAGTGAGCCCTTCGCCGTCTCTTATGCTCTGGCGTATCGGTATGTGCTGATGCGTCGTCGTAGCCTCCCCGGGACTCCGCCCACGCGACCAAGTAATCTATGTACATAATCTGTGTGCCATGTATGATAGCGACGTCAGATCGAACAGGGCTGTAAGATATAAATCCTCTTTGATATACATTGCGTGAATAGCAGCAAGCTCGTGGCATCGGAAAGCCTCGCAAAGAACTAAGTATCCATAATCCCTGCGGCAGTCGGCTACTTGAACTACCCCAGCCTGAAGCGTGTGAGAATATGTTACCCCTTATAGCCTTCTCCCAAGCGCGGTCGCCGACGTCACCGGCAAGTTGACTGGGTCGCCATTGTCGTTGTCGTCCACCTCCTCCTACTAACTCCTATACTTATCCCACCCTTTCACGCGCTCTAACACCCGCGATATGTCTTTGGTACGTGGAAGCATTTGTCGAAAATGGACAGCAGCTTAGATGGATATGCGCACAGATACACGCCCTCGTCGCCCAGGGCTCCACCATCCTGGCAGAGCACCAAGCCGGCCAACGGGATTTCTCACAGGGTGCGTCTCTGAATAAACTGTACCCATGTTTTCGTCATTCGAAGGACTTGCAGCGACGCAGACGATCCTTTCAAAGGATCCCGCCCAACAATAGCAAGCTCACGTACGTCTGGGAGCAGTATCTCTTCCACTACATCTCGGAAGGTGGATACACCTACCTCGTCATGGCCGACGACGCAGCCGGGCGGTACGTGGTTTCACTTCGCTTTCTTTCTGGAGCTGATGTCCCCTCTGTTGTGCAGAAGAATGCCATTCACGTTCCTCGGCGAACTTCAGCGCAAGGTTCGTCGCCCCTCTCTCCTCGTCCTCGGCCACCGATGTTCACCTCCTCCCTCGGTAGTTCATATCCGCATCCTCCCCGTCCATCCCTCTCCCCGCTCGCCCCGCACGCACTCCAATCCACCTTCGGCCCGGCGATCTCCAACCTGCTGCACACCTACAACACAACGCCGCCCTCGGACGAGCTCTCGCGCGCCCAAAACGAGCTCGCGCAGGTGAAGGACATCATGGTTCAGAACGTGGAACAGATCCTCTCCCGCGGCGAGCGCATCGAGCTCCTCGTCGACAAGACCGACACCATGGCCAGCCAGGCCACCGCCTTCCGCCGCGGCGCACGCACGGTCCGTCGTCAGATGTGGTGGCGCAACAAGCGTGTGCTCGCCCTCGGCATCCTCGTTGCTCTCGTGCGTCCCCCTTCCCATTCCAAGTGCTCCCACCCCCTACCCCCTCGTTTCCCGGATGCGACGGCTGACGACGATCCGCGGTGCGGTTTTCAGGTGATCGTATGGATCATCATGGCCCAGTTCTGTGGTGCGGCTCTGCGTTGTGGATCGAGGGACTGACCCTTCCATTCGTCCTTCTTTTGCACCTCATCCCGTCCCACCCCCACCTTCATCTTCCTTTTCCTCGCGCTCCCTCTGCATCTGGCGTATCATGTATATATAGTCTACGTCACCACGAGCCCTGTCACATGCGACCACAGCACTCAGTGCCAATTTCATGGCCTTCCAATTCATGCACGCGCGACGTATGAACCCTTCCCTCAGTGCCTCTGGCCCCGTTCGAGGGTGCCCACCCTTCGCGCCACCCGCCTGGGCTTATCATACCGAAACCAAAAGACGCGATTCGTGAAACGAAGCACGCCCCGGAGCCCGCGAGAACCGTGCCCAGTCCCGAGCGGGTCGACGGGCACTATCCCAATCTGAGTGCCCATCTATGCGCGATCTCCGACGCGGCTGTTCGAGTTCGCGTTCAGGCCGTTCAGGGGCGCAAGAGGTGGTGCGGTGTGTGCCATGGGAAGGGGTCTGGTGGACGCGGTGTGGGCGTGGCCACGGCACACGATCCGAGCCACGCCCCGTGCGCATAGGCATGCATGTGAGTGCCATACGAGGGAAAGACGATGCGGATGCGATAAAGTACAGGACGAGCTGTGATACATACATGAGTCCGATTGCGAACAGAAGCGAAGCGAAGAGTGAGAAGACTAGGGAATAATTATATGTGTATGGATGCGATGGAGGGGGGGAGGGAGGTCGCGCGCGGTGAGGATGGGGAAGGAAAGGGAGGGGGCATAGTGGGATTGTGAACTGCATAACGGATGAGAAAGCGTACGAACAAAGAGATAGAAACGACACAAATACGGACGATATCTTACAGTACCATGGTACCATGGCCCAGCGATCGCTCATCTAAAGAACAACGAGCCCCATCGCACGCGCCTACGCCTCCAACCTCCGCGACTTGCCCTCGTACCCACTCCGGGTGCTCGCAGAGGAATCCCGCCTCTCCATGAACGCACGCGGCCGCTCGCTCGCAGTCGAGCTCGCGAACGTGGCCGGGGCGGTCACAGGCGGCTCCTGCGGAGGCGTGCTCCGCGTGGACGCGTACGACCCTCCAGACTCCTTCCTCCTCCGTTCGCGCTCGCGCTCCAAAGCCTGCGCCGCGGCGCTCGCATGCGACACCGTCGTGCACTGCCAATGCGGCGGGGGCGGGGGCGGAGCCGGCGGGGGCGCAGGCGCCTCTCCCTGTGCTCGCCTCGACGCTCCGCCGCCCTCGTTGTCCTCGCCCGGAGCCCCCAACGCGCGCGCAGCGGGCAGCGGGGTGGTGAGGATATCCGTGAGCTTGTACATGCGCTCGTGGCGCGCGTTGACCTCGCCCTCGTCGCTCGAGTCCGGCACGAGCTGCAGCTGCAGACGATTCACGCGCTGGCGCATCTTGCTGCTCATCCCCCTCGAGCCGGGGCTTCCGCTGCCCGCGCTGGAGGAGTTGTTGCGGGAGAGCGACGCGTGCTCGCGCTGTTTCTCCTGGCGCTTGCTGTAGTACGTCGCCGGGTGCGGGTGCGGGAGGGACGAGCTCCCGCTCGCGCTGCTCTCGCCCAGGAGATCGTAGAAGCGCGCCGCGACCGCGTTCACGCCCGAGATCGCCATCGGCTTCGTGGTCGAGGCGGAGACGTAGTCCGCTTTTTCGATCGAGCCGTCCGGGGAGGCGGGTTTGGACCGACGCGAGCTCTGGGCGGAGGGCTGGGGAGGGGGAGGAGGCGGATCCTTGCTATCGGGGTACTCGCTCGCGAGATGCTCGTAGAGCGGGCTAAACGCGTTCATCGGCGCGGGCGCGGGCGAGAGGTGCGCGGGCAGCGGAGAGAAGTGGTCCATCCCTCCCTCGACGGGCGTCGTCGTCGGGGGCTTGAGCAGCCCGTTGTCGTCGTCCGAACTCTCGTTCTCATCTGACGACGGCTCGCGCGGCTTGGACATGCTCAGCAACGAGGGCTGGGGCCCCCCGTGCGGACGGGCGCCCGGGTCGGCGTATCGATCCGGTCCCGCACGACGGGAGAAGGACTCGATCTGCTCGCGGAGCGCGCGTACTTCGTCCATGACGTTCTCGTACTGATGGAAATGCGCAGGCAGGCAGGGAAGGTTTAATTAAGAGGCTGGGAATATGACGCGGGGAGCTCACTTTGCTATGGGCGGGAGAACACGCGACGCGAAGGGGAGATGGGGGGAGATTGTGAGCGACGGGTTTCCGGACGACGAGAAGGGGGAGGCGTACCGGGACCATCGCGCGTCGAGTTCGTCCGCCTTTCGCTCGAGCGCGGACGTATGTGCGCGCTCGGCCTGGACATCGCTGTGTAGCCTTGCGATCTCGCGTTCGGCGTCCTGTTCCCGGCGTTGATAGCGCCGATGCGTCTCCTGGAACTCGTTCGTGGCCTTGTACAAACTAAGCTGCGCGCCCTGTTGGTCCTTGTGCATCTGCTGGTAACGGACGACGAGGAGGTAGAGCGCGCGGAGGTCCCAGTGCTGTCTTCGTTTCAGATCGGAGACGGAGATGGAGACAGGAAGGGTGGGGGTGGGTATGAGGTAACGAACGTGATCGACTGACCTCGTCGTCGTGCGATCGGTCTCGGAGCCAGGTGCACGCCTCGTGCAAGAGTGCTTGGAACCTCGTCCCGTCGGCGCCTTCGCGAACCATGGCGATGAGGCGCGCCTTCAGACTCTCCTTCTCGTCGGGATCGCCTTCCGATTTGATGGGGTACGACAGCGCACTCGGTGTTGTCGCCGGCGTCGTCTCGACGTGGAGTCTTCGGATTGCGCGAGGGTCGAGGTAGGCGCGGCAGAGGGGGCAAAGGAGACGGGGTAGGGAGTCGATGCACCTGGCAGGTCGCGACAAAGAAATTAGAGGGGCGTGGACGTCGACTAAGGTGTGTACGCACTGCTTGCAAAAAACATGACCGCATTCTGTCGCATGGGGTATCCGCTTTTGCCCATAGGCGTCGATCTCGAAATATGTCTCCAAACAGATGTCACAGGAGGACGAGGGATGGATGACCAACATAGCATAGAAGACGGTGGACAGTGGGGGGGTAGGACGGGGAGGGGGGTGAGTCGGGGGAAATCCGAAGAAGCCAGCTTGGGATGGTCCCGAGAGGGTTTATATGTGTGATAATGACCGGGACGCCTGTTCAGAAGATCGACGGGTGGCGGCGAGCGACGTCCCAGAGAGGCTTAAGCAGGATGAAGGGGTGGCGATAGCGCACGCGCGGCACGAGGCCAGAGAACAGAGTTCTTGAAAGCTGCAGGAACGGACGCCAGTAGGCGTTCTCGGGTGACTGGGCCCGGAATCGGAGCGAAGCGCGCATAGTAGCGAGGGATCCCTCGTCCAGGATCACAGATCGCTGGCTGCCTGGCTGTGCCGAGAACACGTTGGGGAGTGTGGTGTGTTCGGCGCCTGGTCTTAGCGGTCAGAATAAGGGAATGGGACAGAAGCAGGGACGGTGGGCGGAGCTGATAAGCTGATCTGAGGGTGAGATGGTGAGTAGCTTCAGCTCTTGAAAGACCGCCAGCCCGGATGTGGTCGGACACCGGTTCAGGGCGCCCCCCAAATGTGCCCATGGAATTGCGACAGACGTACATTCTCCGCTGGAGTCCAGGCGTGTGCTAGTCGGCGGGACCTTGGAGAATGAACCACATCGATGGCGCCGGAGGGGTGTGTGCCGCGTGTCCTTGAACGTGGCCGGGGCAATTAAACACGCACAAGTCCAAGGGAGATGCGAGCGCGGTTTCTTGCAGACGACGGGTGAACTCATCCACAAATGTTCCAACTGGACGTATGATCGTTTCTAGAGTCGTTGCTGCTCAGGTTAGTTGCTAGCGACGGGGGTGAAGTAGCGGCTCAAGGGGTTGTCGGTAACGGCCATCCTGGAGAACCATATAATTCATATCCGTCTTCGGAATATTTTGACTCTCCTAGGTCTCCAAAGTTTGAGCAGGAGATCCAAGAAGGTCGAGAAGGATATGTGACGAGACGGAAGGGGTCAAGCGGAAAGTTCCATCTTGATTCAATCGTACGGGATGAAGAAGTAGTAGCGAATGGAACTTCGATGTGATGCCGGAATAAATCACCTTCGTCAAAGAATGCGCGATAGAGAACGACGAACGTGAACGTGAACGGCATAGAACGAGATGAAGGTGAGAGGAAAGTTGTGAACGTCCACTTACTAGTATACGCCCACGTGCCACTACTTTCCGGCCCGCTTCGGCGTCCTCGGACGTTTTGCATGTTTACTGTCAGACAAGACCAAGACAAGACCTTATAAAACCTCGCCCGCCTCGTAAGTACGTATCTTTCTTTCTTCCCTCCCCCCTCCCACCCCTCCTACCACGTTATGCTGTGATCTGGTTAGTAGCAACGCGCGGTCTTAACATCTCAAGATTTTTCTCCCTGTTCTTAGTGCAGCCCCCACCAAGCCACCACTATGGTCACCAGCAGGTAACAATTATGTGTGATAGGTCTTGCAAATGAATATCGAACACAAAATAATCACCACTACGGCTGAATCCCTCCCCCTTTCAACGTTTCTCCCTTCCACCCCCGTCTCCGCCATCTCCTTCATGCAGATTTCCGGTGATACGATGTTTGCAAGAACCGCGATCCGCTGTCAAGGTTCCATTGACGAAGTATCCACGCTCGATGCGGCATGGACAAGCTTAACCCGAGGCAAAACATGGGCCTTAGACATTGTGCCGAAGGAGGGGTACGAAAGGAGGACATCTATGGTGCGTACCATCGTTTTCTTGCTTTGTACCTCCTGACCGTGATGGATTTAGCGCACGTACGGGAAATAGTCTCGTCGAGCTCGACAGCTCGCAAGCAGTTCTCCCCCTCCCCGTCTAGAAAGGCTCGGAAACATCTCGCGACGCGTTTCGTTGGCGGTCTGCAGCTGACCAGGCCCCGAGGACAAGAGTCTAGGCGAACCCCGTTGCGTTTACGCGGAGGGTTGACCTCATCTTTCTAAAAGCAGGATTTCAGCCACATCCTGTGAATTTCGCCCCCCTTATAGACCATCATCATCCGACCGCGCGACCGCCTTCCTCAACATGCCACCCACCAGCGCACAGTACCAAAGCCTCACCCGCCGCAAGGGCTCTGCGTCGGCCCACGACCCGTTCGCGCTCCGCACCGACGACAATGTGCTGGGCGACCGGCAGACGACCAGCCGTCTGACCATCGTCCGCGTGGGAACAGACGACGCCGAAACCTTGTACGACTCGGCGGCCTCCTCGCCCCACGGCTCCCCCAAGACCTCCCCCCTCCTCCATTCCCGCTCGCTTCCGCGCAGGGCCGGCTCGCCACGCCTCTCCTTCGCCTCCTCGTCTTTCACCCAAGACGGCGCCCCGAGTCCCCCGCGATCGCCCGTCCTCCGCCGAAACTCCTTTACGTCCGCGTTCCCCACCCGTGTCTCCTTGACGCCCCAGCAAGTCTGCGACCTCGCAAAGACCTCCAAGCATCCCCAGCAGACGGACATCGTGCGGAGGCAGGCCCAGCGGGGGAGAGGCGCGCGCGACGACACCCCCAACTTCATCTCCGTGCCCCAGAACCAATTTCTTCCCTTCCTCGACCGCCCTTCCGAAGTCGCCGCCTTCATCTCCACGAGCCCGACCAACCGCCTCCTGACCCTCCTCGAGCAGGCCTTCCCCGTCGAATCGCGCCTCCATCGGCCGCCGCGCGACAGCTCCCAGCCGCCGCCTTACACCCCGTCCTCACCCGACCCGTCCAGTTTCGCCTCCCAGCTCACCCAGGCCCTCGCCGATCGCGCACCCGCCGGCTCTCGGCCGGCGTTCGACGGCCCGGCCGCGTGGTCGTACGCGACCCTGCTCGAATGGATGTGCACCGTCTCGCGCGCGGACGTCGAGGACGCGGAATGGGTCCGTCGCCTGCGCACCTGCATCATGGCCCACAGCGAGCAGATCTGCGTCACCCTGTGCTCCGCGCTGGGCGTGCCGATGGAGGGCATCGACCAGCCGCCCGCCGCCCCGACCGAGCACATCCACGCGCCGACGCCCGAGCACGCGGCCCTGGCGGACGTCAGATCCTCCTCGACGCGCGTCGTGACCACGCCGCCCACGCTCCTGGACGACCCTGCGCACGAGGACGCGGACGCGTTCCACCTGAACATCGCCCCCATCCTCTCCACCGTCACCTACGACGCCGTGCACCCCAGGACCCCGTCCAGCCACAGCTCCTCGCGCCCAAGCTCGCGCCTCTCGAGCGCCATGGACAGCATCGGCGAGTCCGACTCCGAATCCGACCCCGAGTCGGAGCACGAAGCCGGAGCCCACCCCCTCCCAGAGCGGCACCGCGACCGCCCGCGCGGGGTCCCCGGTGGGTCGCGGCGCGGCGCACGCCCGCCGCACCGACGCCGCGCTGCAGGTCTTCGCAGAGCCATCGTCCGCGTCCGCGTCCGAGGACGACGAATTCGGCGACGCGCTCGCGCTCTCGGACCTGTACTGGCCTCACGCTCGCGACGTCCTTGCGCGCGGCGGACGATCCCCGCGCTGCCCTCGCCGCGCCCCACCAGCGCCCTCCCGTTCCCCGTCACCTCCTCCAAGCCGCCCAAGCGTCGGGAGGCCGTCGCGCACGTGTTGTCGGGCGCTCCGGGGCACGCGGGATACACGTGGCGGCCAGGGGGCCCGCTCTTCGCGCGGTCGTTCTCCGGGGACCAGAGCAGCGAGGACGAGGACAAGCCGGCGCCCTTGCCCGAGTGAGTCCTCCGCGTCCGAAACGTGGCTTGCGTGCTGATACTGTGTGCTTCCCTTCGCAGCGCGATCTTCCTCAACCTCACCCGCCCGTCGTTCCGCGCGCGTTCGCGCTCGCGCTCGGCGACGCGTAAGACCAAGGCGACCACGTTGGTCGCGCCGCCGAACACGCCCGTCGGCGCGACCCTGGCGCTGCCGCCCGTCCTGACGGAGCTCGTCTTTGCTTAGGAGCCTCGATACTGTTGTTCTCACTGCTCTTTGTGCCCTTTGCTCTGCTCCGTCTACTATTTCTGGTTCGCCTTGTTCTCTGTTAGCTTGTATAAACTCAGGGTCTGTTGTTGGCTCACGGTGTGTAACATACTTAGTTGGATGTGCTCTAGTTCTCGTCTCGTGTCAAACTTTCATGCATGGAATGAACAAAAAAGTATCTTCTTCGGTGGGCCAGGGAAAGCATGTAATTTGTATACTACAGTACCGCGGCTCACACGTTCGTGCCCCGCCTGGCCTCGGTGGGGGAGGGTTGGATGAGGTTGCAGAATGGAGGGAGCGGCCGTTGTACTTGATCCATGTCACAGGTCAGTGTGTTAGCCTAGAACTAGTGATGTGTTTTTGCTGCATTTTCCTCCAATGCGTCGATGTAAGTTTCGTCGCCCGAGTACGCGTGGTTTCGAAGTGGCTAAACAATAACGAGGTACGCAGAGGGTAGGTTCGACGGAAACGGCTCCAGAGTGCAAGAAAAAAACCCCAGTACATAAAAACAAACTCATCGCGAATTATTGCTATATACTAGCAGATACCCGTGCTTCGCACGGCATGTTTCAATGCAAGAACCTCTGGAGAACAAATTATCATATTCATAAGGTTCACAGTCCCGTTATGCCCGTGGGCCAGTACCCACCGTCGCATGCAACTTCTTCCCGTTCCTCCTCCTCCCGTGGGCCTGCTCCCCCCGTGGGCCAGTGCCCCCCCTCCCCCTATTGTTGACAGCCCCGCCTCTGCACCCTTCATTTATTGCGTAGCCCTGGAATGGAGCTACCGGCCTCTATGGCCCCCTCCCCCTCCTGCCCTGAACCCCTTGTTGCCTTTCTCTACTTAATATTATGGGTTAGGAATTTCCCCACGCCGCTAACCCTAACCCCATCACCCACACTGGTACCCATTCGGGTTCCCCCTTAGCCCGTGCTTGTTTTGTAGTAGATTTGAATAAAAATGTACTTTTGACCGAAAACGTCTAAAATAAGCGAAAGAGTAGCCAAGAAACATTGCGAAGCCGAGTCGCCGACCACAGGGTCCCGCGCCTAGTTTGGCAGCCCGACCCGTACTCACTTGAGTAAACACATATGTATTACCCGTGCTATTTATTCTCCAGTGGCTTGGGCATTGGTTATGCAAAAAGAGTAGTACAGACGTTGCTGGAATGTTCGAGAAATGACTGACACTCGGCTACGCGCACGCATCTCACGGATGAGCTTTGTGTTTGTCTTATGTCTTGTGTCACGTGACACAAACGGGTTCCTTTATATTATTAAGGATTTATATTATTAAGGATTTACTTTATGTAATGTGCCCCGCCGCGTCGAAGTCGCGCTCGCCTCTACCGACGTTGACCATGAGCTTCCCCGCCCGTCGCGCCCTCACCGGCCTCACCTTCCACCGAAGACTCGCGACGTCGGCAGGCTCGACCCCCTCTCTGCTCGGCACCGCCCCTCACCACCACCTCTACATCCTCCTGCGCTCGCAACACCCCCCGCGCACCTTCCCTTCCCGTGTGCCGTCCACTCTCCAACCCGCCCTCCAGCGTCTCGTCGCCCCCTGGTCCGGGCTCGTGAACTTCATGTACACCACCGACCTCCCAGCGCCGCAAACCGCCTTGACGGGACCCCCGCTCGGCCTCCAGGAGCCCAACCCGGAAGAAACTTACGAGGCATTCGCCTACGCGCCCGGACGTGCCCCCCTGCATCTCCCCCGCGTCGCACACGACACCCTCGCCGCCGTCTCAGCACAGCTCGGACGCTACGTTTCCACGCCGCGCACGGTGGTGGAGCGATACGACGGGCCGATCCATCTGTACGTGTGCACGCACGGCGCACGCGATTGTCGGTGTGGGGACGTCGGCGGGGACGTCGCGGATGCGCTGAGGAACTGCGCCACGAGCGCGCGGACGCGGACGCCGGGCGGGATATGGGACCGTGTCGTCGTGGGCGAGGTGTCGCACGTCGGTGGACACAGGTACATCGTGAACCCCTCGCGGTTTCTTTTCCACTAACCGTTTCCTCAGACACGCAGCCAACATGCTGGTCTTCCCGCACGGCGAGTGGTGCGTCCGCTCTCTCTTCGGATGCTCCATGACACGCTTACACGGGTGCAGGCTGGGCGGGCTGCAAGCGCGCGACCTGGGCGCCGGACCCCGCGTCCTGGACCGCATCGTCGAGTCCACGCCGTCTCTGTTCGACGGCAGCGAGAAGAACCCGCTCTGCCCCGAGCACTGGCGCGGACGGATGGGCCTCTCGAAGGCCGATCAGCTCCACCTGTACGAGTCCCGTCTGCTCCCTCTAGAGCGCACGATCGGCGCGTGGACGGACGACGGGACGTGGGAGCGGAGACCACGCACGACGGACGGCGCGCCCCCCGAGCTCGCGCTCGCGCCCCGCGCTCGGCGGTAGAAAGAAAACAGTCTACGATTTTACGCAAGGATACACAAATACGCTCCCCCCCCCGCCTCACTCCCCCGCGTTCGGAATGACCGCGCACCGGTCGTAGTTCCCCTCCTGGTTCGCGCCCCACCATTGCGGGAACAGGTGCGAGGTGCCTGCCGCGCCTTGCACCGCGAACGACAGGATGAACACCATCACCTGCGTGCCGCCGTCCAGAGCTAGGTGACCGCGCGGCGCCCAACCATCAGCGTTCAACCCCGCGACGCCACAAACAGAAGGACACGCACCGGCGCCGAGGATGTAGTTGTACTTCGCGAACCACTTCGGGTAGCGCGTGCGGAGCCACCACTGGGAGAGCCACGCGATGACAAAGTAGGACAGGATGGACGAGTTGATGCCGACGCAGAGCCAGCCGATGTAGTAGCTGTCCCGAATCCGAATCCATCAGCGTCTCCCGCACCCGCGCAAACGCAAACGCTCGCGAAACCCACCAGATGACGGGCGTGTACAGGTAATCCGCCCTCAGCTTCGGCCAGTAGCGATGGACCACCCAGAACGGCACGGGCACCGCGAGCCCGATGACATACGCCCACGCGACCCACTGGTAGCGTTTCCCGCTCGCGAAGAGCTCGTGCGAGAGCCCGCCCCAGGCGATCGCCTGCGAGTTGTACTGCTGCGGCTGCTGGCCGGACCAGATGTTCGTGCCCTCGACCGAGAGCAGGATGTCGCGCTGGTTGTCGATGATCGAGTTCATGAGGACGTAGTTGAGGATCGCGCCGAAGAGGGTGCCGATGATCTGCGCGACGAAGGCCGCGCGCGGCGGGAGCTTCGTGTCTGAAAAAAACAACCACGACGTCGATGTGAGGTCAACCGGGGTTGGATAGGGGAGCACGGAGACATACATTGGGCAATCTTGAGGTCGCGCAGGAGGAGCTGGGCCTGGATGACCGAGTCTGAAGAGACGGGGTAGGGCGGGAGATATGGGGGATGAAAGGCTCACGACGTACTGTATGAGTAAAGCACGAAGAACATATTCGCCACCGGTTTCCCTGGGTGGAGAAACCCGCCGATCATCTGCACGAATGGCTGGATGATGAACTGCAGGCCGGTCATGGCGTACAGCGAGCCGAAAAACAGGATGGAGATGGTGGCGAGAAGGCACGCGATGAGGAATCCCCACCTACCAGCACATGTTTCGTCAGTTGAACAAGGGGGAAACGAGGGAAACGAGGGAACATACCATGGCAGCGTTGAGTTGGTCTTGTAGATGAGGACGAGCGCGGTCACGATCGACGCAAGGAGCACGATGATGTACCAGCTATTTGGTGCGTCCTTGTACTGGAGAAAGAATCCTGACCGTCGGCATTGTCCTTCTGACAAAAAATCGGTCACGAACCTTGAGCATCTCGCGATAATGCGGATCGATGTCCTCGCCCTCGGCCGGCGCATCGCGGAGGCCTTCGTCGCGCCAGAACCGCCAGTCGAAACGCGACCAGAGCCTGCGGATGTTTGATGGCGTAGCCCAGCTCCACGCGCCGGACATGTCAGAGAAATTCCAAAGGAGAAGATGGGTGAACGTCGCGGCCATGCCAAGGTTGGTCGAGAGCAGCTGCGTGACCCATGTCGCGGAGTAGAAGGGGAGGCCCTGCTCGGCGAGTAGCGTTTTGTCGACCTCGAGATTTTCGTTCAGGATAAGCGTCTGGTTGTACAGCGTGCCGTTCTCGTAGAAAAGCGTTTGCGAGAGCTGCGTGGTAAGTGTGTGAGGGCGAGCGCTCACCAGCGCGCATGGTAAGATGGGCGTGGAAGACGTACGAAGGGGAAATTCTTGGCATCCCAGATGTTCTTGTAGTAAACGGCAACGAACACGGCCCTGTGAGTGGGTGAGAAGCATGAGCGCCACAGTACCCACAGGACATCAGAAGGAGAGCACGGACATGCAAAGGACGTAGCCGATAAGGTTCGAGAACTGGTCGCATGACAGTGAGTATGTCAGATACGTTATTTGGCGTAGCGCTCTTACCTGCGCCTTAAGAGGAATGGCGAACGGATTGTAGGAGCCCCCGATGTACTGCCAGTCTGCCCTACGGTGAGGACTCACTTGACTCCTTAAGAGAAAGGACCAAAACTCACCAAAGCAAATGCTGAACAAACCAAGGCCTTCGTTCCCATTCGACCCGCCAAAGATGCGCGTAAAGTTCTGTGACTTCGGGTTCGCAAGACAGAAGATCGAAAACCCGGTCAGGAGGGGGAACATCCACTCTGGGAAGATCTCCCAGATGAAGATTCTAACATCGACATCAGTCCCAATGCAGGCGGATGGAGCAGAACGACGCACACGCCGAACACGATGTAGAACAGCCTCAGCTTCTTTCTATTGTCCGCGCCGTGCTTGAAAAAGGCATCCAGCATGGATGTCAACGGGAGGATTCCCGGGTACAGCATCTTGGACGGATACAAGAGAATCGCTGGTAGGCGATAGTATGTCAGCGCCACCGTACCTCAACCATCGTTCACACATGGATGGGACTTACGGCGCATCAAACCCCCGATACCATACCCCAGAAACTGGCTCGAAAACAGCATGAAAATCGAGGCGGCCGCGTTGGGCGTCGTGTTGTAATACAGACGCTGCACCGCGAGAACCTCTGTCCCGAGCGCAGAATTGGCTGCGGCGCTGGACATGATCACGATGAAGGCGTTCTCCTTCTTGTTGAAAGGGCCCTGGAAAGAGACGAATACCCAACCTCGTTAGCGCATGGAGTTCTGCACGCGGGGAAAAAGGCAGGACGGACGGGATTGAGATAACGGAACCAGCCCTTGCGTGGGATGACCGTCTCCATAAATATCCCGATGACATACGCGATGATAGCGAGGAACATGGTCGACACCAACACCGTTTGCTGGAGACATGGCTGTCAGCGAGATACCCCTTCGAGCCAACCGCGAAAGGGAACCCACCGGCTTGAAGTAGTATATCTCAGCTGTCCATCGCCCGTTAGACGCTTTGAACCTGGACTTGTGCACATGGAATCAGCTCACCGAGCACCCCACCAAACGCCGACAGCCCAATCCCGATGAAAAACGCGCGGAACGTCCAGGGATTGAGGTCAGGGTCATCCTCGACGGTGATCACATGCGTAACGATGTCCCGCTCGTCCTCGAGCACCTCCGATACCACGCTGCCCGTCACCGAGACCGACTCGACATCCTTCTCGACGTATTCGTCCGAGCCCGTCTTCTCGTTGAGGTGTAACGCCTTTTCGTCGCGCCTGAGCGCGGGCTCCGTCTTTTCCAGGCGCGTTGGGGAGTCCATCGCGGGTGGGAAACTTGAAAACAAGTGTGCGGGGGGAAGGGAAAAGCCTGCCTCTAAGCAAACGAGCGCAGGCCATCACGCGCCGGGTTCTTATAGGCCTCACTCGCGTCAAGTTGGCGTGGGTATCATGCGGTGGACCGGCGGAACATGCGACTCTTCTGGGCTCGTGAACCGTCGTCTTTTGCTTTTTCGCGTGCAGGCACATGGGAGCTCGCATATTAATAGACGAAGTAACAGCTCGTGGAGATGGCGGTCTGGGAGAACGATGTCAGGGCCAACAAAGAGATAGGGAGTAGGCTCCGCGCGCACCATTCTAAACCAGGCGGGGACCACGGGTGGGACTGCGGGATTTCAGACGCATGAAGTTTGCAGCCTTTACAGACCAATTGGAGTCGTTGACGATAGGATACCTGTAACTACCGGGTCCAGAGGTCCTACCAACAGTTTTAGACAAGACTGCAGGACCGCCAGCCCAACTGCGACCACAGCGTGGCCACTGGCCACTTGAGATAAGGAAGTCCCCATGCGATCATTTTGTATGAAGTTTGCCCGCCGGCTGTGACATCGGTAACTTGTCGGAGCTAGAAAATAGCCAATGAGGTCAGCGGCCATCCAAGTCGTCGGTAAGTAACTTACTGGCCTGCCGCCAAGGGACGATGTCAACGCGAAAAAGTGGATTGGTATTCAGGACTACAGCCGTTTGCATAACCGACTGGAATCCGCGCGTCGAGAAACTTGTTTGTCAGAGCCAAACATTGCCTTTTCGGGAAATCACGTCTGCTGCGGGAGTGACAGCTGTGCGTCGCGAGGTCAGCTTTGCAGTGTCTTGAGTCCTGACCGCAATGGCACCTCCCCTTAACCCTCAACTTCGAGAACGCATTGTCGAATGGCGGGAGCGTTTTACAGTCTCCGAGATCACTGAACTCGCGCAGTGCTCAAAAAGCACAGTCTATGAAATCCTCCGCCTTTATCGCGAGACAGGTTCAGTGCATAGTCCCCATGGACTGTTGTCCCATGGCCGCTCCCGCATCCTTTCATTTGGAGAGCTCACATCCATCAACTCCTGGTTGGTCCAAGAGCCAGCAATGTTTCTTGACGAGATTCAAGACCGTCTTGACAAGGAGCTCGGAGTGTACGTTTCACTTGCAACCGTCGCCCGCGCTGTTCGCAGCCTTGCTCTCACTCACAAGCGGATATCAAAGGAGGCATTGGAACGAAACGATGCCGTTCGCGCAATGTGGGATGCAGCTTGGGGGGATATACCCATGGAGAGCATAGTCTGGTTGGATGAATCTGGGGTGGATGATCGGGCACATCAGCGGACAATGGGAAGGGCACCACTGGGATCTGCATGCGTCCGCCGTGACCTGTTCTTCCATGGCACACGCCTGACAATGCTCCCAGTGCTCTCCTGTGATGGGATCATTGCTTTGGATCTTCTCGAAGGATCAGTCAACCGTGAGAGGTTCCTCCATTTTCTGCGGGAGGATGTTGTACGCTTCAATTTCTTCTGGATGTCTGTGTCATGCTTATGCCTGTGTTGTGCTCATATAGGCACCCCTTCTCAACTCATATACTCCAGACAATCCAAGCCGTAATTCTGTGGTAGTCATGGATAATGTTGCCTTTCATCATGGAGACGAAGTGCGGGAGATCATTGAGAATGACTGTGGTGCGTTGTGCTGTCTGAAAGCTCCGGCTTCAAGGTATACTAACCAGTTTTAATGACAGGTGCAAAGCTTATATACCTACCACCATACTCCCCCGACATGAATCCCATCGAGCAAGCTTTCAGTAGTATCAAAGCCTTCTTGCGCCGTAATGAAAGCCACTTCACTGGACCTCACATGCGCGCTGAACTCATCCATCTTGCTATGGAAGAAATAACGAATGAAGATGCCATTGGCTGGATTACAAACTGCGGGTATTCGTAAAGTAGGTAACGAACGTGGGGTAGATGTATGGACAGAGGTGATTATGCGACAGATGAGGGAGTAGTAGTAGGTTAGCGGAAGGTTATGCAGTGTAGTAAAGAGTGGGGGGTCAGGACAGCATGGTGTATGTACAGAAAATATTAGGCAACATTATAAAGGTTCGAGAAACTCACTTATCCCCGAAGACATCGTACTCTGAAAAGAGAGACCGTACATAGTCTTTCTTCATGCGTAAACGCCTAGAGAATTGCTCTGCGGATGCAACGAGAACTCTCAGGCTATCGCTATCACCCCCGGTGAGTGACACCAAGGTGTCAAGGTCTAGCGAGGGCAAGGTTTCAAGGGTGATCTCCGCCGAAACAAGCATGGAGTGGTACTGCAACAGGTCATGTCCATCACGTTCAAGGATAGTGAGGAAAAAGTAATATAACTCATCCTGACGCCGAGGCATAGGAGAGAAAGGCAGGGCAGGAGGCGGTGCTGGAGATAACATGGAAGCGGGGGTCGCCGATGAACCTGCGGCGGAGGGAAGGGGAGGCGGAGAAATGCCGAGAACAGCAGATATCATAGCACTTTGTTGATTGACGAGGCCAGCGATGACGGGGACAAGAGCGGTGGCGGCATCTGTGGGTGCAGCGGGTGTGGCGGTAGGTGTCATCACAGAATGTGGGCCTGAACGTCCACGGGCCTTGTGCGGGCGCAGACGACCATCGCGCACGCCATCAAACTCCTCAGTATTAGGAGGGTACTTGACAGTCGTTTCTTTCGCATCCTATCGAGATAGAGAAGGTCAGTACAGCATTGATCATATTCACAGAGGCTACTCACAACAGCGGATGCCCAACGCTTCAATCGCTTCCGATTAAGGCCAATGTGTCCATCTTGGGTTGGATAACAGAAGCCTTGCTCGTTGTGCTCGCCGCGATGCTTGTCACACTTGTACATTTCCTTCAGCTCGAGAATGATAGTACCCTGACGCTTGATCGAGTCAGAGTACGAGTCCGTGTTTGGAACCTGAGAAATACAATAAGTTTGGCAGGTTCATTAAATATACGTGCAGGCTTACCTCGGTTCCAGCACACGTTGGTCCGAGTTCCTTGTCGTGCTGGAGCACGGCATCAAACGGCTACAAGTCCCAATATTAGTCAAAGCAGAAGAACAGGGATGAAACCACATACACGCTTGCGCAGCCGGAAAGCCTCCATGGCGTCAAGGTCAAGTTCGATGTAGACATCACGAGGCCGTTTACGGAGTAAGGCCTCCCGAATTGCGAACCAGTCTTCATCTGAATCGACACTTGATGCATCACCCTTGCTGCAGGTAACAGAACGTTTAGGTATATGTTTGTATAACAATAGACGGAACAACTTACTTGACACCAGTCCAACGAATCTTGAAGGGTACGTTGATGGAGAACTGCCCATCCAACCCATGGATACGAAGGCCTTCAGCTACGAGAGACTCACGCGGAGTACTCGGGGTGATAGCGACAGTGGTGACCTTCGTGTCGTGAGTCCTCTTTGAACTCGCAGAGCTCTTGCCCTTCGCGGAACGTGGCACAGCCGGGGTGTAATAGACAGTGTAATGTGTGGTGTAGCCTGCAGGTAATTGGTCAGTATGCTCATTGTTAATGAAGAATGGATCAACGCACGGTCATTCGATGACGACGCAGCAGATCCTGGGGCGGAGGGTAGAAACCCAATGGCATCGCTTGTGTTCCCAGCCAAGGGAGTGCCGGAGTTAGCCTGGAGGGCGACTGGTGCCGACTGTTGAGGCATAGGTGGAGGCGGCGGCGGCAACTGTGGGCCTGGAGGTGGTGGTGGTGGCAGCGGCAGGCCTGGGGGCGGCGGAACTGGGGGCAGCGGAACTCGAGGTAGTGAGGCGAGCGTTGGGGCAACTACTCCGGGGTTGGCAGCCTGCCATCGTGCCGTCAACATATCGAGAACACGACGTTGATCTTGAGGCGACAGGCGCGCGAAGCCGGCTTGTCGCGACTCCTCCATCTCATCTTGGGATGTGTAGAATTGAGGAGGATTGACCGCTCCATCTAGAGAAAGTCAGCACCGCACACAAACTCTACTGGTACGTAACGTACCAATCCCTCCCGGGTTCACAAGCCAGTGGATCGACACAGGTCGGGGAGCCTGCGGGTGTCGATAAGGAACGAATCGCGGTGTCAAAGGACGAGACGGTCCACGAGGGTCTGGAGAGGACATGAGGGAGGGAGCGGGAAAAAGATGGGGATGGAACTCACAAGCTCAAAACCCGAGGCTTTTTATCATCTTCGCCAACTTCACCGCAACTTCGCCGTGCTCCTGTCATCCACCAGAATCCCACCCTCGTTGTTGCCCTTCAATCATGCGCAGTTTTGGTTTCTAGAGAGATCCAAATTAAGTGTAAGCATCCAAGACCACGAGGGGGACGTCTCCGAGGCTCCCGACTCCTCACTCACCGAGTATCCAAGCAACAAGGGTGGTTTGTGCTCGTTGTTGAGGTTTTTCAGGGTATTGAAGGCTTCTAGGCCAGCTATGAGGAGTTTTCATGACTCCCGAAGCCCGACACGGAGAGTGTTGATCACTCTGGAGAGGTCATTTGGGTGGAAAGTAGATGGAACATGTCGTCAATGGTCATCGCAAAGATCAGGAAGCCCGCTCCTGAACAGCACGAAGTCACAAATGAGTCACTGCGTGACGAATGTGATAAGCACTCCCAATAAGGCAATGTTTGGCTCTGACAAACAAGTTTCTCGACGCGCGGATTCCAGTCGGTTATGCAAACGGCTGTAAGTACACAGAGTGACAGAACATACTTACCCGGTACGCCGTGACTGGACAGACTTGCCGACGATTGACAAGGAAAGAAGCAAGCGCTCGGGAATTGAATAAACTCATATTGACACGCAGGCCTGCGAATGACAGAACAAGTCCACATTGATCACCCAGAGCCCACGCGCCCATTTATTCGGTCGAAAACGCGCTCATCAATATCTGCGCATGCGGCCATGCGCCATCGCAGGGTCAGTGTCACTGTGTCCATCGACATCCTCCATGCAACCCTCTCCGTTCTCCCTGCGGGCTTATTAGCCTTTGTTGTTTCACTTCTCTAGTCCGGTGTGGCATCACCGCGATGCTTACATCGTTCTGGTCCCCAGAGGTGCAGCATGGTAAGTACAGGTACAGCACCGGCGTGTGGTGCACCCAGTCTAAGCAATTCATCGCACTACCACGTCCGGGGAACACGGCTTCCGAGGGGAACGTAACATCGTAAGTACGCCGGACCATCCCCGAGTCCAGGCATGACGACACGCCGCACAATATCATGAAATGACATAAGGAGAAAGGCGCAACACGTAGAGCGCTCGAGAGAGCAAACGAGGGCGACAACATCCCAACAACGAGCCGTAAACGAGAGAACGTCCACCAGTGACAAACGGCCAAAGAAAGCATTCAGCGATCTGGGTTTTGGCTCCGGTTCGCCCGACGCCCCGCCCGCGAGGACGACGCGAACGCCGGGGCCGAGCCAGGATAACTCGGACCCCCCGTTGTCGAGCTCGACGAGCGTTGGGACGCATATCTCGGCATCCCCTGCGGGTGCCAGTCCGGCGGCGAGGCGGCGGCCTCTTGCGCTGTAAGCGGGTCCCGTGGATAAGGCCTCCCAGTAGAGCTGTGGAACGCTCCGTGCGTGTTTGCGGGAGGAGAGAGGTACGAGGCCGGGTTCGACGTCGGCGAGAGGGAGAGGAGGGGGCCCCTGCTATTCTGCGAACAGCATTCATGGATCAGTACCTGGGACACGGAGGGGCTACGCAAAGCGAGACGCGCTTACCATCTCACGGATCCCGAACGACGGCTCGGCGGCCCTTGGTTGGCCATTCGGCGGGCTCTGGATGGGCTCCAGCCGGATGGGAGGAACATTGCTGAGGAGGGGGGGCGACAGCACCGACCAGGACTGCTCGCTGTTCAGTGGGGAGACGATACCAAGCTCCCGGAAGTGGATTGGGTTGGCTGGGGGCGAAGCATAGGCCTCTGAGGGGGATCGACTCTCCGAAGGTAGGGGAGCGGTGCTTGTGTAAGGTACCCGAGTCGCCGCAGGTCCGCGACTTGTATCTGAAGAAGGATGCCCGTCGTCGGTGGAGAAAGGCGAAGAGGCGACGCTCTCGTCGTCGCCCCAGTCGTCGCTAGACAGCGACATGCTCGAAAGGCCGTCGCTGGACCCTCTCCGGTGAAGGAGTGCGGATGACCCTGGAGCTGAGGGCTGCGATGCGGGACCTCTTGGAGGCATAGGCGAGTATCCGCCGGGGGAAGTGTAGGGGGTGGGGGTATCAGGGGAGTACAAAGGGATTCTGGTGAGGGAATGGGAGACACGGTCCCGAGGACCGGTCGACTCTACGGAGGCGTTGTCGTTGGACCGCCGGCCGCTGCGATGGTGTTCCTGCGAACTGGTGCTCGGTGCACCATCATCTACGCGCCCAATAACCTCCACTGGCTGCGAACCCTCGACGCCAGGGTCCCCTGGACGTGAACTTGGGAGTTCATGTCGAGCACCTGGGTACGCTCCGAGACTGCCTGTGGATATGGACCGGATATCCACCGCGCTCCTGGGCAGGATTGCCTCGTCCTCCTCCGATGTTGTAGCCATGGATTCCCTGGAGGAGAGAATGGACCCGCTCCGCCCAGGGCCCCTAGATCGCGAGCGTCGGTTAGGTGCTTGTGCGCTTGTGCTCGTGGAGGTGCGTTCGGGGCCGACGATGGGTATGTGCTATGTTGCAGGGTCAGCGGGTGTGGTGTAGAGAGAGAAAAAACGACATACATCCGTCTGGGACGCTTCGACAAGGACAGGTCCGTGGTCGGGAGGGAGCCCACGCGCGATGAGCTCGGCCGGTTCGAGGTTGTGAATAGTCGGAGGCCGCCGCACGTTGGAAGGCAGAGGCTGGTCTCCCCATATTTGAAGAAGAGCTGGTGACGGGGGGAGCGCATACAAGGGGGTTCCGTTGAAAACGCCCACAACGGGTGGTCGCGCCCTATCAATCGGCCGGTGTGTTGCGGGGTCGGGCGTCGGCACTCGCGGTCTTTCTCTTGGGCGAGAGCCGTCGTTTCCAACGGGAGATTGTCCTGATACATCGACCGTCTCTAGGGGATCCCGAGTAGCTCGATTAGCCACGCGGAGCTGTAGAAGGTTGAATGGGTGTAAGAAAATGAGGCGGTAGACGTGCATACCTGCCTGCATAGAAGACAATGTGAGCCAGAGGGCGATACCGGCGAAGTGTTGGGTTTTGCTCACCCTTGTAGCTCCTCGATTTGTTGCACAAGGCGGCTCTGGAGCTTTCGCTCGTCGCCGTGCTGCTCTTCTTTGCTGAGGATCAGGCGCCGAAGTTCACGAACGGTCATTGTCTGGTCCGCGTGTTGTTGAGTGAGTTCTGCGTATTGGTCGGCGGTCGACCGATGTCGGACCGTCGAGCGAGAGAGGATGCGGATGGCGTGGCGCTGGGGCTGCGTGAGCTCGTTGCTCATGAGGAAACGAGACGAGAGTGCTCACCAGGCGGCATTCGGGGTACTGGTCCAAGAACGCATTCGCCTCGTCTACGATGGCGTCGTGTTGATCTCGTGCTAATCCTTCGTCGGAGAAAAGAGCGAGACGTTCGAGGAGGCGGTGGCCCTCGACTATGTCCTGTGGCTCGGGTGGGGGTGGATTGACATGCAGCCTCTTGAAGCGCTGTGGCGGGTTCGAACCATCGCACAGGGTACACAGTGGCGGCGATCTCCTGTTGAGGCAGCTGGAAGATTCAGGATACAGACGTCAGTTTGAAGAGAGAGAAACGTGAACCGGACAAGGAGCGTACATCAAGCAGAAGATGTGGCCACATTCAAGCGCATGCGGCCGTGTTAACCAGCGCGTTTCCTCAGGCGCATCATCATCCGGGGCGTCCCACGAGTAGGCCTGTTTACAGATGTCGCAGGTGGAAGTCGGGTGAACGAAGAGCATACGTGAGGTAGAGTGTCAGGGATACGACCGACGCCACACTGGAGGAAAGAGATAAAAAGGCTTAGCGCCCACTGGGCAGCAGTTGCAGACACGAGGCAGACCTCAAGCCTAGCTCTCGTCGGCGATAGCGGCCCCAGAAGTACAGCATGGAGCCAAATGGGAATGGAAAGCGCAGGAGGGTTGATTGAAGGGTGGGATGCGAAGACAACGGCCGGCGAAGGTCGAGATGGTGGCAGAGTGTCAAAGCGTCACGATCGACTTTGCATAATGTGAGCGTGAATTTGGAAGATCATATCGAAAAATGGCCCAATATGGATGGAGTCGGCCCGAAACTGTGACTCTACCCACATCGCGGACGGAAGTGGTCGAAATATCCAAATTGGAGATCTTTTTAGACCTTAGATCAATCTTAGATGGCTTCAGGCTGCCCCCACGATGTCCCCACCTGTGCAATAAGTATCTCGTCTCTTACGCTACGGATCTGTGTCTCCAACTTCTCCTCGATCTTCTTCTCGGTTTCCTGAAGAGAGGCCCGAGTGTCGTCCGAGTCGAGGACGAACTGAAGAGTGTTGAGGCCGAAGCGAAGAGGGGTAATGCAGAGTTAAAAGAGGAGGTCCGACAAATGTCTACAAGGCTCGCTGCTATTCTATCCGAGTCGTCGCTCAAAGCTCGCAGAGTCGCAGTTGCGGGGATGGTGATTGTCTTCGCAGAGCATCATTTGGAAAGCCGAGGATGGATTAACAACCCCTTGTTGCAGATTCTGCTCACCCCCCAGCCGTTGTATTCACATCTGTTCGATGCAAACAGGACAACCATTATCCCCCACTGCACAACCGAGGATATCAAAGGGTTTTGTAGAATCTGAAGATAGTCATCAAGGGCTTCGGTACTAACTGCATCGAGACACCCTATGCCTCCGCTCGACGTCGATGAGGCGCGCATCTCCAGCCAAACAACGATCACATAACTCAACAAATATACCGGGTACACGAGCGAAGACAGAAATGAGTCATTACGGGCCAACCCAACAATCGTGCATACGTACAACAGGTCCGAACGTCGAAAGAACAAGAGACAAGAGGCGAAAGTATAGGACAGCGCGGGGTACGGTAGCGGGGGTAAGTAAAGTGGAGTAGCGGCGAAGTGCCGGTGACTAGTGGCCCGTTGTCTTTACGATGGACACGACAATGATGATGATGATGACCGCGATGGCGACCCCGATGATGATGCGCATCTGCGAGGCGAAACGAAGGACGTGAGTGGGGGGTCGAGAGCGCGGAGCAAAGCACGCACCTTCATGTCCTTCCACCTTTTCACGCCGAGCACCGAGACAGTCAGGCCACAGTCCGACGTGTGACTGCGAAAAAGTGACGTACCACATATTCTGGAAAGGTCGTCAGGTGAGGAACAAGAACCGTAGGAAAAGCACGAAACGCACCTTCCGAACCCGGTTCGCATTGCGGCGGAAGCCTTGTGCGGAGACGGCAAGGTTATCTGGACGACGCGTCGTTCACCGCGTCAGCAAACCAAACCCACCGAAGCCGAGGACACAGCATTTGACGGGCCCCGCGCCGCGCAGCGACAGTCGCACACCCACAGACGACGCCGGGTGGCTCGAGGAGAGGGAGGAGGGCTCACCTGTCTTGTCCTGGAGAGAGTCCAGTCGCTCCTGGCGCTCGGTGACCTTGGTGATGTTGTCCCGCATGATGTTCACGGTGTCGTCGATCTGCGCCTGGATCGCGGCCGTCTTGGCGTTGCCGCCACTGCCGCCGGCGGGGGCGGAGGGGTTGGAGGCGGAGCCGCCACGGGGGAGGTAGGGGTCGTAGGGCTCGGACCTGGGTGGATTCGAACGGGGAAAGGGGGAGGTTGGAGGAGAGAACGGTGAGAGTCGGGATGAGTAATCAGAAGAGGGCGAACGAACATGGTTGTTGCGGTCGTCGAAGGTCTGGTGGGGAGGGAGAAGAAAGAGCGGGGGGTCGCGGAGGCGGTCAGGAAGGGTTTGTTGGGGGGAAAGAGGTAGCACCAGGCTCACCGTGTGGACGGAAGAAGAAAGGTCGACGGTCGTTCGGTTCAAAGGTGGGACCCTTCCGCGCTGACGACGACCAAACACCGCTCACCACGCCTCGGCTATTCCCGGTCTCCCCTTCCTCCCCACTCACTATCCGTAAAACGCGCATCTGCTCTCACGTTCGGTGCCAGTACACGGACAAATGCTGCCATGTTCGAAAATAGATCTCTTGAGGAGCATGGATTCAGTGGGAGAGTCCTCGGACCATGCTTCGCGCGCGGCGTACGTACTACTATAACTTACGCATTTTGCTAACAACCAGTTGAGTGTGTCTCTCGTCCGTTTCTCTCTCACGTACGTCTGGATACTTGGAGTAGACCCGGTCATTATTCTAACAGTTGTGTAGTATCATAAGACTTGTTGGGAATCTCTCCAGCTTTAGCGGAAATGCGGTGGAGCGTCGAGTGCCACTGAACTATCCAGACCAAAGTCAATATCTAAAGGTAAGTAACCCCTGGACCGCATTCGTTCTCGGGGGACAGCAACATGCCCAGCTTTGTAACGCCACCCGAAAACACTCCACAAGTCCTTTCTTGCGGCTGGAGATGGTGAGCTGCGTCGGTTCCACGTTCGATTCACAGTCGACAAGGTAGCTAGCGGATACCCCCCGCATCTTCCCCCATACATTATCAGAAATTGCTCACATTCTCCCTACATAAACGTTTGCAAATGACAGGCGGGGCTCCTCACGATCACAGTTTCGTCCCAGCCGGGGCACTCGTTGGTACCGCAAACATTCGAGGCAACCCTGCAACCGCATTCGCTCTCGCAGAGCTCCAACATCGATGGGTCAAACGCCGAAACGGTCTTGTTACAGACATCAGAACGGCAACTCATAATTGTGGGCGCCACCTTCAACTCGTGCTCCACCGTGCTAAGCGTGCTTCGAGGTTCTGAACTGCAAGCGCTCATGTATATATACTCGACTCATCTGCCTAATGACCATCATCATCCTCCCTCCCTCTTGTCGTTATCTTTCTCCCAGCACCCAACTAACCGTTATCCTAACGACCTTACGACTCGATCTCCTCCATCAACTGTCATAAGGTTTGCTGTGTCGACGTCTGTCGCTTGGCGCGCGCACATCATACATGTGACATTCCACCCTAGTACTACTCCCCGCTGTGTTGGTGACTCGACCCTCTGGTACGTAGGATCTATATAACCAGAGGCCACGCTGGTTGCTGAAGGTCCCCTGAAGTCCTAGAATTCAACCATGACCGAAGTCCCTTCCTCCCGCAGATCGACTGCTCCGACGCGGAAGCCGCGAACAATTGTTCTCTGTTTCGACGGTGCGTTCACCGGACGATCGCACTACGCATCCTCACACTGAACGAGCGGGTCTAGGCACTTCGAATCAGTATAACACCTACGTACGTACCTGCTTTGCCTCACAGTCCACTGACCTCTCATTCCATCCCGCTCTACAGAACACGAACGTCGTCAAGCTGTACTCATGTCTCAAGAAAGACAAAACCGACGAGCAGATATGCTACTATCAGTCCGGTGTGGGCACGTATTTCCAGCCAGGCGTCGTTTCTCCTCTGTTTCATAAGTTCGCCGTCGTGCTCGACCTCGCGATCGCGTGGTATCTCTCCGCACACGTTATGGACGGGTACAAGTTCCTCATGCAGAACTACAACACCGGAGATAAGGTCTGCATGTTCGGTAGGCTGTCTATGCATTACTATCGCCTGAACGACTTATTGAGGCGTATTTACGTCCAGGCTTTTCGCGCGGTGCCTACACCGCACGAGCACTCGCCGGGATGGTCCACAAGGTTCGTCCAGCGCCTTATTTAAACGCACGTCTTTCATCCTTACTAAATCAACATCCACACACAGGTCGGCCTCCTCTCCAAAGATAACGACCCCCAAATTCCGTTCGCGTACTCGCTCTACAAGTCGCAAAGGCCCGAGAACAGCGTGCTCGCCGAGGGCTTCAAGCGCACGTTCTGCCGCGCGGTGCCGATCGAGTTCCTCGGGGTGTGGGACACCGTGGCGAGCGTGGGCGTGTTCACGACGCGCACGTTGCCGTTCGTGACGACGAACACGACGATCCGGACGTTCCGGCACGCGCTCTCGCTGGACGAGGTGCGTTCCCCCCATTATTTGGACCCTAGGCTCCCCCGTCTCATGCCTGGCCACCTCCGCGAGCAGCATCGGGCCAAGTTCCGCGCGAGCTACTACCACCGCCCCGTCCCGCGCGTCGAAAAGCGGCCCTCGCGCGCGCAGACGATCGTCAACGGTGTGCGGTCGCGCATGTCAAGTTTGAACCTGGGTGTCCTGGGACGGATCAGGCGCAAGTATGCGGACGGAGGCTTTGGCACGCTCGTGCACGACGCGCTGACGGTGCAAGCGCGCTCGGCCGGGCGGCTGGACATCGACGGGCCCGCGACGGACTCGGTGTTCACGACGGACGTGAAGGAGGTGTGGTTCGCGGGGTCGCACACGGGTGGGTTCCCTCGCCTTTTTTGTTCTGGCGCCGGACAGCGCTGGCTGACGACGAATATATGTATATAGACGTCGGTGGAGGTGCAGTTCCCGACTCGGATCCCTACGCGCTCGCGAACATCCCGTTGCGCTGGATGATCCGGGAGGCAATGCGCGCGCAGGCGGGAATCCTGTGGGAGAACTCGGCGTTCGACCGATGGGGCATTCCCAAGTCCATCGCGGACATATTCCAACTGCGCGGGCCGACGGCGGACGGGGCAGTCGGGGGCGGCGGGCAGGTGCAGACGAGCATGCACGATTACTTGGTGACGTCGCCGATGGAGGAGGAGGAGAGGGAAGAAGGTGGGACCTCCGGAGGAGAGCAGCGCCAATTCGGGGATCAATTATAACCTGAAGCTGGGGGATGCGGAGCGAGATGCGCGGGACGCGGCGCAGGAGGTATCGGACCAGCTCAAGGTCAGGAGGCTATGGTGGCTGCTCGAGTGCATCCCGACGGAGTACTCGTGGCAAAGCTCGGTTACGAGCCAGTGGGTGAGAGAGTGGAGGTACGTTTTTCGTTGTTTTTCTCTCGTTTGTTTGCGTGCTGAATGATAGATAGTTTACATTTGGGACAGGGGAGAGGGGTGCCAGACAACCCTCTGTTCCACGAGAGCGTGAAGATGCGCATGGAGAACGAGGATGTGCCGTATACGCCCCGTGCCCTGTATAAACGCGGTACGGAGACGTATGTTGTCTGATACATATCATCCACGAATCACTACGGAGCTCACCACGGAGCTTTGGTTTTATTTATGTTTATGATAGCGAAGTCGACGAACCTAGCATACTCACGTATAATATACTATATCCCTAAGTACGATCTATGGTGCACCGATGATGTATCTCCTGCATGTGTATCGCGAGGCTAGCGTTTCGGCGTTCGCAATGAGGTCACCAACCCTCCAACAACTAGATCGACGATCATCTACCCCGGCCTTGTCACCCTCCTCTTTTCGGACATTTCTGACACTTTTCTGGTGCTTCCTGAACGTTGCCTTTGTTTGCTCACCCACCTCGAAATACTTTATAGTCTCGCTCCTCTCTCACTTATTCACCAATTTATCTTTCCTCCCATCCCCCAAGATCCACCGCCTCTTTTCACTGCACAACTTTTACCGTCATCCTGGGTTGCGCTGTGCTGCACCATCCACGTTTATATTACTTAGTACCCTCCTACTCAACTCCTGCTTGTCCCGGCGCGCCGGCGAGTTTACACTGACGTAGCGTGGGAATTTCATATGTCCACTCCTCCCACGATTTACGAGCGGTTGTACGGTTGTCCAACCTTCTTCTCCCCGCACTCCCGCCCTGTTTGACGCACACTCCCATCTAGTTTCAATTCGCCCTCCCCACGCTCATTTCACCCTTGTATATGCCTGGTCACAAACACAACAACTCGGTCGCCCAGAACCAGAAAGCACAGCTCGCGACCGCCTACAATGAGCTGGGCAGAGAGCTCTCCTCGTCCAAGATCAAGGTTGTAGGAAACTACACCCTTGGAAAGGTCATAGGTGAAGGTAAGTCTACCACACTTTTACTCTAGGTCTCTAGTCGACGTTCTTCGACACAGGCACGTACGGCAAGGTACGACTGGG
Source organism: Amylostereum areolatum (assembly GCA_012932865.1). Classification (NCBI taxonomy): domain Eukaryota; kingdom Fungi; phylum Basidiomycota; class Agaricomycetes; order Russulales; family Stereaceae; genus Amylostereum; species Amylostereum areolatum. Next base: position 67,724 of record SAXG01000023.1, read on the forward strand.
CACCCACCGCCTCACCTCCACACGCGTGGCCATCAAGCAGATCCCGAAAGCCATGTCCGCCACCCTCACCCGCGAAATCCACCACCACCGCCAGCTGCACCACCCGCACGTCACCCAGCTCTTCGAGGTCATTGCGACCGAGTCCTGCATCTGGCTCGTCACCGAGCTCTGCTCCGGCGGCGAGCTTTTCGACTATCTATCCGAAAAGGCGCGCCTGTCCGAACACGAGGCCCGTCACCTCTTCGGCCAGCTATGCCTCGCAGTCAACTACGTGCACGACAAGGGCATCGTCCACCGCGACCTCAAGCTCGAGAACGTCCTGCTCGACGAGCGCTGCCGCGTCAAGCTCGGCGATTTCGGCTTCACGCGCGAATTCGAGCGGGGGGGATTCTTGGAGACGTACTGCGGCACGACGGGTTACGCTTCGCCGGAGATGCTCGAAGGCAAGAAGTACACAGGCCCGGGTGCGTAGGCGTGTTTCGTCATCGCACACGAGGCGCCCGCTCACATCGTCCCTTTCGCCCGCAGAGGTCGACGTCTGGTCCCTCGGCGTCATCCTCTACTGCCTCCTCACTGGTGGCCTCCCCTTCGATGACGACGACGAGGTCGTGATGCGTGCCAAGGTCATCAAGGCCGACTTTGCGGACCCTGAATTTCTCTCGGACGGTGCGCGTGCTTCATTTGTCCTGCTGATGGTGGCTCCAACATTCATCGCTGCCCGCTTACTACTTAGATGCACGCGATCTGCTCAGAAAGGTGCTGCAGAAGGACCCGATGAAGCGCGCGACCATCGCGCAGATGCTTGCTCACCCGTGGTTCCACCCGACTCCGTCCCTTTCCGTCGCTGTCCCCGCCTCCGCGCCCGCCGCGCCCCCGTTGGAGCCGCAGCCGTCCCAGGACACCTCCGAGTCGTCCGTGGGCTCCGAATCGACGTTCTGCTCCGCCTCGTCCGACCTGGACGGGACCTCCGCCACCACGCCCGACGAGGAGTTCTCGCACGAGTCCGCGTTCGAGGAGCCACACATCCATCGCAATCCCAGCGAGGCCACGATCCGGAGGGACGCGAAGAAGGTCGTCCAGCCCGAGACGGTGCCGGAGGAGGATGCCCCGTCGCCATCGCCCTCCCGCCGTCCGTCCTTGAGCCGAGGCACAACGTCGTCCGCGTCACCCAGACTGTCTCCCTCTCTTCCAACGCGCACCCCCGTCCGCACCAAGCGTCGCTCCGTCTCCTCCACCCTGTCCGACCCCGCCTCCCCGGACAAAACGACAGCCCAATTTCCGCCACAAGACTTTTCTTCCCTGCTGTCCACGCCCGCTCCCATCATCTTCAGCACGCCGCTCGAGCGCGAGCTCCTGAACAGCCTGAGCGCCCTCGGGCTCGACACAGGGCAGATCGTGCATTCCGTCTTGAGCAACGCATGCGACTCGGCGAGCGCGATCTGGTGGATGCTCAAGCGCAAGGCGGAGCGGCGTGCATTGGAGGAGATCGAGAGCAAAGCCGCCCTGGTCACCGTGCGCAATCCGGACGACCCCGAGTCCCGCGGCAGCGTGGAGAAGAAACGATCCAAACCGCGCATGCACGATCCCAACGAGACACCCCAGGCCTCCCGCGGGATGCCTGCACCCCTCTCGGCGACACACTCCGCACCCGAGCTGGCTCTCATACCCCCCACCCCCGTGGCACCCTCACACCAGCGGCCGACGACCCCGCCCAACCCCAACCGCCCCTTCCTCTCGCCCTCCCCGTCGAACACGAACGAGTCCGCCGTCAAGTCGAATCCGTCCACGCCGGGTAGCAGTATCAAGGAGAAGGATGGGTCCAAGGGCCGACGTGAGGGCAAGATGCGTTCGGGCAGCGTGAGCATCATGCAGCGGGCGACGACCGCGCTCGAGGCTGCAGGGCTCGTCCGGAAGAAGTCCGCGGAGGGCATAAAGGACTCAAGAGACTCACACTCGGAGAAGCGTCCGCATACGGCCTCGGAGGACACGAGAAGCTCGCATACTGGATCCGGACGTACCAAGTCTCCGCCATTGAAGGCTTCCAAAGAGGCCGTGGCCATGCCAGAATTCGAGCTAGGCTCTACGACGTCAACCGTGCCCAGCTCGCCGTGGGTGATGGCAGGCGTGGCCGATTCGCCGCCCAGGGAAGCGCTGCCTTCGCCCACACTGTCGCACGACGATACCCTCACCGCGCTCCCTGTTATTTCGGGGAGCGGGATGAAGAGTGGGCACCAGCGCCACCGTGGCAGCCTGCTTTCAACGTTCCGTATGTGGTTCAACGAAGACAGGAAGGGCAAACGCAAGGCGGGCTCAAGCAGTGGCATGCCGTCCTCTTCGTATGGCCACAAGCAGCCAGCCACGCCGTCAGGCCGGCGTGCGAGCAACTCGAGGCAGAACCGTCGTGCGAAGCGGGCGTCGATGTCCTCGCATCGGTCCAGCAGTGTCAACTCGCGAAGGTCGTCCAACGCGTCCATGCACCCCCTTCACGAGTCGCCCCAGTTTGGCCTCGACCACGTCCCACGACGGGGCGAGCCCAGCCGCCGCTCGTTCGGGAGCCGCACCCCCAACTCGGAGGCGGGCGAATTCTTCTCCTCAAGACCGTCGTCCGTTCACAGTTTTATCAAAGCGCGCCATCGAAAGTCGCCATCGGCCAGCTCCGCAGGCTCTATCGTGCGCACGGCTTCTCCCTACCACAGGCGCGGTGGCTCCGGCTCGTCCACACGCGTCGTGCGTTCGCCGACACAGCAAACCCCGAAGCGTCGCCACGTGCGGTCGAACTCGACCGCGTCTTCCATCCACTCTCTCACATCCTCCCGCCCGGGCTCTTTTTACGAACCCTCGGACGGCGAGCTCACGCGCGCGGCTTCGCCGTACAAGGCCCACTCATTGCAAACGCTGGAGGAGGCGCCACGGCGTGGAGCGACGACGTTCGTCGCGCAGAAGCGGCAGACGCCGTTCCTGCCCCCGTCCATTGGGCACGGAGCCTCGCTCTCCCGTTCGAGCTGGAAGAAGTCGTGGGGGCTCGAGCCGCCAGGATGGCAAACGCGCACGGCGCACCTGCCCGTGGAAGTCCTCGCGATCCTGCCTGCGACGGAGGGCCCAGCGTCGATCCGGGACGTGTTCACGGGCCGACAATCGCTGAGCCCGAGCGACGAGGACGATTGGGTGGACGAGGAGGAGGAGGGGCCTGCGTACGCGGGCGGGCTCGGACAGCTGCCTGCCTCTACCCATCCGCAGCCGCAGATCGACACCACGTTCGGCGGGTACCCCGTCGAGATGCTCAACTCGCCGGCGCCGCGCGCGGGGGGCATTGGCCCGCGCTTGAGCGCGCCTTCTTCATCTTCGGGGAAACGGGCGGCGGGAAAGGCGAGCAATCCGCCAGGGTCCCGGGGGTCCAAGGCGGCCCAGTCGCCCGTGGGGAGGATATCACCCCTGCCGAACGATATTATGCTGGACCCTGCGCCCGAGCCGCGGGGAGGGAGGAGACAGCTGCCGAACGCGCGGCCGGGGCCGTTTAGACAACATGCTATCGCCATCCAGGAGGAAGAGGAGGAAGAAGAGGAGTGAGGAGGAGTGCGGCGCGAGGAGTGAATGATTGAGGGACACTGCGTATACTACGGCACACACTTTCCGTTTGGTTGGATTTCGTCTTCGTCTTTTTCTTTTTCTTGATTTAGTGTATATGTACGGGCACACGCTTAGACGGGACGCCCGCGAACGAGATAGTACGAGACTGGTGCTCTCTATTAACCCTGTTACAGTACTATACTATGGCCACGGGCGTGGAATACTATTAGTCCTACTCTTTCCTACTCCTCCCGCCGGCGGTTTCGAGCTGGGACTATGCGTTTTCGATCCTCGGATGGGGCTTGCATTGTGTGTTGTCCATAAGGCTGCCTATATGTTGTACCTCGACTCGACGTAGGACATACACACGCCGGGCCCTAGCGTGTTCACGGCTTTCCTAAGCTTTTTGCGCCCTCGCTTTCGCATGCCAGCTGGCCAGGATGCTCGCCGGATATTGGAATATGCATCAGTAGAGTGATCGGTGTGGGTTAGTGGAAGGATGTGAAGCTAGACAGCAGTGAGGCATTGAAAATCCATTTGACTGGAAGCGGGGACCGGGGAGGGATATGTATTCCTCCCAAACCTGGTCCCGAACCAGAGCCCCGCCGGCCGATTTGGTATGGAAGCAACACAAAGTGATCCATCGGTCGGGTATAAACCATATGTAAACCATATAAATACACGTTTCCGCCCCCGTTCCGGTCCAAACCCATCCTGATCCATCCTTGAGCTCCTTGGCTCTTTGCCGCCATCTCGACCTCTGGCTTTCGCACCCGCATCTCTGCAAAGCGTATCTGGCACCATGATGAGACCCGATTTCGTCCGATCGCCGACAAGGCCATGACTGAGGTTTGGGTCAGCCTCGTGTCTGCAGCTACTTTCCGGGCGCTAGGTCTCTTCATTTCCTTCCTCCAGCCACGGACCCCGCCTGTGGCGTCGTATTCCTGGCACCCGACGCATGCTCGTCGCCCACCTCACCTCCACCTGCGACATCTGCTCAAACCCGTATTCATGGGATGCACCGGACGATGCGCCTGGGGCATGGTTAAGACGGCCGCATGCGCTCAGGTGTGGCCATGTCTTCTGTTTGAGGTACGCTCTCCGTTCTGTTCACACTAAGTACTTTGAACCTAACGCGTCCGACTAAATTCCCTCAGCTGTCTCAATAGGCGATCGCCACCGCTGTGTTATTTGTGTGGCATCGCGTACCAGCCACAGCGGATTCGAAGGCTGTATGTCGAGCGACCTATTCTCGAATCCCGAAGTGGGATCGAAGCCCAGCGCCTCCTCGAAAATCTGGCTCTCCATTCCAAAACGCAAACATCGCAAGCTCAATGGGACGTCGTCTTAGGCGACGCAAATGCCTTCGTGGCCCAGCATCCCGAGTGCTCCTTGGTGAGTATCGCTATCTCGTCCTGTGTCCGCAGTCTTGCTCATAGTGTCGCAGCGCGAGGCCATTGAGACTCTCGCTCGTTCTATCGCAAATCATCGGACGAGCGCGGCGCGATGCGCAGACCTCAGTAAGCGCAACGATAGCCTCATGCGCGCAAGTGCCTCTCATGCCAGCAATACGCTGTATATGCAACAAAAGTTTCAGGAAAGGATCCGGGATTTAGAACGGTGAGCGATCACTTTCTCTCTGCCGATCTAATCTTTTGACATGCCTCGCTCTCTGCAGACAGGTATGTCGCATTCCCTTTTCTACATGTCCCTGCACCTACTCAACGTTCCACAGCTGGGCGTGGCACAAATGGGCGGTCCATCGACGCAACCTGCCGGCGGATTTCAACCTCGGGAAGGTCCGATAGCATCTACGCCCGACCCCACTTTGGACGTCTCTTCCCATCAGATGCCGCCGCGCGCCGTGGACACGTATCACGGAGCCCTTGTATACGACCGCCTGCCTTCACCAAGGTTCTCTCAACCGCAGAGAGAGCGGCCTTTGGAACCCACCATGGCTGAACCCTCTCCGCAAGAACCGACTGTCAGTAATCTCGAGCCGAATGAGATGTTCCCTCCACGCCGCAATCCTGTCTATGCAGTTGTGCCCCAGACCAACGTATGTTTTAATCTTCCCTCTTCCCTCCACCAGACGCCTGCTGACCCTACAAAATAGCATGAACATACCTCCGGCTCCGAACGCATGTCCACGGGGAGTCTCGCGCAACCATCCAACCATCCCTCTTCGTCTGGTTCAGGGCGCATGTCCGCGCGATCTTCTGGGGAATCGCTGGCCGCGATGTTGGAAGAAACCAGGATTGAGGATGGCGAGGTGATCATGCCGGGAAACGCACTAGGTCTTGGTTCCATGTCAGGGAGAGCATCTCCCGTTCGGTCCTTACGGTCTCGGGCAGGCAGTTTCGGCGCGTCCTCGAGCGTCGGACATGCACCCGGAAGGTCCCGCTCCGGAAGCTTTGGAACGTCGTCCGATGTCGACGAGCCACCGTTTATCCCGGACAGCCCGGAGTCGGATTATGGGCATCCACCGTGGTCGAGGATCAACTCGCAGGGAGGCCGTCGTAGCGATAGACGGTCCAGTATGAACGCTTCGTCGTCGTCCGACGTCGTGGCCAGTTCCCGGGACCGTGCCTTCACCTACCCTTCTAGTGCTCCCTTTCGTTCTCCGGCAGCCCGCCCTCAACATGCGGCCTCCTCTCCCTATGCACCCCCTAACATATATTCATCCACGAGGATTGGCGTTATGCCCTTAAGAGGGACCCCGCCGGACCCCCCAGCTCCGGGCTCGTCAAGATCTTCTCGTCGGAGAGGCTCGGGTAGCAGTCATGCGGGCACGTCGCTGCGCAACAACACGGTCCCTCTCCCCGATGACACCTTCGAAACGCACGCGGCCCCGGGCGACGGCTGGGGCCACGACGCGTGGAGCGGCGCCTCGCCTATCTTCCCGGACGATGGACGAGAAAGCGTGCCCGCCTTTTCGAACCCGAATCGCGGACCGGCCGCGACGCCTTACCCAACCACAGCACTCGGACTGTCCTTGGAAAGCCCGCCGTTCTCGCCTCCCGTATCTCCCGCAGAGTTTCATCCCCCGCCTCCGCCAGGAAGGCCTTTCCAGGCACCGCAGATGGGCATCGTCTCTCCACTCAATAGCGAGCAGTCCTGGTCGGTGCCGTCGCCCCCGCTCCTCGAAAACATCAATCCCTTCCGGCTGGCGCCCATCCAAAGCCCTCCCAACGGCCAACCAAGGGCCGTCGAGCCGTCATTCGGGCTTCGCGAGATGGTAAGCGCGTCCTCGTCCTCGTCCTTCCCTCCACGCGCCAGCAACTGATCAACGGTTTCGATTCGCAGAACAGCCGAAGCTCCCGCCTTCCGCCCCCACCCCCGCCGCCTGCGCACCACGTCTCCCCGGCCTCTCGGTTCCAACGCCCGGGCTCGTACTTCTCCCCCGCCGCGAGCGAGTACACCAACTTGCCTCTCAGCTCTACCCTCAGCACCCGCGCCCCGCTCCCGGCGCAAGAGGCCGTCGTCGCGCCGCGGGAACGGTACCCGAACACCGTCGCGCCGGGCATGCGAAGCTCCGTGTCCGAACGCCCGTCGACCTCCGCAACGGCAGGCCCGAGTTATCCTTACGAGGGATCAGCGCCGGCGTTTGCGTCGTTCACGCAGGCGGGGTACTGGATGCACCAGGGACAGAACCAAAACCACTGATGTGTTTTATAATCACATTCGCCCCTCGCCCCCGTTCGCGCAGGTCGATCGATCTATGCTTGTTTTCATGGTCTGCTTTGATCATCTTGTTTTCCTCACACTGTTCTGTACTTGTCGCTGTGCTTGATATCGCCCTTGTCCGCTTTCTTGCTATCTCGCCGTTTTGTTGTTGTCCTTGTCCGCTTTCTCGCTACATATCTCGCCGTTCCGTTATTGTTCATCGCTGTGTTTGCTTTGTTGTCATGTCATGTTGATCCTTGGTCTGATGATCTGTTGCTCATCTTGACGTAATCCAGAACGAGCTGTCTATATCATGGCGGGCGGGAGTCTGCTTCGCTAAATTCGAATACTACAAGCACACCTGTTGACGCGCGATAAAGAAGATGTCCGTGCTTGTGCGTATACACATTCTCTGCTGCATGGCGTTATCTGATTTATCCACCGTACTCCAGAATCTCAATTCCTTGACGTCCTTGACCATCAACGGCATTCTGAATCGCAACGGTACACCATGTCCGGCTCGCTTGACTCGTGTCAACATCCCCACAAACCTCGTTTATAATCCCGAAAATTTTGACCCTACCACTGTTCATCGCGAGGTCCCTTCTCGCTCCCAGAGCGTGTTACCGCCATCCGAACACCTGCACGCCACCGCCAAGATCGGAAAGAAGAAGGGGAAGGGTTATACTGCAGTCGTCCACGAGCTCCGCAACGTTCGGATACGGAAATCTCACCACTCTGTCGAAATCCCCCCGCTCGTCGTCAAGATTGCGTTTACCAATCGTATAGAAATGCTTGCGCGCGAGGCTTGGTTTTACGACGAGATGGAGTCTCTCCAAGGGTCCGTTATTCCTCGATGCTACGGGTGGTTCGAAATGGATCTCCGTACTAAATCCCCGGATGACGCCCCGTATACTATCTTCAACTGGCCCAAGCTCCCTGCTGCCCCTACGAGTCTCCAGCCGCATCCAATGATGAAGGAACGAGCTTCCCGACAAGATATTCTCTCAATTATTGTGCTGGAAAAACTTCGCGACCCGTTATGTCGGAACCCATCTGGTAAATTTCCCAAGGGAACCTGGTACATACGCTTTCTCGCATTCTAATGCATTCATTAGAGTACCTCTGCTGACTCAACTTCGTATAGGGATGACGTCTATGGACTGTTCCGCGAAGTGCAAATGCTCGGCATCTCTCGTATGTTTTGAGCGCTCCTGGTCGCATAGCTACTTCACTGACACAGTTATAATTACCAGTCGTCCAAGATATTTCCACGAAAAACATACTCAAAGCCGCGCGTTCCAGTTCCTTGCAGCCTGCCGTGAAGTCCCCGTGGCACCTCGAGAAAGAACATAGATATAGGGTCAGTCGACTTGGGTAAGGCGACGAAGTCAAACCGCACGCCGCCAATTATCGACCAGGATCATGCCAGCGAACTCATGCAGATGTTCGAGAACGTCCCGCCTGCTAACGTGCCAGAAAGTCAGAGTAACTCGGACTCGGAGGAGTTCAGCGGTGATGACTTGACAGAAGCCTGAGACTGTACTGCATGAAAGGCAGAATTCGGTGGGGCAGTGCTCATGTTAGATAAGACGGTGGTCAGATAATGCATTGGTTTAGTTTTTAAACTTCGTGTCGTGAGGACAGGAACTGCAAATGGTTTGGACTTGAAACGGTTTGGTTGTGGCACAGGACCCCTGAAATTCCCTATAAATGATTCATCTCGGACCACCGAAAATTTGGGCCTTATGGGAACCTATGTATGGTACTCTCCACCGAAAATGGGCCCCGTAGGGCCGACATGTTGGAGCTAAGAACCACTGAAAAGGAACCCGCCCGTCCGAAGTCCCATCTTCACCACCGAAAATGGTAAGCATCTGAACACGCCGAGGATCTGTCAGTTCCAATCACAAGTATTTTGCATATTTTGCTTCCCATGGGTCTATGGAAGCAAACTAGGCATGTTATAGCAAGCTTGTGCATAAAATGAGAGTTCTGCTCTGGAAACCTCGACGCCGAAGGCGTGGGAAATTAGACTATTTTTAGATATGTATAGTCTAAGAACCACTGAAAACGGCTGACTTGAAAAAATCTATCATGTAAATCACCGAAAATGGCCCAAATTCTGTCCCAGCGCACCACCGAAAACAGGTCACCCTGGGATGAATGCTCTATAGGGAATTTCAGGGGTCCTTGTGGCACCCGAGTCGTGAACTCGTGGGAATTTAGTTCGGCGACTTCCGCGGACCGCAAGCATGGCCAGGGGCGATAGGTGAGCACAACGACAAGTACCCCGGCCCTCCAAAACGACGCAAGGTGAGCAGAATTTTTGATTGCAGACACACGGAGATATGGCGAGGGAAGCGTACCGAGTGGAAAAAGGGGTTAGAATGACTGCTGGATGGGATGGATGGGCGAACGACGGTTTGGATGACGGTTGCTTACGCAGTTGCTTGGGTGCGGGTTCTCCTTGCAGATGGTGAGTCCTCGCTGCTCGGGCTGCTATTTGGCTCTAACAACCGTTTTGCGGGAGTGCAGAAGGTCGAAATCGACTCGTTCTCTGGTTATAAAATCTACCCCAGCAAGGGCCGCCTCTTCGTCCGCGGCGACAGCAAGGTGCGACTCTTGTCCCATACCCCCGATCACGTTCTTATGTCCTACCCCTCCGACGTCCCAGATCTTCCGATTCTCCAATGGAAAGTCAGAGTCGCTCTTCAAGCAGCGCAAGAACCCGCGGAAGATCGCATGGACGGTCGTCTACCGTCGCATGCACAAGAAGGGCATCACGGAGGAGGTCGCTAAGAAGCGCTCCCGCAAGACCGTGAAGCATCAGCGCGGCATCGTTGGCGCCGACCTCGCCGCCATTGCCGCCAAACGCAACCAAACCGCCGCCATCCGCACCCAACAACGACTCACCCTGATTTCGAAGGCGAAGACAGAGAAGAAGGAGAAGGAGGCCAAGAAGCCCAAGGTGTGTTTTGTGTCTTTCTTTCAGAAGCTCATGAGGGGGCTGACGACGGTCATTTTAGTCGGCGGCGCGGCCATCTGGGCCTGCGGGCGGTGCGAAGGTGTCGAAGCAGCAGGCGAAGGGTGGCCGTGGAGGTCGTTAAACGATCCTTCTCACTGTTGTCCGTCTTGTTGTGGGGTATTTTATCGCGCATGTACCATGTTCTTTTTTCCCGCAAAACTCTATGCGTACCGCATGCATTAAGCTCTCTCTCTTTGTGCTGCAACTCCTGACTTAGGGCGGGGACAATCTACCATACCGACATTTACTGGTATAAATGTTGTTGTTCTGGACACTTGTTCAAAATCTACAGGCTGTCGAAGACTGCTGAGCGCTGAGCACTGAGTACTGAAGTATTGAAGTCAAGCTTGCGCACAAAGGAGCCGATGTCACTGCCAGGTGCCTAATTGCCAATAATATATATCTTCGATGGATTTGGAGATCATCCTATTCCATGAGTCGTCGCATAGTAATATGAGCTTGAGTGAACGCTGAAGCTGGCACATCTACCCGTAACGTCTTCAAGGCAACGAGGCGTTGACGAGCGAAGTGGCGCCGCTGGCGTTCTCTTTGCGAGTCACGGACGCGTGACGAGCGCGTTCGTCACAGCCTACGCAGGCGTGACGGCATTTTCCTGTTCTCCCCCATCACATACGAGACGGGTCCCGCGTCTCCTAACCACTAGGACACCTATGGCACGCGGATACAACACACGAGGAAGAGGCTCCTCAAGAGGATCATTTCGTGGATACAGAGGTGGCAGTTCCTTTCGAGGAGGACGTGGACGTGGACGAGGACGAGGAGGTTCGAATGGCGCGTCGAACACCGACGCCGCGCTTTCAAGGGATGACGAGGGCACCCAGCTCGCGGAGAGATTCGAACAGATCCAGTTGAACGACGATATAGACGAGAAGTTGGGGTTTGCTCGTGTACAGGAAGGGCCGAAGAAGGAGGGCTGGTTGATTAACATGCATCCGGTGCGTTTTCGCGTTTTGTCATCTCGTTCGGTCGCGTCGGTCGACTGGAAAAGCTGGAATTCTGGTGCATTTTATATGCTTTGAATCATTTGCGGCCGGACGGGCGACGGCAGCGTCGGTTTGACGCGATATAGCACAGACTCTCAGTGTCGGACGACGCGTCGGATCTGCTGCTTGTATATATAACGCTTTTGACCCTTCTGACGACTTTTTCTTTCGACAGACTATCATAAAGGATCCCGACTGGCCAGGTGGAAAGGCGGCTGTGGACTACTATTTCATCCAAGATGACGGAGGCATGTTCAAGTGCACATTCGCCTACGAACCATACTTCTGGATAGGATGTGTCGTGAGTTGAATCCCTTGGCGTTCCATCCGCAACATTAACGCGCACGCCCGCACAGCCCGGTATGGAGACCATAATTGAAGAATGGCTTATCAAGAAATACGAGGGCCTCATTTGTCGCATCGTCCGCGAGCGGAAGGACGATCTCAAGATGCCGAACCACCTTCTTGGCCACCAACGCCTCTACCTTCAGCTCTGTTTCCGCAACGTCTCCGACCTCCTCACCATACGACGCGACATCATGCCCCTGGCTCTATCCAACAGCGCGAAACGCAGCGCCGTCGACGCGTACGCGGAGGTCGTGAGCGCTACTGTGGACCAGGGATCTCATGTCGAATTCGAAGGCGCGTGGGGCGATGACGGCACGTCAAACGCGCGAGACAAGGACCCCAGGGAAGGCATCATCGACATACGCGAATACGACGTTCCGTACTACCTTCGCGTGGCCATGGACAACGAAATCCGCGTCGGCCTGTGGTATTCGGTCACGTTCAACGCTGGCCAGCCTACCTTCACGCCAATCACGGATCGAGTCAAGCGTCCGGATCCTGTGGTCATGGCATACGATATCGAAACGACGAAGGCGCCGCTCAAATTTCCAGACCAAGCGACGGACCAGGTTATGATGATTTCGTACATGATCGACGGACAAGGGTATCTCATCACCAACCGAGAAATTGTCAGCGAGGACATTGAAGACTTCGAGTACACTCCGAAGGAAGGGTACGAAGGTCCTTTCATCATCTTCAACGAACCAGACGAGGCAGGTCCCAGCTCACTTCCCTTAGGTGTCTTGCTGACATCTCGACCTTGCAGGCAGCGACCATACTGCGCTTCTTCCAACACATCCAGGACGTCAAGCCGACCGTCATGGCCTCTTTCAACGGCGACTTTTTCGATTTCCCCTTCCTCGACGCGCGCTCCAAGGTCCACGGGATCGACATGTTTCAAGAGATCGGGTTTGCGAAGGATGCGGAGGACGAGTACAAGAGCAAGACGTGCGCGCACATGGACTGTTTCCGCTGGGTGAAACGCGATTCATACCTACCTCAGGGCAGTCAGGGGTTGAAGGCAGTTACTGTGGCCAAGCTAGGATACAATCCTATCGAGCTCGACCCGGAACTCATGACGCCGTAGGTTTCCTTTCTGTTCGAAGGCGATTGCGTTGAGCTAATATCACAATAGGTATGCTCTGGAGCAGCCGCAAGTTCTAGCCCAGTATTCCGTCTCCGATGCGGTGGCAACTTACTACCTGTACATGAAATACGTCCATCCCTTCATCTTCTCTTTATGCAACATTATCCCTCTGCGTCCGGACGAGGTCCTGAGGAAGGGAACGGGCACCTTGTGTGAGACCCTCTTGATGGTGAGCTCAGTCCACCCTCAAGGTTTAACGTCGGCTAACCCTATGGCAGGTGGAAGCTTTCCGGGGTCGTATCATCATGCCCAACAGGCACGAAGAGGAACATGGCAACATGTACGAGGGCCATTTACTCGCTTCGGAAACATACGTCGGTGGCCACGTCGAGGCCCTGGAGGCAGGTGTATTCCGAAGTGATATCGCAACACATTTCAAGGTGGAGCCCTCCGCTGCGCAGAAGGTAAAGATATCTTTGTAACGTTCTTATTGTGCGCTGACGACTCGACTTCAGCTCATCGACGAGCTCGATGCTGCCCTGTCCTTCTGCATAACGGAAGAGTTCAAGTCATCTCTCGACGATGTGACCAACTACGACGACGTCAAGAGTCAAATCCAAGCGTCCCTCGAAGAAATGCGAGATAACCCTCTCCGCCACGACAAACCGCTCATCTACCATCTGGATGTCGCCGCCATGTACCCCAATATCATGTTGTCCAACCGTCTCCAACCCGATTCAGTCGTCGACGAGTCTGTATGCGCTGTATGCGATTTCAACCGCCCCGGCAAGACCTGCGATCGGCGACTTACCTGGGCATGGCGCGGCGAGTTCTTTCCTGCACGTCGGGACGAATATAATATGATCCGTCACGCCCTCAACCAAGAGACTTTTCCGCCCAAACGTACCGGCCTGCCTCCACGAAAGTTCCACGACCTCACCCAGGCCGAACAGACTGCCCTCCTGCACAAGCGACTGGGCGATTACTCACGCAAAGTATACAAGAAAATCAAAGATACGAAGGTGGAGAACCGCGAGACGATCATCTGCCAAAGGGAGAATCCTTTCTACGTCGACACCGTGCGCCGATTCCGCGACCGCCGGTACGAGTACAAGGGCCTGCATAAGACTTGGAAGAAGAACCTTGATGCTATTCAGGCGGAAGGCCGGTCGCTCGCGGAGGTCGACGAGGCGAAGAAGCTTATTGTCGTGTACGACTCTCTCCAGCTTGCTCACAAGTGCATCCTCAACTCCTTCTATGGATACGTCATGCGAAAGGGTGCCCGTTGGCACTCCATGGAGATGGCCGGCGTCACCTGCTTGACGGGTGCGACCATCATCCAAATGGCGCGGCAGTTGGTCGAGCAGATCGGACGGCCTCTCGAACTCGACACGGATGGGATTTGGTGTATGCTTCCTGGAATCTTCCCCGAGAACTTCAAGTTCAAGCTCACGAACGGGAAATCGTTGGCGTTTTCGTACCCTTGCACCATGCTCAACCATCTCGTCCACGACCAGTTCACGAACCACCAGTACCACGATCTCGACCCGGAGACAGGCGAATACAAGGTGCACAGCGAGAATTCGATTTTCTTTGAGCTGGACGGGCCGTACCGGGCGATGATTCTGCCGTCGTCGAAGGAGGAGGACAAGCTGCTCAAGAAACGTTACGCGGTGTTTAACGACGACGGCTCTCTGGCGGAGCTTAAAGGCTTCGAGGTCAAGCGTCGCGGCGAGTTGCAACTCATCAAAATTTTCCAGTCACAAATTTTCGAGAAGTTCTTGTTGGGCACGACCACAGAGGAGTGTTACGCTGCTGTTGCGGAGATCGCGGATCGTTGGTTGGATGTGCTGTTCAGCAAGGCGGACGACCTCTCGGACGACGAACTCGTCGAGCTCATCGCCGAGAACAGGAGCATGTCGAAGACGCTGGCGGAGTACGGCGGACAGAAGTCAACATCGATCAGCACCGCCAAACGCCTCGCTGAATTCCTGGGCGACCAAATGGTCAAAGACAAGGGCCTCGCGTGCAAATTTATCATCTCCGAGCGGCCGCTCGGGATGCCCGTCACCGACCGCGCCATCCCCGTCGCGATCTTCTCGGCGGAGGAGAGCGTCAAGCGAACGTACCTACGCAAGTGGTTGAAGGACAACGGTCTCACTAGATTCGACCTTCGTTCTATCCTAGACTGGAATTACTACATCGAGCGTCTCGGGTCTGTGATCCAGAAGCTTATCACTATCCCTGCTGCCATGCAAAAAGTATCCAACCCCGTTCCTCGTATCCGCCATCCCGACTGGCTTCATCGTCGCGTCGCAGCGCTCGACGACAAGTTCCACCAGCACAAGGTTACGGACTTCTTCAAACCTACAGCTCCAGGGGAGTCCCAAAGCCAGCTTGCGGACATCGAAGACATACAAGGCTCAAGCAAGGGCGGGTTCCGACCCACTCGGCCACGCATCGCAGCCGTGAGCAAGAAGTCGAAGCGGAGGGGGCAGTCTCCCGAGGAGGTGGTGGAGGTGTCGAACGAACCTCTCCCAAATCCGTCACGCAATTATTCCGCCTGGCTCAAAGCCATGCGACCGCGTTGGAAGTCACGGCGTTTGGCTCGCAGCGGAGGTCCCGACACATCCAACACTCCTGCCATGTTCCGCGGAGCGAAAACGAGGACGGCGTCTCGATGGGACATTGTCCAAATACGTCCGACGCGTACCCCAGGCCGATTCAACCTCTGGTTGTGTGTTGACTCGGAGTTGGTCTCGGTACCCCTCCGGGTACCCCGCGAGTTCTACCTCCACCTCAGGAGCGAACCGGCGGAGGGCCTTTTCAGGACAGATCTGTACACGTGCGAGCGCGTAGTACGACACTTACCTAGAAACTTCCCCTGCGAAAACTTGTTCAAGATCTCGGTGAAGGAAGACATCTACGAGGAGGGTCAAGAGCACTTTGTGGATCTCACCAACGATCCTAACGTCGATGGCGTTTTCGAGCTGCAGGTGTGCATCTTCCCGGTTTTTGCTGATCCTCACTGGCTCATATAGTTACGTGTTATAGGTCCCACTCGTTGTTCGCGCTCTGCTGAGGTTAGGCAAGACATGTGCCCCGGACGAGTCCGGAAGTTCCCTCAATCGTGCCCAGATAACGGGCCTGGATTTGGACCAGCTCGAGCGCGGCAATCCATCACCTCGCTCGCGGTACATGGACGAGGGTCGCGCAGGCAAATATCTCTTCCTGTATCATGCCTGCTCCGTCAGCGCTCCCGTGCACGTCTTCGCACTCTTTCTGCCCAACGGTACTGTCTATATGCACATCGTCGACCCCGCTACCCGCCGTCAGCCTATCTCCCGCCTCCGTGAACTCTACACCGATTTGTTAGAACAACACCAGGAAAAGCACGGCCTCAGCATGTCCATTACGTATCCCGCCAAAGGAGAGTTTACGCCCACCTACCATTCGAGCGACGCCCTTGCCCTCAAAGCCATATCGCGGGAGTTAGGCCTTTTGGAATCGAAGTCGTACACTGTGGTCATTTCATCCATGAAAGACCAGTCGTACTTCAATGTACTCGTGCCCAAATTGTCCAAGTTCCCTGTCCTCTCAATGTCCAAGGCGAAAGCACCCCACAGCCTCGACGTTTTCCCGTGGCAGGCCAACGTCGGGCAGAAGATGTTGAACCGCTACTTCTCTGCAGGCGCCTGGGTCGATCGAATGGTCTCCCTGGCGGAATATTACGACATGCCCGCAGGTCACATCGATGGCGACTCCCTACTATTCTTGTCGGACATGGAGTTCGCCCGTCGCGTTGCGAGCCAAGATGGAGTTCTCTGGTGGTCGCCGAGCGGGAAACCTGACCTTGGTGGTGTGGAGGACGACTGGCGGTTCACGGAGGATCTGCCCAACACAGAATTCTTGACCCCAGGATGCTATTCCAATGTCTGTCTCGAGATCACCGTTCGGAACCTCGCCGTCAACTCAGTACTGCATTCCGTCGTCGTGAACGAGCTCGAGGGCAGCGGAGGAACGACAGCATTCGACTCGGTATCGCACACCATCGACGAGTTCGCAGACGGGGAGTCACGCCGCGATCTCACCCTTGGCGAGTCGAATGTTTCTCCACAAACATTCTCCATTCTCAAGGCCATGGTGAAGGCCTGGCTCCTGGACAAGATTCGATACAACTTCGACAGCCCGGCAACCCTCGCGATCGACCATTTCTGGCGGTGGATCAGCTCGCGGGCGTCGCACATGTACGACCCCAGCATCCATCGGTTCGTCCACGGCCTCATGCGCAAGACGTTCATCCAGCTCTTGGCCGAGTTCAAGCGTCTGGGCTCGCAAGTTGTGTACGCGGACTTCAGCCGCATCCTCCTGGTCACGTCCAAACCTCCCGGGACCGCGCACGCCTACGCGACGTACATCACGACCGCGGTCACCTCGCACGAGTTGTTCCAGCACATTTATCTCCACACCGAACGTTTCTACGACTTCCTGCTCTTCATGGACCAGGCCAACGCAGGCGGCATCGTCTGTGAAGATCCGCTCGCGATCGAGCCTCCCGAGGAGCTCGCGGTGGAGATGCGTTGGGACATCCAGCGGTACCTCCCCCCGGCCGTCCAGCGCGACTTCATGAACCTGGTGCAGTACTTCCTCATCGAGCTGTACAAGGTCCGACAGAAGGCATCCACGAGCCTGCGCGCCCCCCTTCGCTGTCCTGGCGAACGGCGCACCCGACGCGACGCAGCGCGACGCGGGCAAGGCGAAGGAGCTCGACAGCGTGCGGGACTTCATCGCGCGGCGACTGACGCGGAAGCTGTTCAAGGCGATTGAGAGCGTGCAGACGCGGCTTCGGGGCGCGACGCACGACCCCGACCTCCTAACCGCCTTCGAGTTCCCGCTCCTGCCGGGCTCGCACCTGCGGCTGACGGACCCGGTGCTCGAATTCATCAAGTCGACGTGCGCGGTGATCGAGCTCGCGAAGGAGCACCAGAGCGAGACCGGGGTGCTCAAGCGGAACGCGCTCGAGCTGATCGGGATGAAGGGGTTCGGGGAGGATGTCGTGTTTAGGAACCCGTGCGAGCCCCTCAAGCTCCCGCACGTCCCCTGCCGCGCGTGCGACGCCCTGCGCGACCTCGACCTCTGCCGCGATCCGGACCTCCTCCCGAACGGGCGGGACGCGCGCGCGCGCTGGGCGTGCGCGCGCTGCGGGGCGGAGTACGACCGCGTCGCGATCGAGTTCGAGATGATTGAGATCGTGCACGGGCTGGAGAGGACGTACGCGCAGCAGGACATGCGGTGCGCGAGGTGCAAGCAGGTGAGGGCGGATAATGTGTCGAAGCATTGTCAGTGCTCGGGCGCGTACGTGCTTACGGTCGGTAAGGCGGACGTGAGGAGGAGGTTGAGGACGATCGTGAATGTGGCGATTGTGCATGGGCTGGGGCGCTTGAGGGTGAGTTCTGGTTTCGTTCTCTGAGGGTCGCGGGTGGCTGACGGATTTTATAGGAGACGGCGCAGGCAGTCCTGGGCGCGACGACGACGACGACGACGACGAGGTGACGGGTTGTGGAGGATTTCGTGTTTGCATCGCTGTGTCGTTTTTCTTCTTTGTTTGTTTTCGTCTACTTACCGCTATCGTAAACCTGTGTACTGTACACTATCTCTCATATCACCTTGTACCTGCATATCCATCCTCAGTCGGCGAACTAGCGCGAGGCGGCGGGGGGTGTCCTAACGTCAACCGTCCATCAGCTTCGTCCGTTGTCTATAAGCAGCTGGGGAGAAACGGCGAAGCCATAGAACTGGCGCTCGGGGTTGGTCTTGGCGTCAGGCGGGAGGGGCAAGTCGCAGGGTGGTGGGTTGGGTTTAGAGGCCTCTGAGACGGCTGCGGGGGACTGACCTCGGAGCTGAGGTCATTGATCAGCCTGGGCAGAAACCTGCCAGAGGATATTGTGGAGAGAGGGCCTCTTGGGGGCAGGTCGGAGATGAAAAGTTGGCCGTTACTTACGAGTTAAATAACGGGTGGAAACCCTGCACAGCTGCAGCGAGCTCGAATGGTAATGTATCGTTGAGGCTCAGCGCTCACTATCCAGCCGCGCATCGGATCACATGACGGCGTCACGTCGCGTCCTCCCCCTCCTGTGCGATTGCCCTTCGGCCCCTCCTCTCGCCCTCTCGCCCTCTCGCCCCCCAAAAACAGCCGGATTCGAAGCACGTGTATCCGCAACGGACCGCCTCACATCCAGCAAGATCTATCCACGCAAAGCAACTTACGTTCACGCGGATACCCGGAGGCCATGTACGTGTCTTCGCATCCCATTGCCAACCGACGGCGGCGGAGGTACATAGACGCGATCGCACGAGGTCGGGGTGCAGTCGCGCCACGCACACGCGCCCCCGCCGATCCACCGCGCACGCCCCACGTCGCGCCGCACGTTTCACCGTGTCTCATCGGCGGCATGCGCCCTGCGCGCCATGCGTCTTCGTCGCATCCCAGCTCTTCCGTGGCCTATCCGCCGTACGACCCGGGCCTGTCGCATCGGGATGGAGAAATTCGGGTGCGATTGCGATTGCGGGTGCAGCGGTATGGTAGAGGTACTGTACTGGGAGGGATCAAGAATATGCGAAAGGCGCGCAAACACGGACACGGAAAGGACGAGAGGAGGAGACAGGGAGCGGGGAGCCTGATACGGAAGGACGGAACGGGGAGACGCGGAAAGGGAGAGACGGGAGAGGCGATGCAGAGGACCGCGGCGAGGGGAGGGAGGAGGCGTGATGGACATGAGCTGGGACGTGTGCTCGGCGTAGTTGTGCAGCACGGCAATGGTGAGAGATGTGGAACAGAGCTGCGCAGCCCGGCGGGGAGAGAAGGCAAGTGCTTGGGAAGAGATAGTAGGTGCGCCGAGAACGCGATGCCGCTGGCTGGCGTCGCGCGGGTCGGACGGGCGGACGGGAGGAACTACAGATTTTGGATCTGCACGATGAGAAACTGTTTCTCGTCCTGAACCGAAAAGGGGGGAGGCGGGTGAGCGAACGCGCAGGCGGGCGAAAGGCGGTGGGACACGCACCGTGAATTGCTCGTCTGCAGGTCGGAGACGTGAGCAAAAGCAAGAGGAAGAGGGAGGGAGCCGACGCACCGTCCTTGTCGTTGTGAAAGTTCTTGAGGAAGACGAGCAGCTTGTCCTTGTTTCTCCTCAGGATGGTCTCGATCTGCGGCGGCTTCTTGGGATTCGCGACGAACACCTGCGGGCGGCGTCAGTCGTGCACGGCAGAGAGGGAAAGGGCGGCGGGCTCGGGCGGACCTTGAACACGTGGAAGGCCTCGAACTGGATGTTCTTGCTCTTGTCGCGGAGGAGGTTCATCATCATCTTGAGGTTGGCGTCGTTGGCGATATAGCGGGTCATGACGTTGAAGTTGGCGCGGTCGAGGAGGATCTCGCCGAGGAGCTTGAGGGACTGGCGTTTGGTGACGTAGTTGTTGGAGAGGATGAGGGTGGTGAACGAGTTGAAGAACTAGGGAAAATCGCGGGGGGTCAGCGTCAGGGCGAAGAAAGGAAGGACTGGAACAGAAAGGCGGAATTGGGCGGGGCAGCCTTGTAGACGGCTGTGAATTTATGGCGCGGGAATGGGGGGCATGCGACGACCGCTTTCCATCAACCGAAGCACACCACCGGATATCTGGCCTATATGTCCCCGCATGTCCTACCGCCCGACGTTCATCACCAGAAGATTGCTTTGTAGCGCCGGCGCTCCTCAACGCCGAGTCGGCACCTCCGCGCCAGCGTCGCAACATGGAAGGGCGCAAACACGCGAACGGTTGTGTGCGAGTATGTGGCGGGAGGAGCACGGGATGTTCTCCAACTCAAAGTCTGGACTTTCAGGAGTCTCACCACGCGCCGTCTCAGGAAGGTCGCCTCCCAAAAAACGAACAGGTGCCCGCAGATGAAGAGGAAGGAAGCTAAGAGAAACGCGCGCACGCACCCTGTCGTAGTTCTTATCGAGATATTCGGCGACCATGGGCTTGTGCCGGGTGAGGGTGTCCTTGAGGGAGGTGTAGGCGTCGGTGGAGATGCCGAAGGTGGTGGTCTCGATGTAGTGGGGGAACTTGTAGAACTGCTCGGAGTGGAGGAGGATCTTGCAGAGGGGTTCGTGGCGGAGCATCTCGCGGAGGATCATGCCGGTGTTGAGCGCGACGTCCTCGTTCTCGTACCCGGCGAGGGCGGCGAAGAGCACCTCGCGCTTTCCGGAGATGTACTCGACGGTGGGCCAGCGGGAGCCGATCTGCCTGCGGAGGCAGGTTGTTGAAGATCTGGACGACGTCCTTGCGGGCCTCGAAGTCGAAGCGGGCGATGTGCTGCACGAGGTGGTAGAGCAGGTCGGTGCTGTACGTTTCTTGCGCGAGCTGCGCGAGCAGTTCCGGCACGGGCTCTGGGGGGGCAGATCTGGTGAGTTTTGGAGCGCGCGGGAGGTTGGAGGAGAAACGCACCGCCGTCGCCGTAGAGCATGCCCTTGATCTGCTGGAGGTACTTGCTGATGTCCTCGCTGGCCTGGCGGACGCTCAGACGGGTGGGCGACGAGCAGGACAGCGCAGAGGATCGCGCGCACGCACCTTCTTCCTGGCTTCGCCCGGGGGCGCGGACTCGAGCTTGAGCACGTTGTCGCGCAGGCCGCGGACGAGTTCGGGCGGGGTGCGCTGCTTTGTCTTAAAGAAGTTCATGACTGTGGACGGTGGCGGGGTCGAGGAGGACGGCGAGCGGGGGTTGTTGGGCCGTGGGGGCCAGTGAAGGGCCGGAGGGCATGAAGCAGAAGGGAGAACGTCGGCTGGTCCCTTGTTTGGCTTTTCTGCTTCCAACTGCCGCGCGCCTCTGGATCCCCTCCTCACGCTTTTCCCACCTTGTCTCTTCCTCTCATCTCTCTTTTTCGAGCTACGCGCGTCCTCAGACAGGCTGTGCTAGTCGCGCCTCGCTCGGTGCTAGCCTCGACGCTAGCCTCGTCGCTCACAAGGATGTCTCTCCTCGGGACCCCATGACGCAAGCACGACTTGGTCAGCCCACTGAGCACTCGAACAAGTTGACATCTGCAAGGTTTGGAAAGCGCGCGGCGGTCAGGTTTTCCGGGTGGATTGGCCTCGATAATCGTTCGCAGCGTGGCCGACCACGCCTTGTCTGTTCCTTCTATCGCGCTTTCCCTCCGAACCTCGGTCAAAACGCCCCCCGTATGTGCAGGGTCGCTTCTTGCGCCATTATGCCAGCAAGGTCGCCGCGCCCCCCGCGTCCCCCGCCCCACCAGCAAACGGACGGAAGGTTCAAATTCAAAGGTGGGTACGGACGCACGTGCTGTCCGCGGTCGAGGGTCTCGTCCAATCTCGGGAAGGCTCTGGGCCAATTATGCGTAAACTTGCTCGTTGGGTGCGTTTCCCAGTCTTTCCAGGCCGCCCTCGCCGCCAGTCTCGCATCAGGCATCATCCTCCACCTGGACGGACCACCGCACGTTCTGATGGACCCTTCCCGCTTATCGGCCACGATTCCCTCCCCACGCACACACCCACGAGGCCTCGGTTTACGTGGTTTGTCGACTTTCTACGCGGCGCACGGACCCCGTGCGTTTCCTCAACCGACTTCCCAACACCCAAGCCCACCCCGGAGACCCACATCTCGCGATGCCGACCCACAACGACAAGATTTCAACGTTTTCAGGTCCAACGCTGAGCGCTTCCTCCGGACCTCAGTATTCAATCTTTGGCCTTGGCCTTGCGGTCCAACGTTCGACTGTTCCATCGAGAAGACCACGCGCCAGACGTTGCAAATGCATTGGCCAAGGCGCGCGGAGACAAGTGGCTCTTCCTGGACGGGTGGCGGCGTTGCGTATGCCAATATCGGTCGGTGAGAGATACTGATCTGACCTATTAACATGCAGTTTCTGTATCGTCCTGAGCTCCCGCGCCCTCGAAAACCAATTCGATCGCCCGCTCGTCGTGGACGTTTTGATTTTGAAAGCGGTCATGTGCTAGCTGATATATTTCCAGTTGTCGGCGTCGAGTGGTTTGACGAGCACGCAGGTCTGTGTTTAGGCAAGTCTGGGCCAACAACTATAATGATACATCCTCCTGGAAGATACTTTCGATAGGGCAGCACGGAACCCGTGGAAAGGCTCGGACCCTACCGAAGATTTTCCTACTCCAAACAGCTACATTGTCGATCGCGGAGACTATCTTAGTCTCCAACTACTTGCCTCCTCCAGTGTCCTCGCTTACTCCTGCATTGTCTGATTCTCATGCAACGTATAGCCTCCTGGTCACGCCGTGCGCTACTGTCTTTAAATAATCGGAAGGTTTTCCACAGCTTCAGTCGGGCGAAGACGCCGACGCGTGAATTGCCCTCGGGCATCCATTTGGCCTGCGTGGATGGATAGATCTTGCTGGATGTGGGATTAACTTGTGCGTAGGCGCGTTTTGAAATGCGGTGGTGGGTTTTGAGTGGGAGGACGTGAAGGTGTGAGGGCGTGAGGAGGGTTATGATAAACCGAAGGAGAGCGCGAAGGAGAGGAGGACGCGACGCCGTCATGTGACGTGGTACTTTTGGAACGAGACGCGCACGTGATGTCGATGATGTGGACCCGTCGACCAACTCCGAATCTCCCCTCCAGAGTCCAGAGTCCATTGCCTGTGCATGTATTGGCACCCGGTGCATCAATTTCAGTTGGTTAACCTCTCATTCTCCTTCTTCCAGATACTTACACGAACTCACACCCGTTCATCTGCAGCTGCGCGGAGTCTTTCCATCCTACACGAGGAAATTCCCGTCCAACGAGCATACGAACCACACTCCAGTTGAGCTCGTGCCCATTGTGGTCCCCCCCATCGAATACATATCAGGAGCTCACCGTTGCTTCTCCACCTCATAGTCACCCAAACGGAGTCGGAGTAACCAATGTGGATTCAGAACGCCGTTCAACCTATATTTACGGTGCGCCGCCAGACTGGTAGGGTTTCGAATGGGCCTCTCACATCTATGCTTGATCTGAAGCCTTCATTGTAGAACGACCTCGAGGACGTACGGCATGCCGTACTTACTCTCCATGCACCATCTCTTTAGAAAAACTGTCCGATTCAAGAACCGAAGCTCGCAAAATGTGCCAGCGTGTTCCATAACATGTATCTTTGAACGGCGCCGGGTTTGGACCGTTCTTGGATCATCCGACGGCCGCCGTGAGCGATGACCTGGGATGGCAGTTTGTTTCTACACATATGAGGGGTTCGTTCCCCAGATGCGACCCCCGGCATTGGCGGAGACCGTAGGTTCACTGATGACTAGTGACTCCTTGTCGCCACCCCGGTCATGGCCCATCTGGGACATCGACTTGACTCAATCGGTGTCTTCGGCGCAATCTCCTTTTCAAACGGGACTTCACCGTCTTGCGGTGTCCATCAGGCTTCAGGCCTCAGGCGTCGCGCGTCCGTTTGTGCAGGTTATCATCTCACGGCAATACTCTTTCATCAAGCATTGCACCCGGCTCAGCATCGCGGACGAAAGATTAGGCTCCTGAAAGTTTTACTATGGTATGGTACTGAGCTCGTTTCGCGTGTATGATCATCAGTTGACGTCCTAAGGATAGGTAGGGTACCTTTGTTCTTGTACAAGTCCTTTGAACGCTCGGCAGGTGTCGCCAATCCCGCCGCGTCCGCGCCCTTGCGTGACCAGTGAGACTGGCCGTTTTCGCCAGCTTAAGTATAGCGATTCGTAGCCAAGAGCTTCGATACGTTGACTTCGGGTTGTCGCAACTCTCGGTATTGGGGAAGCCAATGACCATAACCCACTACATCTCTGACTCCCATCCGTTTCCGCCGGGTATCAGGATCCTCGCCACTGCACGGCACGTAAATCCACCATCTACTGCATCACTGCTCGTCGCTCAGGACGACTTGTATGCTGTGATTCACAACAGTCCGAACCCGGTTCTGTACCCGCGGTATCCAATCCGAGTGGGCGAGAGTCCATGATGGGGTGCGTTGTATCCTTATTTAACCAACCTTAACCCCGCGGTGAAACGACGCGCAGGCAGCTGAACTCATGGCCCGTGATCCATCATCAGAACTGAACCACGGCATTTGTCTCGTCACCTCCTCCCTGCGTCCGCACGCGGAGTGTGTCCCGTTCGGTTCGCTGCTCCGAAGGGCTGTCTGTTCCCACTCCTCGTCGGGATGTATATGGACAGATTCAGCTTCCGTCGTTCACGAGGACGGCAGCCTTATATGACAGGGCAGGCTCTCATCAGCGACAGCTTCCCTCGGAGTCATTGCTAGTACGGCCATGGAATCTGTCCGGATCCTCTGCGACATGGGCCCGCCGAAGGCTTCGTGCAGGTCGACTTCCGGAGTGGGCTTTGCTCAAGACCTCCGTCATACGCTAATCCCAATGAATCGATGCGAAGAGTGCGGAAGTATCGCAATCAAATCAAACGTGATACCGTCCTCGCGACCATTCACCAATCGAACAGGTATCGAAAGCCTCACGGACGCCTGCATCAGCTTCTCCCGTCTCAAATCCCGGCGAATGCAGTGCTACTTTGGCCGTGAAGAGCTTGAAGGTGGACCCAGGCGTTCCCGTAACGGCGCCTGCTGTCCGGTCGTAGCCGCGGTCATCCGAACAAAACACGATGCACGTACATATAGTCCTGCGGATCTTCGCGGAGTAGTCCCCTCGCCTCTTTCTCCTTACGACCCCCGACCATGAGCAGCACAGAAGAGCTAAACTTGCGGTTTCAGCTCGACGAAGCCGGGATCATTCTCCACGTCGCTTGGAGGCCATCCTCTATGGTGCGTTCCACATCGTTGCCCGCTTGGAATTGTGAACCGGCTTCTAACCCCGGTGACCATCCATGTCTCGATATAGGATTCTCTGTCTTTATGTTCGGGGCAACGATATGGGTGTTGTTTCGGCGCCGGGCAACGCCAAAGGTTAATGTGATCAACGTCATCGTCGCGACGTCTTTGTTCGTCTTCAGTACGCTGGTGAGCGATGCTCTTTGACACTTCCGGTGCATGGATGGTAGCTGACGAGGCAGTATGGCAGCACATAGCAATCGACATTCGGAGGCTTGTTGAGGGCTTTATCATTAACAAATCACTGCCCACGGCCCTCTGGTTCGAGGACATCTCGAGGTTTACCTTCGTGTTCAAGAACGCGATATACGCAGCGCAGACGTTGGTTGGCAACGGGATAATCGTGCGTAGCGTCGCTTGCAGCCCGATCGCCCGCCGTCTTATTCACAAACGCTCGCTGGCTTTTGACCAGATCTTCCGTCTATGGGTCGTCTGGCAGACGTGGTGGGTCCTTGTTCTCCCAATCATGCTGCTATGCTCCGTGGCCGGTACGCTCTCTTCTCCTTTGTCGCGCTGTCACGGTCTGTTAATTATTCACCGATTTCTGCCGTCGATCCAGTGTCCGGGGGTAGGCGCCGTTTGGGCATGCGCGACATCTCCCCTCGAGACGGGGGGGATCTTTCATCACAACACCTATGCGTGGATCTCTGCCTTCTACGGCCTCGCATTCGCCACCAACCTCATCGTAACATGTGCGTCGTTTAACCCCCCCTGCCTTCCTACCCACCCTCACGCCGTCGAGCAGTGCTCTTGATCTTGAGGATCTGGCAGGTCAACTCGAAGGCCGCTGGCATACTAGTCTTCAGCGTCAACGGCCGTCGCGCGGGTCTCTTGCCTGTCATGCTGGTCATCATCGATGGCGCCGTCCCGTACTCCATCGCGCTCCTCGCGGCCTTTGTCGCTTTCATGGCCAAGAGCAACGGCCAATTCGTTGTGCTCGACAGTACGTGCCAATGCCGTATTCCCCGTCTTGGCGCTGTGTTCACTAACCTCTCCTCTTTCTGTTCGCGCGATCTCCCTGGCGATTATTCAGTGGTGCGTCATGAGTCGTCCCTTTTCCGCTGCGGGGTCTCCTGACGCGGGTTTCGTTAGATCATGCCTATCATCTCCATCGCGTTCTACATCGTCCTCATCCGCGTCGGCCTCGCGCGCGAGGCGATCTTCAAAAACGGGCTTGAGGCCAACGCGCGCGGCATCCCCCCCACGCATCCGAACGGGTCGACGCGCGTCGAGTACCGGACGGAGTTCCCCTTGCGTCCGATGGAGGTGCACATCACGCATCTCACGGAAACGCAGAAGGATCTCCAGGGCATCGAGCAAGAGTCTAGCAACGACAAAGGAGCGTACGCCGGAGACGGCGCCGTATGACCTCTGCCGTCTTGACTACTATCCAGTTGCCTGCGCTCACGCGACGGCCCACAACCTGTCTGCGCTCTGTTGCTGTTGTATTTCTAGTACTTAAATGCTATAGTCTCAGCTGTGTGCTTCTATCGTTACCTTACTATATATTTGGCGGTCGGCGAATCGGGTGGCTTTCGTTCAGACTTTTCGTGGGTCACATTGATCGCTGTTGCAGTAATCTCTCTTTGGGACGCCGTCTTCCTGTACATACATGCGAACAAAGTGTTCATACCGTAATTTGAGACCCCGGTTCGTTCTTGGTACAATGGTCATTGAATGTTTTGACGTGAGACGCCGTTCATGCCGCAAAGCTTTGAACTATTATTAGGGTATATGTCAAGCGCTTTGGATATAGAATAATAGCCGCCAACCGCCGTCGAGCGAGGTTGGCCAGCCTGAAAAACACAAGGCAGGACGTAAGTACATACCGACCGAATGAGCAAACAAACAGTACACCAAACATCGCCACAAAAATTACAGTGCTTCCACAAACGACGCGTAGTCCTCCGATCGCGAATCATGCTGCGCCATCGCCGCCGAGGTGGGGCCCCTCGGAACCTCGAGACTCGGGACCTTGAAAGCGTCGCGCTCTCGAGGGCTGTGCATCTCCCTCTCCTCCGTGATGTGGATGTTGACCGGTTGCATCGGGTATCCGAGTTCGACCGACTCCGCGGGACGGCGCGTGAAGAGACGGCTGGGGATGTGCGAGCGTTTGGACCCGACCCCGTCGAAGGTGTTCGAGGCGCCGCTAAGCTGACTTCGGGAACCGATGTGGAAGCGGATTTGGAGGACGATGAGGCAGAAGACGACACCCTGGGGCGGACGGGGTTAGTCGTGGATCGCGGGCGGATTGAGGAGGAGACCACTACGGGGGGGAGGGGGTAAGAGACAGATGAAGCTCACGGTCAGCGGAGTGATGATGTCCAACGCAGGGTATTGGCCGTTCGTCCCGCTCAGATACGCGATAAGCAACCCCAAAACACCGCCAGCGTAGAGTGCACCGCTCTCGACGATGACGACGATCGTCGGGATCAAGCTCCTATGTCCCTTCAACCTGAGAGAGTAGATGCGGACGGCGATGGCAACTGGCACATGTCCGCCGAAATCAGACCGCGGACGCGGGAGGGGGGACAGCGCGGGAGGAGGAGGCTGGGAACGCACCGGTGCAGGAAACGTTGATGAACATGGTGAGAACGAAGAAGGTCGTGATCCAGCCGTAGGCCGTGTCGAATATCGTCGTGCCGGGCCTCGCGCGAGTGAACTCCCATCCGATGATGTAGCCGATTGCTGGATGCGTTGGTGAGAGAAACAGCACACGTAGTACGCGCTCTAGCCAGCGATACGCACCCAGATTGGCTACACACACAACCGCCAGTGGGGCGGCCAATGTCCATCGCTTGTTGTAAACCACATAGTACCTCCAAATCTGGATCGGGAAGTCAACTGCAGCTGGTAAACCCTCCGGAAGAGCTTAGACGTACCAGGACCCCGTCGCCGAGAAATGTTTGAGTTAGTATAGATGATGGTCTTGACGACATGCAGCGTGTGCGATAGGTCACCGTAGTACGCGATCGCACCCTCTGACGCGGTGACGAACTGCTTGGATGAATCGAACGAGATCGATGACGAGATGCTGTATGTGCCGCGAACCATGTGAGTGCTCGTGTGAACGCGTATGCCTATAGAGTCGACGTACCGCTGTGCCGAGGACCATCATGAACGTCCCCACCATGAGCACCCATCTTCTTTGTCGAATATACCCGGGATCCATGTTCGACTCGCCCAGGAGCACCGCGACCATCGCGCAGTATAGCGCGAAAAAGATACCTATACGGAGCTTCTGCGTTGAACGGACGGTGTTGAACGACGGGCACTGAATTGAGCACCTACCGTACATGACAGACTCCAAGAAAAGCGCGTAGATCTCCGCGGTGTTCAGTCTGACGCCACCCATATTGGCGAGCCAAGGGAGAGTAAAGAGGGATGGGGGGGGAGTTCGATCAGACTATGGGAGAGGAAACGAAGCGGGGGGGTTCTCTGAAGCAGTGACGGGATCGCTCCCAACTCGTTCAAAAAAGCCTGGGGAAAGTCACGCCCATGTACCGTCGTGTGTGTTCAAAATTTGAGATCCATCAGACCCAGCGTCAATCGCTCCGCATGGGAGACGTTACGGAGAGCAAAGGATGTACTTGATCACCGCCGAGAAGCCGCTGGGGGTTCTAAAGCCTTCTGCTTGATGATCTGCAAGGGTGATCGCATACGTAGTGTCGGAGATTTGCCCACTGTAGAGGTAGCGGCACAAGGGACAGCGCGAAGAGCATGTGAACTTGAGGCCAGGACTCCCTTCAACCTGGTCAACGAGAAGGGGGGGAGGTGAAGAACAAGACGAGGACTCCGCTGGAAGGTCGAGAGCCGAGGTACTTACGGACAAAGGTATAGATATCTGCGGCGATCGTCAAAAAAGCATTGATAAGACGAGTGAAGATATCACGAATCGTCGGAAGCGGAATTTCTCTAATCTGTTATGCATCATTGGAGAGATTATGAGCGTCGGCGCACCCACCCATCGGTACGAACTCCTCCATCAACCTGATGGAGGAAACTGAATAGACGACCCACCAGCGCCTGGCAACTGTTCACGATTGGCCTTCAACGAAGAGGATAGCACTGAACGATCTCGTCCAAATTTACTTACTCTCACCGTCGTCAGTAGCATCGCGATCTTTGATCAGCGCGGCCTCGACGGTGGAAAATCCGTGAAATCCGTACGTCTCGCACGACACTGCGCAAATGCCCTTTAAGTTGATGTCTGGTGTCTGGTTACATACGCTGTTGGCGTGAATGCCACCTGGAGTGGTGTTTGAGTCGGATGAGATGGATGGAGATGGAACCAAACCTGAGCAAGCCGCCCTGTGGGTTGCGACTCGGGTCGGTGACGACTGGCGGTATTCGGAGCCTTGAGGTGATTTGTCGAACCGGTACCTTCGCTAAGTAACCACTGATAACCACCAAATCGACCACTGGCATGTAATGGATGATCCAACGGTTAATCAAACCCTTGATGTATGATGCTGGTCGACGGTCAGTCCAGCTGTGAGTTGGTTGAGGCGCCTGAGGGTGCGGCACCCGTCATCGAGTGACCGAGGGTCTCCGGCAGGTCTCCGGGTTTGTGGGACATTTTAGGGACAATCTCCAAAATCGAGCCTATTTCTGCTATTTCTGGATTATAAATATGTGACTTCCGAACCAATATTTATATTTAAGTATGTACTTAAGTTACTTGTTTTCTTCCGAACCCGACGCCGCCGTGCGGTAGATACTTTTACTCACCCTTGCGGCATCAAAGAGCTTCCCACAGCTTCAAGCTTCAAGCTTCAAGGCTTTCCCCCATCCACTCACACCAACTCTCAGACGGCGCTGTTTTAGATCCAACGGATCGAATTCGATGATCCTACGAAATTTCTGGTCGGGCCTCAGGTGGTATGAACCTGTTTGGCATGGTGACTTGGGTCCCTGCTGAGCCAACCACTCTCGTGACAAGGTATCGACACATCAGCATCTTTTCTCGGATAGAAGATGAGCAACAGGGTCCGTTCTCGTCCGTAGTTCCTCATCACAGTATATCTGACGTTTTCCCCAGACTGCCGATCGTTCATTCTCGTCCAGACATGAGCTACCTCGCAAGTCTTCCGACCCCCCAGTCCAAGAAATGCCCGACGTTCTGTCCTCCACCGCTCCACGCACCTCATCCGATGACGGTTCCGGAGCTCTACACCTTTCACTCCACCCAAAGTCCCGACCATCCACTCTTCATGTACGCCGATGGCCCAGGTCAACCACGGACAATCCCACATTCAGAGGCCCATCGTGCGATCCGAAGAGCAGCCAGGATCGCGTCCGGACACTGCAAAAGGTTGGAGACTCGGTACGCGGAGCAGCGCGCCACAAAGGACGGAGCGGAGCCTCCGGTTGTAGGCCTACTGTCAAACTCAGGTGCGCTTTTCCGAGCCATCCAGCCTCGCGCACGTCGCTAAGCGCAGAACCGCAGACACCATCACGATATGCACGACGCTGGTCGGGATCATGCACGCGGGCCTCACGCCCTTCCCAATTTCAACGCGCAACTCCGCCGTCGGCGTGGCCCACCTCATCGCGAAAACCGGCATCCTACAGCTCTTCGTCAGCCCCGACCCCGCCATGCAACGCTTGAGCCAGGCTACTGCCGAAATCCTCGCGAAGGACGGGGTCCACTTTGAAACGCTGGCCATGCCTTTGTTCGAGGACCTGTACAACGAGAACGAGGAACTCGAGGACGCGGAGCCTCGACCATTGAGCCCCGACCATCCCGTCCTTATCCTGCATACTTCAGGCGCGTTTCTGCTTGCTGACGGGACACATTCTGTCATGGCTGACCCGTACGATAGGCTCGACGGCGTTGCCGAAGCCTGTTCCCTTTACGAGCCGCAACTTCGTCATGTGGGGTTGCGTGATGTGTGAGCGTGTCCGTTCCTTCTCCTTCCAGTCTTACGTTCTCACCACCCGACGTCAGACCACGGAGAGGTCGATTTCGGCGGTGCACGCCTCGCCGTGCACACCATGCCCATGTTTCGTGCGTTTCGTGCCTTCTGTTCGCCTGCCGCGCGGGGGAAACGCTAATGGTACCTCCATTTAGATGCGATGGGAGCGGCCCAGTTGGTCTGGACGGTATGCTTTCTCTCCGTGCATCCACGTTCAGGACGTTCCTTAGACGAGCACTCAGGTATGCGCCGGCAACACCCTCGTGTGCTACAGGCCGTCAAGCCCGCCCGTCTTTCCCACTCCTGAAACGTTCCTTGCGGATATTGTGGCGACTTCCAGCGAAATCGTGTATTGCGTTCCCGCCTTTGTTGAGGTATTGCTTTCCGCCTCACGTTGCATCATAATCTTGATCTTTTATAACGCAGGCTTGGGCTCGCTCGGGTGTTGACCTCGACAGATTAAAATGCGTCAAAGCTATCGTAGGGCTTAGCGGTCTCATTTCCTCTCATGATGTCATATTGACTTCTGTACCCCAGCTTTTTGGAGGCGCGCCCATGAATAAGAAAGTAGGCGATGATCTGATGGCTCGGGGTCTCAAGCTGTTTACGTTCTACGGCTTGTAAGTGAGGTTGTTCCGCCGCCATGCAATCCCTCTAATCAAGAGTCTGAACCAGAACGGAGGCGGGAAGTATAGCGATGGTCATCCCCGCCGAAGCGAATGGCGAATTCTGGGAATACTTCAAACTATCTCCTCACCTCACCGTGGAACTGGTTCCCCAAGAGGGCATGGACGGTATAGTCGAGCTGGTCATTCTGGTGAGCAACCCATGTTCATTCTCTGGTTTCGCGCCCTCACGATACTGGAAGAAAGGTCCAATGTTCAGCCCGAATATTACGAACACCGTAGTGGGTGGAGTTTCCGCATACGCTACCAACGACCTCCTTCAGGCGCACCCGACGCAGCCAGGATACTGGCGCATCTTTGGACGCGCGGACGACCAACTCGCGTTGTCTACGGGGGAGAAGGTGCGTTCTGCATCCCACGGCTACGACGTGCTTCTAACGTTCCCATGATTGGAATAGACCAACCCCGGTCCCTTGGGTGAGCGCGCCTTCCTAATATTCCTCGTGGATCAACGAGTGACTAGTGATTGTTCGTCCAGAGAGCACTATCATGCAAGACCCTCACATCAACGTCGCCGTCATGTTCGGCCGCGGGCGGTTCCAGAACGGCATCCTCGTCGAGCCGAAGGTGCCGTTCGACCCTTCGGACGTCGGCAAGCTCGCTCAGTTCCGGAACAACATCTGGTGAGCCTCTCCCTGTTTGGACCGAGGTGGACGATCCACTGACGGCCCTTCGACAGGCCTTCGGTGCAAAGAGCCAACGAATTCGCGCCAGCCCATTCACGAATATTCAAAGAGGTGCGTCTTCATTTCTTTGCCGGTGGCCCGTCCCCAAAAGCTTAAAACCTGTCACAGATGATTATAGTGTCAAAGCCCGAGAAGCCCATGGAACTCACGCCCAAGGGGACACCGCGGCGCCATGTTTGCATCGCGGCCTACGAGCAGGAGATCGAAGAGCTGTACCAAGCTGTCAAGGAGTCGTCCAACGTAGAGTACCCTCCTCCGGACGTATGGACCATGGAGACATCTCGCGATTTCGTCCGGTACCAGCATCCGCCGCATCACCCAAGCACCGTTCGGAGACGACGCTGACATCTATCAGAACGGATGCGACAGGTGGGGCGTCTGTTACGTCAGCGCAAGCTCAAGAAGTCGCTGACGGGACATGGCGGGGTAGCTTACAGGCGACCTGGATACGGAACACGCTCATGCACGCGCTACGAACGTCCACGACGGCGAACCTGCACGATGTCCCGCATAATTTCCTCTACGCCCACCCGACGGTCAACTCCCTCGGAGAATACGTCTACAGCGTCGCCTCCCAGCAACACTCGCACGCAAACGACGAGGAAACGTTGCGCCTCAAGGTCCGAGCGATGCACGACATGGTCTCCAAATACAGCGCGGGCATCGGCGCGTTGGGGAGCCAGGCTCTGGCGGCCAACGGCCACGCCCCATATAGCGCCGACGGCGAGGTGGTTTTGCTGACAGGCAGCACGGGAAGGCTGGGCTGCCATCTTCTCTCCCTCCTCGTCGCCGACCCAGCCATAGAGCATGTGTTCGCACTCAACCGCGAGGCGTCCCAGAACCTCGATTCCTTGAAATCCCGCCAGGAGGCCGCGCTCAAGATGTGGGGCCTGGATTCGCGTGCGGTGATGGAAAACGAGGGCAAGGTCACATTGCTCGCGGGGGACCTTGCGAAGGAGAGGTTCGGGCTGGACGTGAAGATGCACGATCAGGTAAGTAAGGCGTCCTTCGACGTCTGATGCTCGCGGACCAGCCTAACGTCTGATGTGCATCATCCCCCGCCGTCCGTAGCTCTCGAAATCCGTTACGTCCATCGTGCACAACGGTGAGTCAACCTGCCTCCGCTTTTGGTCCTATCTAGCACGGTTCTCTGACGTCAATCCTGCCCCAGCGTGGCGCGTCGACTTCAACGTTCAACTTGCCACATTCGAACCTCTCATCTCCGGCCTCCGTCGCATAATCGATCTTGCTGCTCGCTCGCCTGCCCCAGGGGGAGCCCGAATCCTCTTCGTCAGCTCCATCTCGGTCGTCCTAAGTGCGTTGCCCTTCCCCCCCCCCCCCGTGACGAGCGCTTCCTTTCGGCTTCGTTCGTAAGTGCAACCCAAATTCCTGACCTTTATCACGCCGTAGAACATCCGTCCCCTGTTCCCGAGGTGCCCGTCGTCGATGGAAGCGTGGCCGCCGGCTTCGGATACGGGGAGAGCAAATGGGTCGCGGAGCAATTGCTCTTCAGAGCGCGTTCCGCTGCGGGGCTCAATGCGACCGTTGTGCGGGTGGGCCAGCTGAGCGGGGATACGACCGTCGGCGCTTGGAACACGAAGGAATGGGTGCCAGCTTTGGTGAGCCTCGGAAAGGCGGTGGGTGCGCTGCCAGCGCGAGCCGGCGTACGTCTTCTGATTCCACTCCTACACGCGCGCGCCCATTGGCTGAACGTAGACGCACTAGCCCGTGTCGTGGATCCCGGTTGACGTCGCGGCCAAAGCCCTCATGGAGATGCGTCGCTCGAACCAGGCCGTCCTTCACCTCGTCTCCCCGACCCCCGCCGCCTGGAACACGCTCTTCTCCACCTTCGCTCGCCTGATCGCCGTGCCCCTCCTGCCACAGGACGAATGGAACGCGCGCGCGCGCGCGGCGGCCGCGGCGCAAGTTGAAGGCGCCCGAGCGGGGCCGCGTTCGTCTGCGCTGAGCTTGCTCGCGTTTTTCGAGGGCGGGAGGTTCGGCGAGGACGCGGTGTTGAGCACGCGGCTGGCGGTGGACGCGTCCCACACGCTGGCCGACGTGCGCACGCTTGGCCCGACGGATGCGGAGATGTACGTGAGGCACTGGCAGAGCGTCGGATTTCTAACCCCTTGATCTGTGCCGACGTCGAGCGTGCTGTTACTTGTATGGACCTACGTTAGATCTAAGTGCGGGATTCGCGTGCACGATTTTAGCCTTTGGCAGCAGCATCGAGTTTGGGCCATAGGACTGCGCCACGAAAAAGGCCAATGTCGACGACGCTGACGACGATATTATGTACTTAGTAAGTGAGGGGTTTGTTTTCGAGGCTTCTCCGGGGGATGCCGAACCAATCACAGGGGCGTGATGTACACCTTTTCCGTGATAACGTACCTATAAACGCTTATCAGCGTCGCCTAAGTATCTTATCAGGCATCGCGATGGGCAACTGGGCTGGCGACGGCGGGAGGTCGACGAGTGCCTTCGGCCCTTCGTGTGCGCGTTGGTTGATGTGCTCGGGACCCGCCATTTCAAACGCTCGACCTCCGCTTTACTTAAACGGATAATGGTAAGCAACCGCAGATGCTCCGAGAATCATCAGATCAAGGAAGCTCAAACGGTCTGATCATTGATGTCCCAGGAATGGCCCAGGAATGTCCCCCGTTCCCCGTCCATGTCCCCAGTGACACACTCCTGAGTCCAGAGACCGCCGGAGAAGTGGCATCACAACCCCTTTCGCTGCCATAAGAAACTGGTCACATTCTTCGACGACTTCGCACATCTTCGACTTTTCCCACCACCGAAATCTTCTTATTCTCCCCGCCCCCACTCGATTTTTTCGCAACCCCCGCACAACTCTCACTCGTCGTCGACATCAATGACTTCAAGGCAGGCGCCCTTGAAGATCGATTTCATCGTGGTCGGAGCAGGTGCGTGCGTCGCGTTTTGCCCCGAGCGCCCCCCGGCTGACTGCGACCTCCCCAGGCATCGCCGGTCTCTCCACCGCGTACGCGTTGGCAGCGGCCGGTCACCGAGTGCGCGTGCTCGAAAAAACGACGGCGGAGAGCGTGCTCTCGGGCGGCGTCCAGGTGCCGCCCAACCTTACCAAGATTCTCGTCAAGTGGGGGCTGGAGGAGGAGCTGAAGGCCAAGTGCTCGCCCATACGCGGCACATACACCATACACCGTGCGTGGCTTCTTCTCTCATTCCGAGGTGCGGCCATCCTGATACAATCTCAGTCGACACCGGCGAGCGGTTCGGCTACCTGCCGTGGGCGGAGGAGGTGCAAAACGAGAGCGGGGCCCCGTTTTACACCATGCAGGTACGTCGTTCGCCCCGCGCCCGAACTTCCCCTCGCGCGTGTGCCGCTGGGCTCGCTCGTATTCGGCGAAGTAAGAGATGATGATGAAGATTTTGTTCCGGCACTCGTTCTACACACGCTCGACGCTGCTCGCTCGGCCATCTCGGCCCGTTCTTCCTTCCGTCTCCTACGTCTCTTCTTTGTTTTTCGTTTGCCTCTGATCCTTCCTTCTCCTTGTACTCACGCGATCCCTACTCCACCACGCAACAGCACCGCGACCTCCACGACATGCTCCGCCGCCTGGCCCTTTCCGCCGGCGTGCAGATCCTCCCCAACGCCTCCGTCACATCCGTTTCACCCCCCGCGGAGGACGAGGACGAGGAGGACGAGGACAACGACGACGATCCGCGCGCGTCCGTCTCCCTCTCCGACGGCCAGACCCTCTACGCCGACGTGATCGTCGGCGCCGACGGCCAGTTCAGCGTCGTCCGCGACTCCATCCAGGACGAGTTCCGTCCGCCCATCCAGCCCCGGTGGGACGGCAACATCGACTTTGTCGGCGTGCTCCCCATGGCCGACATGGCGAACGACGACGATCTCAAGGACGACACGATCCGGCTCGGCTGGCCGATGTGGTGCGGATCGAACAACGCCGTGTTCGGTGAGCGCGCTTCCCACCGTGCCCGCGCGTCCCCATCTGACGCCGTCTAGGTTATCCCATTGTATGCTGATCGGTTCCTCTCCCCCGGATCGCCTCGGTTGATTGTTGCTTCGCAGCGGCAAGACCAGCAGTACGCCGTGCACATCTGGTTCCAAAGCCCCACGCCCGACGACGTCCCCGAAGGCTGGAGCCCCCCGCCTTTCCCCAGACTACTTCCGGCACAACGTCGAGAAGATCGACAAGGGGTGAGTCCATCCTCGTTTCGGTCCTGACTTGCGGCCGACGCACCCGTCGCAGGCTGGCGTCGCTCATGAGCAAGCTCACGTCCGTGGGCTGGGTCCGACGGCTCGAATGGCCCAAGCTCGAGGACTGGGTCGACGACTCGGGCTTCATCGTCCTCGTCGGCGACGCCGCGCGACCGTCCAAGGTTAGTTCGTCCACGGCGCTCGCACCGCATCCACCATTCCACACTTACCCTCGTGCGTTTAGCCCGGCGCCACGCACGCGGCCAGCGCGGCCGTGGAGGCCGCGGCGGTCCTGGGCACGCTGTTCTCCTACCTGCGCACGTCGGACCAGATCTCGACGCTCCTGTACGCGTACCAGGACCTCCGCCAGGAGCGCACGCAGGACCTGGAGGACGTGGACGAGGTCAACGGGGCCTTCCGGCTGATGCCCGCCGGGCCCGAGCGCGACGTGCGCGACGAGCACATGATGCTCTCCCTCGCCGTCGTCGGGCGCGAGGTGTGGGAGGTGGACGAAAATCTGTCGAAGCAGTGGTGGCAGAACTACATGGTGTGGGCGTACAACGCGTTCGACGCGGCGGAGGACTGGTGGATACAGTGGGGCGCGCTCAAGGAGCGCTCGCTGATGGGCGGCGAGGCCGACAGCGGGTTCCAGTTCGCGCAGCTCGAGGTCACGGTCGGGAGCTCGCCCTCCGCGACGCGGTACCAGCAGCACGACGCGCACGACGCGCACGACGCGCACGGCGGGGACGAGGACCGGCATCGGGTCCGCGAGCACGAGACGCGCGCGGGCGCGGGCTCGATGTTTGCGCCGGCGCAGACGATCGTGGTCACGCAGGAGTGAATGCGAATGTAGGTTGTGCTCGGGACTCTTGGAACGGCCCCGGTTGTTTGTCGGACGGATCATGCTTGTATTTTATGCTCAATGGATTCATCGCTGTCGCGTTTGCTTTTTTGCTTTCCATGATCCGGGTGTGCGCGTGGCGATTGGGCACTGTCGCTAAAAATCGCCATGACCTTTGTTTAAACAAACTGCATCTCAGCGCATAAGGGTTACGGGTCGCTATAACCTCAAGTTGCAAGTGGCTGCTGTGTAGATTTACAGGTCGACTCGGCGAGTTGGCGTTGGCAGGGAACATTGTGTTCGCCCACCTCAGCACATCCACAGAGACCTTGATGCGTTATGCCACTCATTCTTCACGATCGAGCAACACCTTCAACACCTCCGCCCCTCCCTCCCTTCTCACCTCAAAGCGCACCTTGAAATGCGCAGGCTGCATAATGACACCTTCGCGCACGGCCAGAGTGTCAATCGGATGTCCGGCGTCCTCTCGAATGCGGAAGGACTGGAGAAGAAGTGCAGTGTTGATGAACAGGGACCTCCAGACCACCAGTTGGTCAGCGCACCGAGGAAGGGCATGTGCGAAGGCCCGCTCACCTCGTTGCGACAGCCGAGCCTGGACACAACCTAGGGAAAGAAGTAAGAAGGCCGCCGGAAAAGACGGACGAAGAATGGGAAGGACGGCGTACCGCCGGCCAAAGCCGAAGGTGGGGAACTTGGGATCTTCGCTGAGATTTCCTTGAACATCGATCCATCGTTGAGGGTTGAAGGCATCGCCGTTGGCGAACGCGCTGGGATCACGCCCGATCGACCTGTAGGTGTCGAGGAAGCGATTCAAGGTTCCTGATCATGGTACAAAGAGGAGAGTCGAGCGTACCAATGGTTCGGGATGATCGTGGCCCCCGCGGGAATACGATACCCATTCTATGTAAACGGAGGTGTTTTTCAGGACGGGTGACGGGCGAAGGCGTCGCGAGGATGGACTCACGTAAATGATGTCCTCGATCGCACGATGCTGCATCCCGCTGACGGTCGCGGGCCTCCATCTGAACACCTCCAAGAAAAATGCGTGTACTTGTGGTAAAGCGTTCCAGTCTGCGAATGTGGGTACTAAAAGGACAGTTGTCCACTACGACACTGAAAAACACAGGTGCATTGGACACGCACGTCGATCGGGCCCGATAACCTCGTCCAGTTCGTCTTGCACCCTCTTCTGAGCTTCGGGAAAGCATGCCGCAGCCATGCAGATAAACCGAAGGGCACTCGCTGTCTGTGTGGTGCGGTCATCAACCATGAGCCCGTGACTGAAGGACGGAGTATGAGCACGCGCCACCCACCGTATCCGACCCCGCACCGAACATGGAACCCGCCAGATACGCGATCTCGTCGTCGGAAAGCGCCAGCTCGTTCTGAGCCTCTATCAGGTATTTCCCGAACGACTTGCGCGCGTTCCCGACGGCCTGGGCGCACTGACGTCGTTACACGAAATTGAACGACGACGGATCGACGCACGAGATCATTTCGCACTCCCTGCATCTGCCGTTGGAAGAGATCGAGCTCGACCGCGTGTTGTTCCCGAAGGGCGCGTCCGTAGAAAGGAATATTTTTGAGCCAAGGGAAGTCGTCGACGAGGTGTGCGCCCGGACGCAGTGCCCGGCCGAGGTTCTGCAGGCATTGATAGATGAGCGCAACGTCGGGATCGGACTTGAAGCTTGGAGAGGGTCTCCCGTAGGTGATGGACAGAATTATGGATGCCGCGTATCTGGTCCGATCCAACGTGTAAGGAGTCATACGGTACGTGAAGGGAGCGAGGGGACCGTCACCTTTGGGTATGCTCGAAGAGCGCCGTGGGGTCTTCGAGGATGTCGCGGATGAGCTGGCGTGCGTTGAAGGTTTGCGTTTCCTCGTGTGTCGCCGCGGCACGCGATTGCAGGTGAAGATGGAGCGCGCTGTATGAAGAAGTGTATGAGGGCATGTCGATGCGCCGCACGTCTGTTACGAAGGCTGCTCACCGACGAAGCTTGCGCAGACGCTCGCCGACGCCCACGAGCAAGACACGCATTCCTCCAGATATAATATCGCCACCAGCAACGGCACGCGGGCGATCCGCGGTCACCGCACCTTCTTTCTCCAATATGTCGATGGCAGCCTACGCCTGATATTAGTACGGCGCGGTTCACAGCGACGGTGATGTGCACCTGATGACCGCCTATTACGATGACCGTCCTACGGCCGCTCCTCAACGATATGACTGGTCCGTATTGCTTCGTCCACTCTGCATACTTGAGGAATGCCCTGTCGACGGACGATGAGTGAGTCTGAAGCGAGTTCGTGAAGAGGATCGCACCGCGTCTGAGGGATATGATTGCCCCACAGCCAGTGGCCCGGCGGTCCTGGGGGGAGGGGGACTTGGGCCTTGCGACGCCATAGGGTCACGACTAGGCTGGCGAGGACGAAGAGAGCGCAGAGTGTGTTCCAGGAAGACGCCATTGGTGATATTGGGGGTGGGGAGTTTGCTAGTGGCGTTGAAGATAGTCACAGTGTATATATAGCCGCGTGCGGACGGGGGCGTCCACGGCCCCAATGTCAATTGTCATCTGGTATTCCAGCTGATCGTATACAAAGTGACATGTACAAAAGGCCATTGAAGCGCATGTGATGTCTGCGAAAAGAGGCCGTCCCGGACAAGTCCTGAGACAAGACCAAGGTTCACCGCCGCGTGGAACGTACGCCGA
Source organism: Amylostereum areolatum (assembly GCA_012932865.1). NCBI lineage: Eukaryota > Fungi > Basidiomycota > Agaricomycetes > Russulales > Stereaceae > Amylostereum > Amylostereum areolatum. The sequence continues at coordinate 108,364 of SAXG01000023.1, forward strand.
ACCAAATCTTCCGTATCGAACCGAAGTTGTGCAGATAGGCTCCGGAAGGGTGTCGCGGCTCGCGAGGCGGAAAGATATCATGCGCATTGCGGGTCAAGATTGAAGCTTGAAGGGCGCGGTCGTGGTAGCGTGGTCGAAGTGTGTGGACGGCATTCCAGGTCTCAATGACCTTTCCCGAAGAAGCTTCGTCACGCAGGTGGTCTCGTGCTAGGCTAACTGCCAACCTTATATGCCAAAAGGTCAGTCGTGAGAAGTGGAGGCTTCGAGTGGGAACTAACTGCATGATAATCTCATACACCTTGCGAAGAACAGGCCTCTGCATACGCATGCAGAAGGAGCAGATAGGTTGACGCGGTTCAGCACGCCTCTGAATCTTTGGTTGCACGGTCAGCTCGCTATACCCGTGGAAGAGTCAATCCCTCACCATAGGTTCCACGACATAGCGTGCACAATAAGCTGCTATCTCCTTGCCGCCTGCGTCTGATTGAAGAACACGGAAGTTCTTCGAAGATGACGGCGTCCTTTCACATGAGGCGTCAAATGGCAGCGGTCTGTGCTAGCTTGTATATGCAAACTTTGGAAGGTTCCGGCGGAGTCCAGGTCAGCGAATATGAGTGTTCTAAGCGTCTGGCGATTAAAAGAGAGCAGGAACGACGTCAATATTCATTGATCATTGTTTGTGCATACCACGGGCGAAGGGCGAGGCCGGCGAACGCGTGAGATGGCAACTCAGATTTGACTATTAGTGAGTGCAACTTCTTCCCACTGACACCAAGCTTGCAATAATCCCCGTGATAAATAACTCGATGACTCCAGCGCACGATGGCGCGGACAGTATGACAGAAGTGGGTTTGGATCCGGTGAGTACTTATCTTGACTTGCCCAATGCCCACCATGATTCGCACGTTCTACTCATGATATATCCCTTTCACTTGCAGTAGATATCAATGCAAATGAGCTCCGTAATGAGATTACTGGCGAGATTCCGAGCTTGCCGCGGGAGTTGGAAGATGGTATGGACGGAGGAGTTTTTAGAGAGCGCTTGCCAGCAGGCCCAGCACCAGCCTCTTGAAAGGTTCTGCCATGGTTTATGTGCTCATTATCGTGCCAAAATTGTGCCAGTTTTGGAGCAAAAGGAGGGAGGCCGCATGTGCGATCACGTGATGTTCGATTTGCTCGCGTCGCGTGGCCGTCGCTTGCTTTCGACGTTGACAACGACGACGACGAAGTTCGCTTCGGCGACAAAGAGCCCCCATACACTCCCTTACGACCCGCCATGTCATCACAGCCATCCATCACATCCCTTCTTAACTCGTTACACTCGCACCTCCAATCGCAAACCCAACTCCTTCCGACCTTGCACGCACAGCTTGGCTTGCCACCCACAGCGCTCGCAGACGAACTATCAGCCCTACAACAATCGCTCACCCAGTGCGTGGAGGATCAGATTGACGGGAGGCGGAGGCAGGTCGAAGAGTGGATGACGAGATGCAGTGCAGTGGAGGAAGAGTGCCAGAGCTACGGAATTGCGTTGGGCAGCAATGTCAAGGGCGCGGGTAACACTGTCGGAGAGCTCAGGAAAGAGCATGTCCTTCCGAGGAGATACGAGATGCTTACGGAGCTGCAGGAGAAACTGAGACAAGTGAGTACCCTTCTCCTACGCGATGGATGATCTATCTGAGCGGTGTCGTAGCTATACCACACCAAACTTGAACAACTCCTGACTCTCTCGAATCGAGTGGCAGCACTTTCAAGGACCCTTCCGGAAGGTTTCTTTTCAAACGACCTCCTGGCACCGCTGGGTGCAGCATCGTCTAGCTCACATCGGGAGGTCACCCCGGAGCGATTCTCTAAATTGGAGAAGGAACTCGTCCGGGGCAAGGGCGAGGTGGTACGTGGGTCTTTCGCGACTCCTTGCGGGGCGTATCCTGATTCATATTTTCTGCAGACAAAGCGATTATCATCACTTTCTGCAACATTCGTCCAGATCGACTGGCTCTACCAAGAGCTCGGCATCTCACCTCCTGAAGTTGAAGATCTCCCCTCCTCCGCAGGTTCTGCATCCTCACTCGGAATTCCCCCCCACCTCCCGACCACCGTCATCCCTCGGGAGCAGTTCCAGCGATCCCTTTCTCATGTCAACACCTACCCCCGGATCTCGAACCAAACCTATCACCCCCGCCTTCCTGTTCCCTACGTCAGAACACTTCGACCCCGACGCCAACGAGCGCGCCTTTCAACGGATTTTCGCCCGCTTTGCTGTGGCTCTAGAAGAGGCTGATGACGAGGCCTTGCTCGACGGCCGCACGATTGGGCTCGAGGGCGTCGAACCCTCACCTGGTCTCCTTGCGTGGGCGGACGGGAAACGCGTGGAGCTCGAGAACATCAAGCGCCAACGTGAGGCACATATCCAAGCTATGTATGACCAGCTCGAAGGCCTCTGGCGACGGCTCGGCGTACCGGACGAAGCTATGGACGGATTTGTGGAGGCACATCGTGGGAGCACGGAGGAGACCGTGCGCGAGTACGAGGAGGAGCTCGAGCGCATGCTAGAACTTAAACGCGAACGTATGAGCACATTCGTCGAGAACGCGCGAGCAGAGATTGAGAGGCTTTGGGAGGAGCTTATGGTCGGCGAGGATGAGCGGGCAGACTTTGTACCGTTTTACGACGGTACGCAGAGTCCTTGTCAGGCTCTGACTTGAGGCTGACGTTCACTTCACTCAGATGAACACACAGAAGAACTGCTGATTATCCATGAAGATGAAATCAAGCGGCTCAAGGAGGAGCGTATGATGAAGGCACATCTCTTGGCCAGCATCCGGAAGTACTTTGAAATCTGCGACGAGGAAAAGGAGCTGGCTTCGGCCGCGTCAGACCAAAGTCGACTGCTGGGACGTGGTCCACGCGATCCAGGGAGACTCTTGCGAGAGGAAAAGATGCGCAAACGCGTACGGAAGGAGAAACCACGAGTGAGCTTTTTCTGTTTCCCTCGCCAGCGTCGTCGAATGCCGCTAACAGCCTTGCAGCTCGAACAAGATCTTCTCGCCTCAATTCCAGCATGGGAAGCGGAGGCTGGTCGTCCCTTCCAAGTAAACGGCGAGAGCTTGCTCCAAATTCTTCTCGAGGCCTCCGCCGCTAACGGCAAGGAGAACAAGCAAGCAAAGCCCGGGCAACGAGCAGGGTCCGTCCCCGCACGAGTAACAACACCCAACTCCGCCACCTCGGACGGTCCAGCACCACGAAACGGCCGCGGCGTCGTCACACCTGCCGTACGGCCTGCTTCGAGTATGGGCCACTCACAGTCCGTGCCCAACAAACGACCACGGCTTGGTGACTCGGCAGGCACGAACACGGGCTCGTTTGCTCCAACTGGACCCCACACCAACCACAAGCCCGCGACCCTTTCAAGTTCGCATTCAGCGAGCAAGATCGCGATGCCCGTACCCGTGCGCGCAACAGGACTCGGTGCGAGCTCGTCTCTTCCGCGGCCGGTGGTCGTGCCGCGACCGGGAACACAACACCACGCACTTGGTCACGGACGCGTTCCGTCCGCTCAGCAGGAGCGCGCGGTCAGCGGCGGTATGCCCCGGTCGACGTCGGCCCAGCGGGGTCTGGGCGTATCGACGTCTTATCGCGGGTATGCTAGTTCCTCGACGCTGGGGTGCTCGGTGAACGGCACAAATCCGAAGGCGGCGGCGCGCAAGGCGTCGCGCGCGCGGAGGGAGAGCTTCAAGCCGCGACCGAGCGTCGAGGGGACGTGGGCGCTGGGAGTATCAGGGCGGTATGGAGGGTTTTCAGACGCTGCAGTGAAGGAAGAGGACGGCGAGGACGATTGACCGCAGGACGCGCTTTCTTTCTGGCTTCGTATTTCTCTTTCCCTTGGTTCATCTCCCTCTCTTTTCTGCTCACCTAGGCCCTTGACATTATGAGTTATTATATTATTTCTTCCGCCTCTCCTTCGTCTTACTTAGTTTTCTCAGGCCGATTCTGCATAGTACTTACGACCGTCACGAACCAATATCTGTAGGAGTAGTGTGTAGGATGCCGCTGTATTCTTGGCCCTGTATAGAGACAGATACCTGCCCTCCGGTGTAAATCACCGGTTGGCGACAACAACGACATCACACAGGCTGACGGTGACACAGCTGTCCGAGCATGATGCAAAGGCGGGGATGTGCGGCCAGGCTTGCGCTGCAGCGCCTTTCAAGCGCTCAACGTCAACTTCGAACTTTTAACACCTTCCCTCATCTTTAAATTCCAGTGCGACCGTGACGCTCGTCTTCTTTCTTTCCTTCTCTCTTCTCCCTCGACAACGACAACGACTACTCCTTTATAATGTCCTCCTTCACGCCCGACTCCCAGCTAGATCTACTCTTTCCCGCTGAACTCATATCTCAACATGTGCGCGACCAGCTTCCAGCCGACCTGCATGTACGTTTACTCGAAAGTCATATGTTTCTCAACATGTACAGAGCGTCGGTGGCTTGCAGATGCGCCCTCTGGCGGCGACAGATTACCATCGTGGTCACCTCGCCGTGCTTTCTGTTCTGACGACCGTGTCAGACCCCGGCGAAGCCGCCTGGGTCGCACAATTCCATGCCATGCGCGCGCTGCCACGGACGTACTACACCCTCGTCATCGTCGACAAGGCCTCTGACCAGATCGTCGGCGTCGGCGCCGTCTTCCTCGAGCGCAAGTTCCTCCGCGGACTCGGCACAGTCGGACACATCGAAGACATCGCGGTCGACAAGCGGCAGCAGGGGAAGAAGCTCGGGTTGCGCGTCATCCAGGCCCTCACACACATCAGCGAGACGAGCGGATGCTACAAGACCATCTTGAACTGCAGCGACGCCAACATTCGTGAGTACTCACTATATCCACCCCCTCTCTCCCCGCCCCCCAAATCCTATTCCGTCTCTGCTCGAAGTGTCGGACCTATGGCTGATTGGTGTGGCTTTTTAAAACAGCTTTCTACGAGAAGTGCGGGTTCGAGAAGAAGGAGAACGAGATGGTATGTTCGTTGGCGTTCGAATTCGTTCAAAGAGAGCTAACCATGGCGTGCACAGGCGAAGTACGCTACCGAACGCGCACGCACGCCAAGGTTGTAATTCGGGTGTTGGTTCCCTGCCATGTTTTCCTTCATCAGCCTTCAAAGACTGCATAGAAATGCGGCCACCTTAATGGACTCCAGGTGCCGTCGTCACAGTACGATCTTTGTTGTTCGTCTCTTCCCACAGACTTTTTAGCGTATATCGTCCTGGATAGAATTTGCTGCGTTGAGCGTGCATGTAATCGGAAGCCTGTGTGCATGTCACCTATCCATTTGTGTTCACCTTTGTTTCATGGCCACGACGGCAGCGACGTCAATCGTGATCCTGCTCCATTGTGTTGGTCGCAGAAAGCCGTTCTTTTCTGAACGCGATGTTTTATTCTGGTCATACCAGGGATTTTCACCCCTGGTCCTTTCTCCAAGGCCTGACGTGCGTAACCAAACCTCCTTTGTTGCGTGAAAATCTGACCAAGGGCATGCAGCGTTTTCTAGGACGGAACTTCCTTGCATACTAACCTCCGATGATAGACAGCTTTGGAAAGCAGCCCATCGGTACGACACGTCCACACTATTTCGATGGACGAGCGGCCGCGATACATGGCGACAAACCGCCTAAACCTCGGCGTCCAACACACCTCTTCCGAGTCCGCTCCCTAACCCGAGCTCTCAAAATCACGTTGCGAAACCTCCTCTGCTCACCTGCTCACCTCTACTCCTCTAGCATGCTGCCGGCATCCCCATGAGCGCTGACCCACAGCCTGGTGATTCCCACCACCTCAACGCGTCCGAGCCCGTGCCCATCGCCGCGGCCCGCCACGGCCTCTGGTATGTACGTTGGCAGACGACGGGTCACGGCATGCTCGTTGGGATGACACAAAATAGACTACGACCCACGCCATATTGCTCACGCGCGACACCATATTCTCCGCAAGTTTCTCCAGATCATGGTCCGTGGACACGCCCGTCAACCCCTCCCTGTATAAAGGATCCTCAACCCCCAACGAGAGCCGAGTCGGCCCCAACTCAAAACAGCCACCGCCAGCATTAGCAATGCTCTTCACCGGCCTCCTCCTCGCGCTGCCCTTCGCCGTCTCCGCGGGCCCGTTTGCAAAGCGCCAGCAAGACACCTCGCAGCACTGCGGCCAGTGGGACACGATCGCGGTGGGGTCGACGTACAGTTTGCTCCTCGACCAGTGGGGGCTCTCAGGCGCGTCCTCCGGCTCGGATTGCGCGCAGGTGACGTCTGTGAGCGGGTCGACGGTCGCGTGGAAGACGACGTGGACGTGGACGGGCGGGACGGGCGTGAAGAGCTTCACGAACGTGCAGCTAGACCAAGGATTGAACCAGCAACTGAGCAGCATCAGCAGCATTCCCGTGCGCCCCCCCCCCCCCCCCCCCCCTTCCTTCAGAGGAATATAAGGCTAACGTAGCGCGACAGACGGTGTGGGACTGGACCCAAAGCACAAGCGGCACGATCGTCGCCGACGTCGCGTACGACCTGTTCACGTCCGCGTCCGCGGGCGGGTCCAACGCGTACGAGATCATGGTCTGGCTCGCCAACGTCAACGCTGGACCCATCTCGTCCGTGTACAGCTCTGACGGGACACCACATGCCCGTCGCGAAGCAGCGTCAGCCTCGCGGGGCACACCTGGTGAGTGCTCCTTCCCGTTTTTCGGGACCTGCGACTGACGACACATGCAGGAACTTGTACTCGGGGTCGAACGGCGCGAACGCGGTGTTTCTCGTTCCTCCCCACGAGCGGCACGATCGGGAGCTTCAGCGGCGACCTCAAGGACTTCCTCGACGTGCGTCCCGCCTCGTTCTCCATATTTCAATGGGATTGATGGATGGTTTTTCTTAGTACCTCGTCGACAACGAAGGCCTGTCCGCCTCGCAGTACCTCGTCACGGCGCAGGCGGGGACGGAGGCTACGTCTGGCTCTGCCACGCTCACCACGTAGGTTATTGTTGCGTTGGCTATGGTCCAGTGTTAACGGCGTGCGTAGGTCTCAATACAACATTTCGATCGAGTAGGCGATGTCGAGCATGTGCGAGGGGGGGAGGATACGATGTATAAAAGAATTGAGAAGCGACTTGTTCAAGTTGGTCTTTTGGATCGCTGTTTCCATCACACGTCGCGTCGTTCACCGTATCCGTCCCCCGATCCACACATGCTGTTTCGAACTGTACGCTTGGCGGATATCTTGTGGAGGCAAACGTATACGATCCAGCGCGTTATCCCAAACCTGCAGAACGACGCATTTTTATTGGGTATAAGCGGGTTTACAACCACACGAAGCTCGTCCTCGTCGGCACGTCCGTGTTGCGTGCGACCTCGACCAACCCACGACCGCCGTCTGTCCTCTCAAACACGGCCACGCCGCCCTCGCCCACGACCCCGCTGAGGATCAGGTACTGGTCCTTGTCGCCCCCAAACTCCATCCCGCGCACCTGCTGCACGCCCGAGTACACCTGCGCGACGAGCGACAGCTCCGGCTGGGTAGCGAAGATGGCGACGGTGTCACCGCGCGGGTCGACGGTGGTGCCGGTGTTGCGGTTAGAGGCGTAGACGTAGGGGGTCGGGAACGCGTCGTTCGGGGCGGGGATGAGGATCTCGCCGGCGGCCCACGCTGGGTCCGTGAGGTTGTTCGGGGGGATGACGGAGAGCTGGGTGGTGATCGTGGAGGTGCCGTTGGGTGCGGCGGGGAAAGGCTGGGCGGTCAGGGTGGAGGCGAGCTCGTGCAGAGTGTAGAGCGTGTCGTTGAAGAGGGCGATGTGCCGCGGGACCGCTGCCGGCGGGTTGGGGGATGTCGCCATGGATGGACCACGCGCCGGTGGTGTTGTCCTTCCCGAGACGCCAGATCTTGTCGCCGCCCTGCGAAGCCGCTTGTGAGTCAAAGGGAGGTGGATAAGGAAGACAAGGCTGACCAGATCGGGTACAAGCACCTCCTCGCCGTTCTCGACGGCCATGTGCGGGTGCGATACGTTCGCGGGGAAGGAGATGGTCTGGGGGCTGCCAAAATCGAGCCCGCCGTCGGTCGTGGGGATGAACTCGCCGTTTCCGGAACCGTACTATTCGCGGAAGACACATGAGCACGCGGTGCAAAAAAGCAGATGACCAGGCTTACGTTCATGATGGCGAGCTCGCCGTCGGAGAGGGGAACGGTGAACGCGGGGCTGTTGCCTCCGGAGGCAACCTTGTCCACGGCGGTGAGCGAGCCTTGGGCTGCGACGGTGAACGATTGGAGCGCGCCGGTGGCATCCTCGTTCACGGCACTGGAAGGCGATCAGGACACGGTGTTTGTCAAGAAACGAAAGGCTACGCACTAAAGGATGCTCGAGTTGGTCGGATGGAGGGTGATCCAGGAGGGGTTGTCGCTTGGAGACTGGCCGAGCAAGGGTGAGCGACCGCGCGTCCGAGTCGAAGAGGTAGGAGGCGATGAAGGCGGAGTATCCTCCCGGCGAGAATCGTGAAGTTGACCATGGTGGGTGCGCTGGCGGTCGAAGGTGGGGGCAAAGGTGGGGGTTCGAATTCAAAATTAGGATGTGGAGCATCTTTTATACCCGTTGAGAAAACAAATAGCCGGCGAAAAGAAGGAACGCGACGCACATTTGTCCACAAGTCACAATGGCCTTATGGCCTCAGATCTGAGGCCTCTTGAGGACCTATGGCATTCGGTGCCTCTGGGACCAATCGTATGAGCTTTGTCAAGGCCCGAAAGTCATGGTTGCCGAAATCGCTCCGTGTCTCATGCGTTGTCGACCGTCACTTGTCGTGCACGAAGAGCATGCGGCTGTGTCGCAAGTTGCAGCCGTCACCGATCGAGTCTTGGCTTTGCAAGTTCAGCCTCTTCAAATCGTTGCGAGTCCGAATATTGTGACCTACAGGAGATATATAAATAAAGGTCAAGTGCTGTTTGGACGTCGTATGAGAGATCAGATGGTCGTGGTCACAAAGAAAGCGGCGAAGGCGGGATTGTTGACCGCGGGCCGGAGTTTTCTGAGGTTTTCTGTCGGAAGTTTGTCGGCTTCAATCCCGTGAATACCCTCCTCTTCACCACATCTACGACGCGACGATTCTACGCACAGCACATACACCAAGGTTTCACCGTACCTTCATAACGCAATCCTTACCAGGGCTGGGACTGAGGTTTACAGTTCATTCATCGACGTCCATTGGCTAAACTCGTCAGACACTCCTTCCGATGCTATCTGTGAAGCATGTGAAGGGCAGTACCCTTTGACCTGTACAAGAAAAGTCATCTGATTGCCTTCTGGTAATCATTCGCCACACCTTCTCACGACTCTTCAGCCACAAGACTACCGTGTGGCCTATGAAAAGAACCGAATCTGGTCTGGATTGCCGAGCATTGTATTGGCATGTCGGAAGAGAACCTAGTACTTAGGTGAAATCTAGCAGCAGCGCGTGCCACTGTTCGTCGGAATCACGACGAAGTTCTGGACATTCAAAAGTACGTTATCGATATAATGAAGGGCGCAAGATTGCATACTCACCCCCTTTCACGTCTTCTGATAATATGATGCGTTTAGAAGACGAAAATGAAGTACGACACCTGATACGGTCCGCCGTGGGGGACCACCCCTGAAATGGCCAACGAAACACTAAAAATGCTCGACAGTCGGGATTTCAATCCTTCAAATTACCTGCCAGTATCGCAAGGTGTTCAAGCATGTTGATTTTTAAACCTCTGCGTAGGCGACCCACTGAGAAGGAAGAATCCGTGCAACAACTCAGCGATGGTCGTCTTTTTATACTCTTTCGATGGGCAGAAGGCGTCGAAGACAGTACTTGAATCGGGTGACGACGGCTTGGGGCCGAACATGCGCTGATGCTGGTCTGGTATCAGATCTTCTACCCAAGCCGTATAAAAGACTCGGACTGTCCTGCAAGCATCGCCGCAGCCATCATCGGATTGCGACATGGATCTCCTTACGCCCAAAGACCTCGTCGATGAGCGGGGATTCCAGTTCCGTTACTACTGCTGCTCACCAGCGCACTCTTCTCTCCCCACCGTTATCTTTCTGCATGGTTTCCCTTCGGACTCGAACGATTGGCGTTTTCCCGTTCAGCACCTGAAGCCGCTCGGGTATGGCCTGGTCGTCCCAGACCTCCTCGGAGCTGGAAAGACCTCACGACCAGCTCGACTCAAAGGCGTACAAGAAGAACCCCATGGCTGCGGACATCGTGCAGGATCCTGGACGCCGAAAAACTTGACAAGGTCGTTGGTGTTGCTCATGACTGGTACGCATAGCTCCTTTATCTGCACTCTCACCACAATCTAATCTGAATGCATGCGACCGGTACAGGGGCTGCTCTCTCCTCTCACGACTTTCCATGTTATACCCTGAGCGATTTATCGCGTTTGGATGGGTCAGCCTCTCGTTCCTGCCCCCTGTCGTCGTGAAGTTCGACTTCGACGCAGTCATGGCCACGATGAAAAGGTTACTGGGATACGAATGCTTCTCGTACTGGCAGTTCTTCGCGCGCGAAGACGCGGCTGATGTCATCGAGAAAAATGTAAGGGCTCCTTTTTCGACTCGTGTGGAACGCGGGAAGCTGCAACTGACGATTGAGCAGGTCGATAGCTTCATTCAACTGTTGTACCCAAAGGACCCAGACTCCTGGCGTACTTACCTTGCGCTTCCGGGAAAGACGGCAGAATGGATGGATGGGAACATGACGCCTGGGTTTCCGGACTGGCTTCAACCAAAGGTGCGAGCTGGATATCACTGTTATCCGACGCACGATGCTTACAGAGATGTTCTGTATTAGGACATCGAGGCAATCCGCCGGAACGTCCTCGACAGTGGTGGTATACGCTCTTCTCTCGGTTGGTACCTGTGCCAGATAGAGAGTAATGATCTGGACGATAACAAAAGTACGTATCCGCGTGCCAAAGTCCACGGGGTTCCATTGCCATATATTGACCTTCTCTATCTTCGACAGAGATACCTCATGAGGCGTGGAAGATCCAGCGGCCATCGCTTTTCATCGCCGCGAAGCGAGATTGGATCTGCGCGGAAAAACTTGGTAAGATTACGATGGCAGAGTACGGTGCCGATGTGACGACCGTCGAGATGGACACGGGACATTGGCCGCACCTCGAATGCCCCGAGCAGTTTAACCGTGAGTTGACATCGTGGCTGCTCAGACTGTGATATACTGTACATATTTTTCATCGTCGAGAAGCAGCAAATCAATGTGATGTTCTCAGGAGACTGTTCTACCGCAAGACCTAGGTAGCCTAACTTTATGGCTTTGGGCGCCTTGCCCCCCTACTTAATCACCTTGCCTCTCGTGCAGAAGCTCCCCTCCAGGGTACACCATGGAAAAGCCCCCATTTTCCTTCACACGACATCTACTCCTCCCCGACATCCTGCTCGTCGCCCTCGTCGCAACTGATCCTCCCACTGTTGTCCGCGTCCTTGGATTTGGACTCCTCATTCACGCCTTCGTGACCACTCCCGGGTCCACCACCGGCGATCCATCGAATGACTACTCCCTAGGTTTCCTCCTGGGAATGCAGGTCTTCACCGCGCTACGCTTCCTGTGGCTCGAACGACCGCTCGACGTCCTCCGCCATGAGCGCGACACCCAATCGCCACGTGAAATGGCCATATGGCGTAGGATATACTGGGCATTCTGCCTGGACCACAGCGTCAGGGCCGTGGGGTGGACGCACCAGGTGAGTTCGTCATATTCGAGAGACATAGACGCAATGCTCAGGTTGGCTAGGTCAAGCACATGCCCCCGCGACCCCGCACGCGCCCCGCCGCCTTCGTCCGCCGGTGCCTTGTCCATGCACTCTTTAACTATCTCATCGCCGATGCCGCACACACATACGCCCGCACCATCGCCCCCATCCACTCACAGGGATCCATCCTACGCGCATCCGTCGGTGCCTCCTGGATCCCCGTCATCTACGCATCCGTCAACGTCCAGTATTTCGTCCTCGCCGCCCTCTCCGTCACCTTTCACGTGGGCCGTCCCGAGGACTGGCCGGACGTCTTCGGACGGTGGGCGGACGCGTATACGCTCCGCAAGTTCTGGGGGTACGTTCCGTATCAGTTTCTCGGACTCTTTCATGTCGCGGCTGCAGAGTCAGTGACCGTGATGGGCCTGTCCCCTTGTCGCCGTCGCCCCGTACCAAAGTAAACGACGAAAAGGCTGGAGGCGGTGGCTCGAGGAATCAGTAGATTTCCTCCCCACAGTCCGAGCCAGAAGAAGTCGAGAAATCTCATGACTGTTGGGACTTCCCCACACTATTCTCGATTAAGATGAAGCAGGGGCAGTGGAGGGATCATGGCCCACCCTTATATTGTTCCTGTCCTCCCCTCGTTCGGACTTTGGAGAGCATGTTTAACGGGTTGCGAGCCCACCATCTCCGCCTTATACCGGTCGGGCCTAGATGGACTTCGGTTTGAGATATACTGACGTTCGATCCACAGGCAAGTCTGGCATCAATATCTTCGCAGAGTATGTAAGGCCTCGGGTCTTACCGTCCGCACGGATTCTCACACAGTACACATCCAACAGCTCGTCACTCCTGTCGGCCAACGCATCGCCCAAGCATGCGGTTTCGCGCCCGGGACCCCGCTCTCTTCCTACACCCAACTCTACACCGGGTTCTTTCTCTCCGGCGCAATACATTGCGTTGGCGACGCCATGGTTCATGGGCGCTGGTCAGCAGCAGGGTCCTCGATGCCGTTCTTCCTCCTTCAGGCCGTCGCGATCACCGTCGAAGATGCCGTGCTCGCGTTAGGCCGCAAGGTCGGCATCGAGACTTCGCGATGGACGCGGGCGGTGGGATACGCTTGGGTTCTCGCGTTTGGGTCGTACACATTTTGCATATACCGCGATCAGGCCATAGATGGGGGGTGGGGCGCGCCCGCCGAGTTACCGATCTCGCCGTCCACGTGGGGTTTGCAGATGCTGGGAGTGGGGAAAGAATCGGTTTCTTCTTGACTATGGTTTTGGGATGTTCATCGCAACCACGACAAGTATTGCCACTCGACTTATTTAATATTATGTGCAAGAACCGTCCCGTACAAGAAGAAGTCCGCGCGCATTCATGTCCATCACATGCCTGATTTTACCATGGTAGGGTATATCGGTGACGGAGTGTGCATGAAACGGTTAACAGAACGTACTACCTGCTTCTTCGATGCCCCTAAACATCTGTAAGAGCCACCTAGACGGAGAGAGCCGCCACTCCGCCGACCAGTCCCAGCCCACTTCGACCGAGGTATCTCGCCATAGAGAGAATGTATACGACCCCCACGCAAAAACCCACGCATATCCCAGCGCCTTCGTTAGCCGCGACGGCCCCACGCCGAGTTTGCGACCGAGCGCGATGACAACATCTTCGACGGTGATCGCGACTGCTTGAATAAAGAAGAAAGGCATGGATGTCCCCGTGAACTCCCAGCCGACCATGGCGTCTCCGAAGCTATGTATAAGGCCCGAGAGGATGAACGCCGTGTATAGCTGGATGTATGAGGACAGCAGCGTTCCCTGCTTGAGGCCGAACGACTGCGCGATGCGCTTTCCGATTGGTACGACCACCTGCGTGATGTGCGGTCAGAGCGAGAATCGCCAGGACAGTAACATGAACTTTACCCGCCGAAGGTTCTGGTGCCACACTTTCCTACATATTCCGACAGCGCGAGGGTGAATGGATTTGCGGACAGTTAAGATAAGGAAGCACCAAGGAAGCACGCACCCCCAGAAATTCCTAAGGGTGAAAGCATCGACCGCTCTTCCATAGGCATCCGGCCAGTCTTCGGGATGGCTGAGATGGAGGGCGACACAAAGCACGGCCAGGACGAAATATTGGACGTTGGTCATCGTATAAGTAGCGATGACCCACGCCGTGATGATGGAAGAATGAAGCGCGTAACTTTGAGGAAGGAAGCCTTCGACAGCGCGAATGTATGTGTTAGCGGCGTCCGCCATGAGATAATTTAGGATAGCTCGTAGCAGGCACCTGCCGACGAAAGCGCCTGGACGCGTGCGAGGACGTGGTGGAACGTTTTTGACCTAGCATCATGTTTTTCAACGCCTGTATCGCACGTATACAGTACTCTGAACTCACCTGGTGCGTCCACCCTACAGCCCTGACGCTATGATCGAGGCAAAAGGCCCAGTACACGCGACGCGATATTGACATTTCGCGGGGAGGCTTGCTGTCACGCTCATAACGCAGCTCGTCGAGCGGTTTCTCGATCCATAGGAAGCAGATAGCAGCGAGAATCTGGTTGGACAGGAGGAAGCCGATGAAGTAGTCTATCGTCGGGTCTCCGGTGGTGTATGCTGAGGCAGTCACAGAGGCGAAAACTAGGATGGCAAAGCCGACGAAGCGGACGAGAGCGGGGGGTTGTGTTGCGATGAGGACAACGAGCAAGATGTCGGGGAGAACCATGTGTCGAACGAGAGACAGTGGAGGTTTCGTCATGTTGAAAGTCCCGTCGTCGTCTGTGGAGTCTGGAGGAAGAGCGGTACTTGGCACCCAAAGTCCATGGTAAAAGCGCCCGACCTGCCACCCAGGCCTGGATAAAACTGAGCTTGACTTGAACCTCCGGGCGCTACAGGGAAGAGAAGCCCATCCAGTGACCGTCAGGTGAGAACCGTTCGAATTCTGGATGTAGAACTACTAGAAGTTTACGGACGCAATGCGAAAAAAGCACGTGGGAAGCCAGCGCATTTTTCCTTAGTTCCTTCTAAGTTCTGGGTTCCTCCTGATCTTCTGCCATATAGCACCATTATCCATCCATCTTATTTCGCATCCGAATGTATACGTATACGATATCCTTGTAGTCGTACCACGAACCGATGAAAGAGCATCTACCAGTGGTACCATGCCGGCTGAGGGTAGTCATCTCGGATTGAACTGGTTCCAGTCAGTTCAAACCTTGAGCTCTGTCAACGTTCGGAAGTTTCAAGTTACAAAAAAGACGAACAGGGGCATGTATTTAGAAGGAGCACTCCCTGCCGATGTCCGTAAGACTCGTGACGGTGTTCCACGGGCGCGAGTCCATAAACATCTGCATGATCTCGCTGTCATGATCCTGGCTGAGAGTTTCAGACGTGCGGTTCGTCTTGATCGCCATGTCGAAGTCGATGATCCTGTTGACGCTGCCAGAGTCGGAGGATCTCGTAGCAGACGGTGAAGCAATAGGAGGCGTAGCTTCGAGGATATTGTACTGGGAAATGTCTGGCAACGTGCTTTGGGGGCGGGAAGGAACCTCGGAAAAGACTGCACTTGAATATATGACGGATGCAGGGGGGTAGAACGTGAGACAGTTGGGCCGGACAAGGTGTACCGTTAACGTTGCGCGTCAGGATGCCGTCCATGGTCAAAGACCCCACGGAATTGAGATTAGGCTGGTATGATGACAAGTCAGATGAAGCAAGTGAAAATCTTTACGCATACGCACGAGTACTAGTACTGCCATGTTTTTCGTCTTGCAGAAAAGTATTTGCTATCGGTTTGCTATTGACGACGAACACAAGCGAGCACCGGAATATCATCAGCCCTTTATGTACGTACGGTGGTTGGTTTTTGAAGCCTGAAGCCGTCTGAGCACTGCAGGAAATGCATTGTTCATCAAACTGCTCTGTCTGTTCCAAAGAGTGTCACGATTTCGAGGGCTACGGTGGTCTGAAGTTTGAACGGTCATGGCATGAGGAAGAAGATCAACCGAAGTCCGACACAGCCGCGCGACTTGCCGCCAGTTTGCTCTCAGTTTCCGACCACCACCATCCCGCGTCTTCTTCCTCTGAGCCTCCCGATACATCACCCATTTTTCATCTGAATATGGTCCTCCACTGTCTTCCGAATACAAACAGTTCGCACCGCAAACCGATGTGACGGTGTCCGTCGACGGTGATGCTAGCTGAAGACAGCCATTTTGCAAGAACAGAATCTCATGAGACTTCATGTCGAAGAAACCAATTGTCTCAACACTTCACCACTTCCTTCGTGTCGCCTCCCTCCCCATCCCGCTGAGTCTTGTCGCAAGGAACGCCAGCCCAAAGGAACCCTACCTACACACCATCACACCATAGGCGCCGAAACGACGAGGAGCGGATTCGGAGCTGGAATCCATTGGGCGGTTGCTCGTAAGTACTTAAACCTTGAACAGTAAACTTCCAACTCACAGCATCGTGTCTGTCCCGCTTTTCTCATCTTCCAGATCTTATCATACCTTGAGCCATGACCGCTCGCTCCTTGTTCTGGATCGCCCTCGCCACAACGTCAATCCTCTTGTCTGTCGCCCACACTACGCCACCTGAGTTAGAGGCCGACAGTGTCACACACCAATCGAACTTCGCACACGAACCTGGCTCGACCACTTCCACCCCAGTATCACCGAAAATCATCGACCTGGGCTACGCCACATACCAGTCGGACCTCGCTTATGACAACGGAGTGACCAGCTTTCTCGGAATCCGCTTCGCCTCACCTCCGACCGGTGTGTTCTTTTTTCTTTTTTCTTCATCAAACATTTACTGAGCGACCTTAGGCGACCTGCGGTGGAAAGCGCCTCGGGCACCTGCTTTTGTCAGCGGCATCCAGAACGCGACCTCGCAGCCACCCCAGTGTCCACAGCCTCCTGGTTTGATCGGGTCTCCCGGCACAAAGATATCGAACCCTTTTCGTACACGTGCCACGGAGAGCTCGTTCGTGAAAGACCCCTTCGAGCAACCGCCCACGGTGTCGGATGAAGATTGTCTTTTCTTAAAGTGGGTCACGTTCAACCCCGCTTGCGACTCGGCTAACGAATATCCTGCAGCATCCACACTCCTTCGAATTTCGACATCAATACGCGGTTACCCGTCGTTCTGTGGATCCACGGCGGAGGGTATGTTGATCCTATTCTTCTCCCTAATCGATCGCTGTACTCATCCAGAGTCTTAGATATGATTCTGGCAATGATAGCTCGTACCCCGTCCAAGACTTTGTCCAAGAGTCTGACTATGGTGTGGTTGCGGTGCACGCTCAATACCGTCTAGGGGTATTAGGGTTTCTCCCCGGGAAAGCCGTCAGGGCAGGGGGTGATCTAAACGTTGGTCTACGTAAGAAGCCCTTTCCGCTCGACCACGATAAACGACCACCAATCTTTTAACCTTAGTCGATCAACAATTCGCCCTCCAATGGATTCAAAAGCACGTACGTAGGGTCTATTGGTCCTGCATATACGTGCTCAAAACATCCTCTAGATTGCATCCTTCGGCGGCGATCCAGGCCAGGTCACGATCTGGGGACAGTCTGCTGGTGCAGGTTCTGTTCTGCAACACCTGGTCGCTCACGGAGGTCGAACTGACCCACCACTCTTCCGCGCTGCGATGATGGAGTCGCCGTTCCTCCCCTTCCAATACCACTACGACGAGCCTATCCCTGAGGTATATCCGATAATACCGTTTAGACTCTTCCATGTTGTTAACATTTTTTGCAGAGCCTCTTTTCCCAGGTCGTTGGCATGGTCGGGTGAGGCTCATCGGACGCGAAATTGCCAGTTTTTCTGACCTGTTGTTGATTGTATAGGTGTGCAAATGCAACCGACAGCCTTGATTGCCTGCGCTCTGCAGACGTCGACGCGCTTCTCAACGCAGACATTACGATCGGGGCATCAAGCTTCATGTGGACCTACACCTTCGTCCCCGTCGTCGATGATACGTTCATCCTTGAACGGCCCATTGAAACATTCACTTCTGGGAAAGTGAACGGTGTAAGTGCTTTCATAACGTCGTGTACCCTTTTTTGACGCTTGCGCCGCGACGGTGTTCACCAGGAGATCCTCTACGTCAACACGAACAGCCACGAAGGCACCTTTTTCGTAAACGGGGACATGCTCACCGAAGCGAACTTCACGCTGGACGACTACGTTGCTGAGCTCTTCCCGCGCTTGGGGCCGGAAGACATCGAACGCACCGTGGACATATACACCAACATCGGACTACCAACAGTGACGGACCAAGCTGCTGCGGTTATAGGTGACAGTAAGTCCTGAGGTTGTGCTTTACCGACCCTTCACTAATACTTCATAGACATATTCGTCTGCCCGGCTTATTATGCCTTGGAAGCTTTCGGTGTTCGGGGATATAAGGCATGTTCGGGCTTCGACCTTGTCATACATTGGTCTCATACTGTCATAGTCAGCGTTTGCCATCCCACCCGGCACGCACGCGCAAGACCTCTCCTACGTCTTCACGAAGTATGCATACACCAATCTCCCAACCCGTGCCGTCTGCTCACCATGTGCCGTGCCCAGCTTCGCCGTTCCTGCAACGTTCAACAACACCGACTTCCAACGCGCCTACGCGCAGGCCTTCCTCTCCACCGCCATGTTCCTCGACCCAAATGTTCACTTCGATCCGACGAACATCGCGCCATATTGGCCGGAGTGGGCGCAGAACCACACGGAGATGCTGTTCAACAAGACGGATGCAGATGCGCCTGCTGTTCAGACGTTCGCCACGGACGAGGGCCTGTTGAAGCGATGCGGGTAAGACTGTTCGCGATATGTTCATGTGTACCTTGAGCTGATCCCGGTTTGTAGATGGTGGCGAAGCATTGGGGCTGTTACGGCACAGTAGACACCGCTCGCGCTGTTTCGGCGCAGTAACCCGAGGGCATTTCGAAGTTCGAAGGGCTCAGTACATTTCGAGTCCGTATATCGTGCGACGAATGTATCAGTTGGGGACTGCCCCACTCTCCTTCGTCCTATATTATTCAATGCGGATTTCAAGGATCCTCGACGCCTCGTGAAGGCTAGCGGGAGATGGCGAATCTGGCGTGCGACAAACACGACTCTTGCTGTGGCTTCGGTTGGTTCAAACCCCAGTGTTTGAAGTCCAATGACAGGCTTCACACAAGTTTCACAGACAACGGACAGCCGTAATAAGTATCAATAAGGTGCAGCAGATTGCCTGCCGTTCTCCACAAGAGTTATACTTAACATTCCTGTCACTCGTGAGCCGCATGGCCCATCTCCCTAGCCAAGTCTAGCCAAAGCTCGTGCGAACCTTCTTTCGATCGAACACACCAGTAATTGACTAACTCAGTATGATATGATTGTTTGTCTCGTATCCATACTGTTCATTCAATCCCCACAGAAACTTGCTTTGGCTCTCTCCGGCTATACAGCAAGCATTGTTCTTTTGTCCATGAGACGAAACGATGTAGGATGGATCCAACGTTACGGGGTCGGCAGGAAGAGGACCTTGGACTTGAAGCACTGCACTGTCGTCCGGTGCGCACCCAGTAACATTATTAGACGCGTTTCTAGGGAAGAGGTACAGCAAGGCGTGGTATGCATGTGTAAGTGTATATATATATGTGCGCAAGACGACGAAATAAAAAGGAACGAAAGAGAGTTAAAAAAGCAGACAATCCAAATCCAGAACTACACGCCCCCACATGGAACCATTTCCATCGACACATGCCGCCACAATGTCCGCCCGCCCGCCCAATCATCCATCCATCCATCCATCCATCCATCCATACACAATCACCACCCATTCCGCACCACACCCAACACCCGCCAAGACCCACGCACACCGCACCGAAGAAAAAGACCACCCCTTCGATCAGCCCCGGCGTCCTCTCGTGCACGCATCGACACGCACCTCCCAAAACAATGGCCGCAAACGTGCGTCTCCGAGCCGCTCGCCGCGCGGCGGGGTGTGGGCATACAAACAGCGTGACATCGCGCATGGATGTCCCTGGTTGAGGTGGGGCGCCGCGGCGGGAGGGCGAGAATGTATAAAGTGTGGTGTGGTGAGATGAGGTGGGGCGGGGTAGGCGGGCATGAATAAAGTTAGGTAGGGTGTTCCTCCAAGATGGGCGAGCGGGGCGTTCAAGAGCAATTTGAGGCGCAGGGAGAGATCACGGCGCCCAAACTTTCAGAGTCTATCCAGTAAACCGCGTCAGTCTTCCCTTCGCGCACAACGCAAAAGATCATCGAACCTGGTCAGAACTCCCCGACGCAATGACGTTCATCAGCGTCGGCCCTGCGTCACCCTCGCCACCGCCCGCGAGCACCTGCCGTCCCCAGGTCATGCTCGACACGAAGCGCTCGTGCGCCTCGATCTTGCGGATGCAACGCCCAGTCTTGATCTCCCAGATCCGAATGGTGTGGTCGTCCGAGGACGAAAGGAGGTACTTCCCGTTCGGGTGGAAGACGAGCGAACGCACCCAGTCGTCGTGGCCGACCTGGGCTCAGGGAAATGTTAGTGGGTGCGGAAGATGCGGAGGGGAATGCGTACGAGGGTGTGCAGGCATTGGCCCCGGATCGCGTCCCAGATCTTGATGGTCTTGTCGCGCGAAGATGTCACGACGTGTGCTACGGCAATGGCCTCCGTTACTGCAGGCTGCGTCGTCCCCGTCTTTCGGGTGATGTCAGCGTATACATTCGAGGCGTGGAGATACTGAACCGTACCTTTTGGCCGACCAGTTCACGGATGGCTGGGACGGCGACGCGGGGGACGAAGATTGCGGATTCGACGACGTTGTCGTGCCCCCGGAGTTCTGCTTTGGTTGTTCCTGTGGCGAGTTCCACCACGCGCGCTGTCTGGACAAGCCACGGCAGGGTTAAACGGGGGTACAAGGCAAAGCGGTGAGAAACGTACAGTGGTCCATGGAGCAAGTCACAACGTATCGGCCGTCCAAGCTCGGGAGGGCGCATCGGACCCAATCGCTGTGCGGGCGGATGACCTTGATGCAATGTCTACATATAAAAGTCAGCGATACTCCACAGAGAACGAAAGAAAGGACATACGTGGAAGCGATCTCCCAAATCCGAACGGACTGGTCCCGACTTGAGCTCACGACGCGGTCGTCGCCAGGAAGGAAACGTGCGGAGGAGACCGAGTGCTCGTGCCCGCGTAGCGTTGCGAAATTTTGGTAGTCGTTCTCGACGTTCCACAATTTGATGAAAAGGTCGTAAGAGGATGACACTGATGGTTTCGTTCAGCCCCGCGCACCCCAGAAAACAAAACAGTGAAAAGGTCGCACCGAGGCTCTTCCCCTTCGAATCATATTCACAGTCGGTGACGCGCTTGGTGTGCCCTTTCAGCGTGCGCTCCTGCTCTCCGGTCTCCCAGTCCCACACCTTCATCGTGGCATCATCGCTGGCGGAGACGAGAACGGAGTACACGGGGTGAAACGCGACGGCGTTGACGGCATCGCGATGGCCGGTGAGCGTGTGTTTGCAAGAGCCCGCGGTGGGCAGCCAGTCGGGATTGTTTCGTCGGCTGAAGCCTACGGGAAGCGCGGCCATGTGCGAGTTGTCATGTAGGGCTTCTTGCAAGCGCGATTCGAGGTCGAGGATCTGGATGTAGGCCGGAAGTAACGGAAGGACGGTCAGCGATCGGTGGTGATGGCGGGATGGAAAACGGAGAGAGGTGAAGGCGAGGATGACAATATGTGGCTCGTAAGCAGAGTGTATGCGCATAAATCGACGACGGAAGGCGTCCTGGAGCTCTCCGATGAGGCGCGACCCGATGTCCGTACAATGCTTTGAACGAAAATAACGACGGGTCGCATCGCAGTCTGCTGCCACACACATCCCGTCTGCTCACTAGAGCAGACCAAGTGCAAGAAAAACAAGCATAAAACGCACCTTTTTCTGCATACGGATCACGCTCGTCCATTTCTTGACCAGCAAGCCGTTGCTCTTCTGCCCAAGGTCGGGTGAAAAGTCAGGCTACAGTTCCCCAACGAATACACGATCAGATCCAAGGCTGAAGGCCAACGAGGGGGGGGGGGGGGGGGGGGGGGGAATACGCACTAAATTGGCTTCTTGCTTGAACTGGTCGAAGGTATTCGCGAAGCCTGCGCTCTTCAGATAGTCGAGGATAGCTTTGTGTCTGCGATAGGACAAATGAGAAGGATCACCCGCCCGCGAGCGACGAGGAGCCTCACAGATCGTCTTGCTGGCGCTCAGATAACGCGACGGCCATGGCGTGGGGGAGTAGGTGGGAGAAATGGGTGGGAGAAGAGGTAAGGATCGTGGAGGATATACAGCAGTTGCCAACGAGCGAGCGTTGTTCAAGCTGCAAGAGCGCGTCGCGGCGGAGTGTGAATTCCTTCTTGCTCCCTCCGCTCACGAATTCCGCAACCCCACGTCCTGTCCACTTCCACCCATGCATTTCCACAGTATGAATCGCCTCTCCTTAGGTCTGTCTGGCATATTTAAACTGACCCATCTCGACTTGTAGACGCTCGGCTCTTTTTACTCGGCACCTACTATCGTGCCACTGACTTGGTCGCTCTTGGACGGGACTGCCTCGTGCACGTCAAGAACACAGCACGAGAACCACCACTGTGCCGCAAATACCTACCCGCCCTCCTTGAACCTGTGGGGTAGTTGTACATATTCTCACGGACGGGGGACAGCGTACGAAACGTCTGACGATGGTGAGTTAATTGCGTCACTCCTTCAATACCTTGTCTACAAATGCACCCCATTAAACGTTCACTTTTATTCACCCTAAGTCCTGTGTGAAAGGCGTTTTTGCTCACTACCTGTCGTATTCGTAGTGACGGCGTGTCGTATTCGAACCCTTCGGGCCACTCGGGCCAACCAGCAAGTAAGTACGCCCACGCAGCCCCTCACTCAATTCGACACGACTCAGCGGTCACCACCGCTTCTTTCTCGTAGACTTCTTCTCTGCCTGGAAGATATCTGTACGGTCCTCCCTTTTACTGTGCGTACCCTCCATGCACCGAACGACCTTAATGTTGAGAGAGCATGACAAAATTACCGTTAAATATGTGATCAGCCATAATCATAATTACTGGATATGATTAGATATGGGCTGCATAATATAATATATTTACTCATAGGTCATTGCAGCCAGATCACAGCTTACAAGAAGTGAATCCTTGGCCATATGTATGTTCTCTGAGGTTCATTATCCCCAATAGAGTCAGCAGACATCATATTGACATCAACTTTCTTGTGTTTACGCTCTAGATGACACCTCCAAGTCATCTTGGCATTTTCCGAAGCATGTCGATGAGCTTGGGGAAGCCGTAGTGAGACCTTGTATACATGTAACATATCAGAAGTGGTGCTATCTAGTCCCATCCTGTCATTTCATCAATTGCACGTCCAGAAATATATCAGATTTTGAGTGACTCGGAGACAGAAAAAATGGGAGTAAATACAAAGTAAATACGATTAAATATGGACATGAATAAATATCCTCCTCTCCATATTCATAGTTTTTCGTATCAATTATAATACGGTCTCTCGAGATATTTACTTGTATTTGTTGAACACTAGCTGCTGCTTATCTTTCCAATACTGTGAGTACATTTTATCTATCATCCTCCTTTGTCATTTTTACTCTAAATTCAGCTGCATCTCCAACAGAATGAGTGTGGTATCTATCTGTTCTACAGAGCAATAAGGCTCACCGGTGCCCACACATTAACATCTTTCTTTTGACAAATGTTCACAAACTTTCTGCCATAGTAATTCCACTTCCTGTCTGCCTCCTTGGCTTCTGGGCACCCTTCCAGAGCTTCCTTGAATCCATTGGCATCTACAAATCAAGTGAGAATTGTGAACAGAGAATAGAAATCACAGAAAGGAAATGCCTTGAGGAAGGAGGATGCTTAGAGCTTTGAGTGCATCATCTGTAAGAATGTCTTGAAGTTTCTCGATGTGTGGGCTTTGCGATTTAATCTAGACAATGGTTAGAATAAATCAGGATGTTGCATTAGTAGGAAATCACTATACCTGCTTGCGCAACCTTGATAGTTGTTTGAATATCTCTTCCTCATGTTTTAAATAAATGGATCCATCATGCTGCTGAGTAGTTGTAGTTGATCCAGATGGTTCCAGGCAAGAAGAGGAGGGCTGAGGCTCTGGCTCAATAGAAGATAGGCATGTTGATAAAGGAGACGAGAGAATGAGATGCTCTTGAGATGGTGATTGTTCAGAGGAGATGGTAGAATCATCCTTAGCCAAAGGGGGCTGAAAAAGATGATGCTCTGTAGAGCGGATAACTCTTACAAAGAGCTTGGGATTCTTTGCAAGTTCCTCCTCTAGAGAAAATTGACCAATCTAGTGGAGGGGTTTATTAGGGAAGCCCCATATAATAAGATCAGTGACACAGACCTTGAAATGGTAATGTCTTGACCAAGTTGGTTTGAAAGGAATAGCAGACAAAAACCCCAGAGATAAGAGGTGTTCAAAGAGCCATTTAATGTCATCTCTTTTTAGGTGCCTTCCCTTTCCGAATCCATCCAGTTTGTTATATCCCTTTTTGTGCACCTGTGGCCCAGCACCATAGAAAGAATCAACAGAGTTGTTTTGCCCAATATTAGGACAATTTTTGTCTGCAACCTCCTTGATCATGGCCACAAAATCCTTAGCAGCCTGAGCAAAATCATAGGCACCAACAGCATATTTCAGACTGCAGTTGTCGCAGTAAGAATTGCAAAGGCTAGGATCAAACTCCTCTCCAAAGTTTTTAAGCAAGAGAGTCCGCCGGCAGTTGACAAGATCAATAGAGAACTGAGACATTGAAAGGGTGGAGAGAGCTTGGTGAGCAGATTGCTCTAGAGACTGGCCAGGAGTATGTGTGCTATACCACCAATGGCGTTGAGGAGCCTTCCAATCATAAACTGTGGAATAAATAAATGAGGAGGGGGTTCAATAAAAAAGATAAAGAATGAACATACACATTAGACAGTCTGCAGGCTTTCCATCTCTGCCAGCGCGGCCTGTCTCTTGTGCATAGCTATAAAAATCATAAGCCAACATGTAGATCAAGAAAAATAGGCACTCGCCATATTAATGATCTTGGCATGCTGAAGTGGATAATAAATCGAACTGCCCAAGATTGTCAATATATAAGTGTGATAACATGTAAAAGTGTGCACCATCTGGCTTATCAATTCCCAGGCCAAAGGCTATTGTAGCCACTATAATATGGCAGGTATTGTTTCTCCATGCCTGCACGATCTGGGGTTTGTTGTTGGCAGTTGAATAATATGCCTCAGCCTTTAGCTCATAGCTAACCAGACCAGCAACAATAATGTCGCATTTCTCCTTGGTAGTGCAATAGATAATGCCAGGCTCCTCCAGATGGTGGTTGGTGATAAACTGGACAATAGCCTCGATGGTTGCTTTATGAGAGCGCATAGAGGGAACAACATGGTAGCGAAGGTTTGGCCTATTCAGGGTAGAAGAAATAATCTCCAGCTCAGATTTGTCCATGCATAAAAGGCTGAGTATTTTGTCGCAAGTGAAAGGAGTGATAGATGCAGAAGCAATGGTAATTGGTACTGTTGTAAATTCCTTGCATATTGAGCCTAGCTCTAGATACTAAGAGTGAGATGAGTCAGGTTGATGTAGATATCAAAAATGGCCAAACACCTACTAGAGGGCGAAAGCGCTCCCCATCTTCAGTGATGACATGGCCTTCATCAATCACAATTCTTCGTAAAAGGGATTTGGCATGCAGATCTCTCCAGAAGGCCTCGATAGAGGATGGAAAGTCAGGAAGAGATGCTGGGAGATTATCTTCAGGCCTCTTTCCAAAGAACATCTCCACAGTTAGATAGAGGAGACTAGGAGGTGATGAAGGTGAACAGAGCTGTGCTCGGATATGTGCCCTTTCCTCCCAAGACTGGCCCTGAACAAATGCATAAACCTGGACTCCCTTCTTCTGAAGGCTCTGCACCTGATCCGCAATAAGCTGGATCAACGGCTGAATTATGACAGTGACACCAGACTGGTTATTAGCAGTGCAGACAGCAGGAAGCTGATAGCATAGACTTTTCCCTGCTCCAGTAGAGAGTAAAAGGAGCAGTGACTTCTTGTTCAGAGCAGCAGTGATAGCAGAGAGCTGGTGAGGAAAAAATGTGCTGTGGCCAAACAACGCTAGACACTTGGCTTCTACCTCTGTGAGGTATGGATGTGCAAGAGTACCATCCTCTAGTAGCAAAGAAGGCTCTGCTAGAGAGGAGGGTTGAGTAGGATGTGATAGAGAGTGTGGTTGGTGTACAAGGTCTTTTTTTGGAATGGGGGTATTCATGGTAGCAGAGATAGTAGGCCCTTCTATAGGAGAAAAAGAACTCCACAAGACTTGCTCACTTGGAGTGATAGATGCCAGGATATGACAAGAACTAGCTTCTGTGATGCTAGGCAGTTCGACATTGTCCTCAGTTATAGATAGCAGTGCTGTTCTAGTGTCAGCAACGGCCTTAGTGACGAGCACTAGGCGACGACGTGTGACACAAGTGAAGAGGGACAATGGGGGGTAAGGTCGGTAGTATTGACTAGGTCGAGATGGGGAATATGTACAGGAGGAATGGAGCCCTTATATACTACGAGACAGAGTCACTTAGTAAGCTACGACACACGGCGGTCAGTAAGCAGAGCTAAGTATAGATACATGCGCAGCAGGATCAGTAAGCGAGACAATAAGGATGAGCCGGGTCCGGAGCGGCATGATGTCATGCGCAGCGTTATGATGTCATGTGGAGTCAAAGGAAGCGATGATAAGATGAGCCTGGGGTCATGACGTCAGGAAGGAGCAAGGATAAGCCGAGTCTCCACCGGAGTGACGGAGTATTGCTAAGTGACGAGTAGTCAGATAGAAATGAAAATAAAAATGAATTGGGATATTATCCCCGAGGTCCCCGAGGTGTCCGAGATGTCCGGAATGGTAACGTTCATGACATCACCTTCCCGTTAGATTCAACGTCCTCGTTGAATCCCGATGATAAACCCTTCGGCACACAAGATGTTTTTCCAGACGCTCATGGGCAGCCTTCATGATCGCATGGTTGGCTTCGATCGTAATCGGCGTATGAGGAGCCATTTGAGCAGTCTTAAGGCGGTGGGATGGCGGCGGTAGAAGTCGTCTAGGGGTTTCTTGGCTTTCCCCAGATTTGTCTTCGGTTCCCAGGTATCTTCACTTTGATCGTACCCTTTCCAATGGACCAGGAATTCGAGGCGTTTCGACTTTCTACGGACGTCGACGATGGATTCTACTTCGTAGAATTCTTCTCCTTGGATAAGGTCAGGGGGCGGAGGTGGTGCTTTTTTCTGTTGGTCGAAGGTAGGACCGTTGTGCGGTGATAAGAGGGATTCGTTGAACACTGGGTGTTTACGTCCCCACGTCTTCGGGAGTTGAAGATGGTACGCCAATGCCCCAACCTTTTTCAGAACTTTGAACGGCCCGAATCGTTTGGCGTCTAGCTTCTGCATCGGTCGTACGGTATGGATCACCGTCTGTCCGTCGCGAGTTTTGGCTTCCAACCATACGAAGTCCCCGACATGGTAGTCCACGGGGTCGGCTTTGTTACGATCATAGAACCGCTTCTGATCATTTTGAGCGGCCTTGAGGGCGGAGCGTGCTTCGGTGTAGATGTCTCGCATTCGTTGGGCGAGTTCGTTGGCCGTGGGGTTGGTTGTTTCGCGGCGGGGATTTGTTCCGAGGTAGAGTTCGCGACCGTAATTGGCGAAGTTAGGGGACATGCCGATGGATGAATGGGTCATATTGTTGAACGCGGTCATGGCCAGGGGTAGGAAATGGGCCCAGTCGTCCTGACGATGGTTTACATAGATGCGGAGGTAGTTTTCCATCGTCATATTGGAGCGTTCGGTTTGTCCATCGGTTTGGGGGTGGTACGCCGTGGAGGGGTTGGCTTCAATTCCCAGTTGTTCGCACAAGGCCTTCGTGAATTTGGAGACGAATACGCTGCCTCGGTCGCTGACAATCTTTCGCGGGACACCATGATGGGGCACGACATTGCGTAAGAATTCTTTGGCTAATTCGTCTTCGGTGAGGTCTTTGGTTGTGGCCCAGAATACGACTTGCTTGGTGCCCATGCAGTTGACATTGCAGATGGCGTCGTATTCTTCTGAGACGGGTAACGGCATGACAAAGTCGATGGAGACGTGCTCCCATGGTCCCTTGGGAGGCTCGTGTGGATGCAGCGGGGCGGCTATTTGGTCGTGGCGTATTTTGTTCCGTTGGCACGTTTCGCAGCCTTCGACGTACTTTCGTACGTCGTCTCATATTGCCGGCCACCAATAGTTGCGCGTGATGAGTTCGTGTGTTTTGTAGCGTCCTGGGTGTCCATTGAGTGGTCCGTCATGGTGAGCCTGGATGATGTCTGCGCGTAGCTTTTTGTCGCGGGGTACGTAGATTCGTTGTTGGAACGTAAAAAGATTGTTTTCTTGTTCCTTCCATCCCTTGACTTTCATGGCTAGCGCTCTTTTTACTGAGTCATCCTGCTTGGTTGTCCCTTTTATGCGCGTGATGAAGGCGTTTTCCGGTCCATCCACCATTATTCCTGATCCATTGGGTGTCCTGAGTGCACGAAACAGCTCGTTTTTAAGGAGGACGACGTCTTTGTTGTCATTTTCCCCCTTTTTAAGCCCCGCCTGTCGTGAAATGGCGTCGGGCTTGCCCATTTGGTTGCCGGCTTTATGCGTCAGGGTGAAGTCGTACTCCTGTAACTCCATTAACCATCTTGCTTGTCGTCGGTTGAGTTTCTGCGCCTTCCGGAAGTAGGTCAGGTTGCGGTGATCGGTCCATATGTCGAACGGTTGTCGGGCGTCCATAAGGTATTGTCGCCATTCGTCTAGGGCCGACATGATCGCTAGCAGTTCCTTATCGTAGATTTCGTAGTTGCGTTCGGCTGGGCTCAGTGCTTTGGAAAAGTAGGCAATGGGGTGCCAGTGGCCGTTGGCTTGCTTCTGCGATAGTACTGCTCCGGTGGCGTAGTCGGATGAATCGGCTTCGACACGGAACTTTTCGTTGTCCGTGGGAATGGCTAGGACCGGTTGTGATGTGATTCGCCGTTTGAGCTCTTCGAAGGCCACTTGTTGAGCGTCTGTCCATTCCCAGTCCGTATGGCCCGTGAGTTTGGTTAGGTCATGCGTGATTCGACTGAAATCCGGTACAAAGCGTCTGTAGAAGTTGCAGAATCCGAGGAATGATTGTAATTGTTTTTTTGTCGTGGGGGCGGTCCAGTTGGTAATAGCTGCGACTTTGGCGGGGTCCATTCGGACCTTGCCGTGTCCTACGATCATTCCTAGGTATTCGATTTCTTCCTGCTCGAAGTCGCATTTTTCCGGTTTTAGGTACAGGTTGTTGTCGCGTAGGATTTGGAGTACCTGTTTGACGGCCTGCCGGTGTTGTTCAAGCGTTTCC
The DNA here is from genome assembly GCA_012932865.1 of Amylostereum areolatum. Lineage (NCBI taxonomy): Eukaryota > Fungi > Basidiomycota > Agaricomycetes > Russulales > Stereaceae > Amylostereum > Amylostereum areolatum. Next base: position 137,628 of record SAXG01000023.1, read on the forward strand.
GTAAAGATCAGGATGTCATCGAGGTAGACAACTACAATGCCTTCATGGATCAGGTCTCGGAAGAGGTCGTTCATCATGGCTTGGAAGGTGGCGGGCGAGTTCGTGAGGCCGAAAAACATGACCGTTGGTTCAAAGAGTCCCTTGTTGGTGCGGAATGCGGCTTTCCATTCGTCTCCTTCTTTGATACGGACGTTGTTGTATCCCCATCGTACGTCGAGTTTGGTGAATACCTTGGCTCCTTTTAACTTGTCGAGGAGTTCCTGTACGAGTGGGAGTGGATAACGATTTTTTATGGTCATGTCGTTAAGCCGTCTGTAGTCTTGCACCGGTCGGAGGGATCCGTCTTTCTTTTTAATGAAGAAAAACGGTGAGGCCATCGGGGATTTTGAGTTGCGGATGCGTCCGGAGCGTAGGTTTTCTTCGAGAAAGTCGTCTAGTTTCCCTTGCTCGTCAAGCGTTAATGGGTAGACTTTGCAATCTACGGGTGTGAAATCGGGCTTGAGTTCGATGGCGTGGTCCCAAGGTCGTCTTTTTGGGAGTTTATCAAAGTCGTCTTTGTCGAAGATGTCCTTAAATTCGTGATAATCCGAGGGGACGCGTTCCGCGAAGGTTCGAGCCTTTTTCTTCGCGTTTTCCGCAATGGCGATGTCCGAAGCAAGTGTCCTGACGTATAGCGAGGTCGATGATTGGTAACCTTCCCAGTCAAAGGCGTATAATTGTTCGCCTTCTTCTAGAGGGTAGACTTCGTCAGGTGTTTCCTCATCTTTCTCATCGATGTTGAATTTCGTGGGTTGGCATTCCTGGGGGCACCTGTCGAACATGATAGTCCCGTCTGTCCAATTGATCGACGGGTTGTGCTGTCGAAGCCATTCGTGACCGATGTAGACGTTCATTCCGAGGTGTGAAACCGCCAAGTCAAGGTCTTCTTCGTGCCCGTGAATGGTTACATGCGCTGTAACGTACTCGGTTATTGGTCCTCCCGAGTTGTGGGTTCCGTCTGCGTTTTTAACCGGAATCGGTCGTGCGGTTTTCTTAGTAGGGATGTCGTGTTTTTTGACGAAGGCTTCGTCAATGCATGACCCCGTACATCCGCTATCGATTAGGGCCTGGGCGTTTACTGTCTTTGGACCGAACTGGAGCCGGATGGGGACGTTGATCTGCTCTCGTCGTCCGTTTGATCGTATGAACCTCATGGGTGAGTGAAGCTCGTGCAAGGCTTGGATCGCTTGTTCGTCTCCCATTCGGCCGATCTCTTGAACGGCTTCGTGGGTGGCTTCTTCTCGTCGCTTATGATGAGTCCATATCCGTAGTTCTGCGATCGCGCTTTCAGGTTTGTCTTCCCTTAAGCGTTTCAAGGTCCATTGCGCAGTTCTTGGTAACGCATATTTTCGTGACGTATCTACACTTGTGGGGGGCGCCCCTGCCATCGCGCCTCCCCTGTCCCGAGCTAAACTCGGGTCCACCGGGATTTCCCTGTCAATGCAACCCCCGTCTCCGTTTTCCGGCTTCGTGTCCCCAACCTTGCAAGAAGGATCTGGCGTGTATCCGCCCTGAGGAGGTCGAACTATGCCCTTTTCCTCTCGGGGAGGTGGTTGGGTGACATCCGTATCCTCCTCATGGATGGTGCCCACATGAGCGCGCGATGTCTTAGGGAGTTTCACCGGTGGCACTCGGAGGAAGGGGTTGAACGCGGGCCATGTGAAGGTCCGCGGCTTGATTGGATCCAGGATTTTCGGGGCGGCCCAGTCGACGGTGTTGAAGGCCGTCCATCCGACCGGGAATTTCTTCCTTTCTTCGTCCTTTTTGAGGGCAGGCTTCTCACCTGGGCTACAGTTTATCGTCGTGTTGGACGTGCGGAGCGACATATATGGGGGAGGAGGGGATTTAATTGTGTCCAGCGACGTGCCCCAGCCATCGCGCGTCGTAGTCTCGGTCTTCACCGAGTCCTTTTCCAGTGAGGGATGTACATGTGATCGTAAACGAGAATGGGGCCAGTGATTGAAGAAATCCGGGTCAGGGAAGCGAGAGGGTACAGAGAGTCCTGATGATAGAATGCGAGAAAGAGGCCATCGAGAAACTGGTTTCGAGGCGTTGGATGCCGTGTTCATCCTTCGCCCCTCTAAAAATCCGACTCCGCGTCGGCATCCGATCCACCGCTCTTGGTGCTCCTGTCGTCGATTACCTTGTCTTTGTCCTTCTTCTTCTTCTTTGCTTCCGTCTTGGGCGTCGGCGTGGTTTTGCCGTCGGTTTCCACCAGAGCGCGGAGGATCATCTTTCGCTGCTCGTCGTCTAGAGTGTTAATCCATTCTTTGGGCGAGGCGAACTCTTCCGTGGTCTGGGACCGTGCTTGCTGGTTGGGGTTGCGTTTGAAGGGAGGCGGTCGCGGGGTGTTCGAGGAGCGGGGTCCTTTGTAATTGGGAGACGTGCTGTAACGATCGCGTCCCCACTTTTTTCGGATATATTCGACCGACGCTTTGCAGTCCTTGGAGATGTGGTTGGTCATTCCACATTTGAAGCAGCGTCCCTTGGTATCGACGGCGCCTATGTCCATGGCTTGTCCACCGCCTCCATGAATGGTACCCGTGGCATCTTTGACGTCTTTGGGTTTGGAGGTGGTATGGGTGGAGGAGGAGGGGTGTCCGCGGTGCATTTCGGAGATTTCGCGCCAGGCATTGTCCATCTCGGTGACGCGTTTCTTCCAGTCGGTGTATGTGGTGGGGACCGGCGGGCTGCGGAAGATGTTCTTCAGTATCTCTATCTTGATGTTGGCTTTGAGAATACGAAGGAACCAGGCGTCGTCGTTGGTGGGGATAACGTTGGCGCGTCGCGCAATTTGTTCGAACTTAACGAAGAATTCATCGGCTGATTTGTTCCCCATTTTGAACTGATCCAGTTCATTGAGCGCGTCTTGCTGATCCGAGGTGCTGACGAAGGAAGCGTCGAGGGCGGTGATGAAGTTGGCTATAGTGACCGTGGTTCCGGCGGTGAGGACATTGGCGTCTTTGAAGTTGCGCGCCCATTCCTTGGCGGCGCCTTCCCTCATGTAACTGAGAATGAAGCGGACTTGGTCGATTTCACTGACGAAGTCTTGGGGGGCCACTTCGATGTAACTGGTGACTTCATGTTTGAAGTCCGCGTATTCAGAACGTTTTCCGCTGTACTCCCGTGGTTTGGCGGCGTGGATTTTTTGTTTAGCGGTAGCGGCTGTCGGCGCTCCTGGGGCGGTGGGAGTGAATGCGGCGATGATTAGGTTACTGAAGGCGTGCCAGTTTCCGGCGTCAACATAGGCCCATTGTGTTCCATTTAATGGGTCGTCGGTGAATTCGAATTTGGCGACTTCGTACGCTATTCCATTAAGGAAAGCGTAGCGGGTATTTCCGATGACGGGGGCGAATGCGGCGATGTTGGCGGGGCAGTTGGTTTGATCGGCCGCGCGGCGGTTGAGGACAGTGGCGGCCATGGCTTGTCTTCTTTTCCAGGCGGATGAGGGGGGGGAGTGGGGTCGTAGGGGTCCGGTGTGGGTTCGGACTTGGAAGGTTCGAGGGGGTGGGTTATACGGTGGGGGTGGGGGTGGTGCGGGGGGAGGTTGGTTCCTCAGACGTTCTTCGCGTCGGTCGTAGTCTAGGGCGATGAGTGCGAGGTCGTCTTCAGTGAAGGCTTGATTCCCTTCTTCGTCGGCACACCACTCTCCGTCAACAAAGTAGACTTGGTCTTCTTCTTTGTCTCCTTCTAGGTGGATGAAGTAAAGAAATCTTCGTTCCCTTCGGAGGTATTCTTCGGTGATTCCTCGGGGGAGGGGATGGGGACTACGGGGGCGTAATCCGTAAGTGGACGACACGGTTTAGAGTGGGCGAGGGATTTGGGGCGGGGTTGCGATGTAGGGGACGGGGATCTGATCCCAGTCGTTGTTATTGAGGTTTTCTGGTTCTCCCCACTCGAGGTTGTCGGGGTCGTATTCAAGGGATTCGTCGTCGACGAGGGTAGTAGTGTCGGAGAGGTATAGGTCGAGGATGTCGTCGACTTCGTCTAGTTCGCTTCCAATTCCTCCTCCGTCTCCGATGGTCCAAGGCCCAAGTGGATAAATCCGCGGGGATCCGTCCAGGGATCGCAAGCTACTGGGTGCGGACCTGCTGGAATCTGAATCCTCGTGGGTTGAGGGGAGGGGACTGCTGGGGGCTGTCCAGAAGCCTTCTTCTTGCGGTGGCGGGCTTGGCGTTGGCGTTGGCCTCCCACCTTCTGGGCTGGTCGTGGTGTAGATGGGGATGGGGGTGTGGGGCCCGTACCACTGATTTGGTAGTTGTTCATTCCGGTAGATTGCAGAGAAATAGGGCCGGAACTCAAGCCGGGGATGGCCCTGTTCAATTGATACGATGATCCGAGTCCAGTCAACTCGAACCCGAAATCCCCAATCAGGGTTGCTCGCAGAGGCGTAGACCCAGTTGTGGGCGTCGAAGAGGTTGTCGCCAAAGTAGGCGGTGATGGCGGTGTCACGTTCGATTTCGGTGACGGCTGTGAATTCTTCGCGTTCATACACGAAGTCGAAGTCGGGGAAATGGAAGTTTTCTTCTTCCAAGGCTTGGTGTTCCTCTCCCATGTACTAGCCCCCGAGTCGAGGACGGTTACTAGTACGGCAAGGGGATCGGGTGTCGAGGGATATGTCACTGGTCTTTCCAATCGCAAGACGGTCTGCCTCAGCCTTCTCGGCCTGTTGGCTGTCTCTTCGTTCAAGGGTCACGAGCCCAAGAACTTCTCGGGTCACTTTCCCTTTGTCGCTTTTACTAGCCTCCTACACCGTTAGGTGCACCTTCAACTGTCACGTCTGGGTTCTCGTGGTGTTCGAGGGGCCCCGAGTACGTGTAACGTAACGCGGTTACGTCAAGCCGGCGCCGCTGATGCGTGCACACGACCACAGAATCGGGGTGACTAGTCGCGTACGCTGGGGGCAATGATCCGAGGCGGCACGAAGAAAAAGTGGAGTTAGTAGCGCAATAAGGCGTCTACTACGAACAGGTATGCTACGCTACGATGGTCGTCGGGTAGTGCGATGGTAAAGTAGATCTCGACCTTATGTCAGCAACGGCCTTAGTGACGAGCACTAGGCGACGACGTGTGACACAAGTGAAGAGGGACGATGGGGGGTAAGGTCGGTAGTATTGACTAGGTCGAGATGGGGAATATGTACAGGAGGAATGGAGCCCTTATATACTACGAGGCAGAGTCACTTAGTAAGCTACGACACACGGCGGTCAGTAAGCAGAGCTAAGTATAGATACATGCGCAGCAGGATCAGTAAGCGAGACAATAAGGATGAGCCGGGTCCGGAGCGGCATGATGTCATGCGCAGCGTTATGATGTCATGTGGAGTCAAAGGAAGCGATGATAAGATGAGCCTGGGGTCATGACGTCAGGAAGGAGCAAGGATAAGCCGAGTCTCCACCGGAGTGACGGAGTATTGCTAAGTGACGAGTAGTCAGATAGAAATGAAAATAAAAATGAATTGGGATATTATCCCCGAGGTCCCCGAGGTGTCCGAGATGTCCGGAATGGTAACGTTCATGACATCTAGAAGATAATAATTCCTCAGAACTGGCGCCCAAGGTAGGAGGATGGAATGCTGGGGTCTCAAAGGGAGGAGGGAATGGTAGAGGAGACAGCTTGGAAAGACCCAGAGTGTTGCCAGCAGATAGCTCCAGTTTACTCTTCATATGAATCTTATATATCTCTGTCTCAAGAGAGTTCTGTCGCAAAATAAGAAGATACCTATCCCATGATCTATCAGAGAAGACATATACACAAGACACACAACAACTTACCACATTGGCCGCAAGATTTGCATATCAGATGTTTTGAGGCCCAAGACATACTCAGACCTTATGAGCCGGATGTTTCTCAGCTGCTCCTCATTTCCGAGGTAGAACTCAAAGAGCTCTGAGAATGACAACTGAAACAGAGTGAGCAGTTGATACACACTGGAAAGTGATCAGAAACAACCTTGGCAAGATCATCACTATCAGAGACGGTGCTGGTGGAAGGCGGGGCATAGGATAACTAATAGCAGCAGCAGGTGCTAGAATTTGCGTGACGGTGACCTGCCTATCTTCGAGGTGTTTCCTGAAATACACCAACCGCACATGATTATCCTGGGGTACAGACGCCGATGAGGTACCATGAACGGATGACTTACAGCTGAAGGTCGATGATGTACCTGTCGTGCGTGCTCGGATCTCGAAGATGTTCAATTTTGTTCGCGCGATTGACCTCGACTTGCCGCTCGTTCGCACTATAGAGCTTCCTCAGGTCCGAGGGTGATTGCTGACGCCGAGCGCGTGAGCAATACGGGCCAGGCAACATGCGCAAGAACTGACCTGAAGGAGGTCTGCATGATCTCCCGCTATTCCCGCTGTGGTGGGCCCCGGACCGTGGTCTGTGGATGTTATCAGCGGAAGGGTTTCCGAGGCGCCAACCTAGCGTTGCTCACCCGTTGCACGCTGCTTCCCCTTCGAGCCACTGCTGCTCGCCACAGATACGATCTCCTTGTCGCTCTCGACACTTGCTCCGGAGGTTCTCAGTCGTTTTGCCTGAGCATCATGGACCGATTCCGACGGCCGCTTCGTAGGGCTGGCACTTTGCGCGCGTTCGTTAGGACCTGTTCGGGAAATTGCGTGAGGGTCAATCAAGCTAAACGGCCTGCGAACGTACGAAAGGGTGTAAATCGAAGCGGGCGGCGTTGGCCCGTGGTTGGAGCTACAAGTTAGAAATGGATACGGCCTTCAGTGCCAGCCATCGATGAGTCGAACCACGGTACGTACTTGATGCTCGATTAAACCGGATTGTTCTCTGATGTAAAGAAACAGGTCTTGTCAGTTGAATATCGGGGTCCGGGAGTTGTGCGCCTTACAGGTGTCACCGGAAGAGGGTGGACAATTCGTGTGGAGAATGGGCGCGGAGGCGACTCCTCCGCACGAATCAGACCTGGGGTTGTATCCGTGTCGGCTGTCGGTGGCACGTCCGGGTCGGGTTCGTTCATGATAAAATATTGATTTCGCTTCGGACGACGAGGTGAAGGCGTAGACAGGTCAAAATGGGGTCGAGAGGGGTCGTGGTCGACGTGAGAGCAAAGAGACACCCTCAGCCCTTCCGTTCGCGCACCACTTTTCCTCTTGCTTTCCTCAAACCACGTCTCTCCCCGTCTCACCTTTTTGTCCATGGTCTCGTCTCGTTCTGGTCTTTCCGAATGGTCCTTCAGTCTCCGATGCAACGACACCACCTACCAGTCTTCCTCCGATTCCGACGGTTCGGTTTCCTCGCCTCGGCCTGCACGGACGCTCTCGCAAGAACTGGCCGAGAAGGAGGCACAGGACACGGCTGTGTACAAGCCCAACCCGTGGTCAATCTCGAAGGTGAACGCAGCCGCTCGCGCTCAAGATCAGCACCAGCCACTACGCGGTGCGCCCACTGGGAAGGGGCAGACGGGGACAAAACGTCGTTTTGAGGGGAAGGTTCTGGACATGGTAAAAAAGCAGGCGCAGGAGCCGAAGCCGAACGGTGGACTCAAACCTAATCTTCCTCCGCCTCCTCCCCCGCCAGCCCGACCTCCAGCCAGTGCGACCCGACTCCCAACAGCTACTCGACGCCAACGCCCACCACCGGCCGCTCAGCGCCCACCACAAACCTCGGTATCCCAGGCCCTCGCTTCAAAACCACCTCCAGCCCCCCGTCTTCCCACTCGACCGCCTGTCCCATCACCACCCCCTCGTCCTCCCGGTCCCGTTGCGCCTGCGCCGCATATACGCAACTTACCGCTCAACAAACCCTTTGTTTCGACGTTTCCTGCTCCCAGCACCTCTCGCGGCACGCATGCATCCGCCTCGGTTCGTCCAATCCCGGTCTCGCAAGCTTTTTTCTCGTCTCCTCCGCCTGGCGCTCGCTTCGTTCCAAGGAGCCACCCCTTCCCCCGAGACCCTACACCCAAGTCCATCTCTGTTCCTAGACATCCAGCTCCAGCTCCAGCCCCTGGATCTGCTTCTCGTGATTATGTTCCTCCAGCTCGGCATTCCGGTCAACCCAAAGATCTCGATAACTACTGTACCCCGCCTCCGCACGATAATGACATGCCTTCTCGTCTCCCCCTTTCACCGATCCCTCAGGGCCAAAAGGCGCGCGCGCCCGTCTTAAAGTCTTTTTCGTCTCCCCCGGCTCCTCTCTCTGTATTTGGGCACTCAGCTTCTCGTCCCTCGTCCGCATACATCCACTACAAATCCTCCCAGAAGGTCTCACAAGCACCCTCCCGCGTTGCTGTGGATCAACATAAGAGCGGTGACTTTCGTTCACATCAACATGTTTTGCGCCGGACTGACCACAAATCTCAATAGTTCCCGACGCCATAGATGGACCGCCTTTGGACGAACAAAGACAACATCTTGACGACAGTGAGCCTTCCGCTTGCACTTATCTTTCGCTCTAATGCTGACGTTCGTCGTTCCTTAGATGTCATTTGTAGAGAGAGTTCGACCCCAGCCCGCGTTCAGGAAATGGAAACCCGCTGTCCTCCCCCGTCACCACCCCGTTGGCGGCCTGCCGTTAAAGATGGTATATTGCTGGTATATTCTCATCTAATCGAAGCTAACGAAACTTTACCAAGAACCACAAGAAACTTTCGCACAGACACCCACGGTCAACCTCGGTTCGATCCCAACTTTTTCCACGGCGTATCCCTAGCTAAGGGCCGGTTATTCTAGCAGGACCCTTGAGTGTGCATCTGGACGACCGCGAGTCCTCACCCGGTAAGCCATGTCCCTGTCATCGCGATACGCGTAACATCACCCTTTTCGACACAGATGGCAGCCACGAATGCCATTCGGATACAAGAACGTCAACGCGTCCTTCGAAGCAGCTCAGTCTCAAGCACTCACCGTCGCCACCTCTTCCTTCTATCTATGGATTCAAATCAGACGCATACACTCATCCATCTCTGTCCAACGATCCGGACGAAACATGGTCTACTCTCCCTCCAAAACGTACCTCGAAGTCCAAGCCCGCTACAGGCGTCAAGTCCTCTGGAAAGTTCAAGGCTCCACTCTCCCTCACGCACCCACGGCTGGTACCTGCAGCTGCTGCTATCGACCGTCAAACTGGTCAAGACACAACGAAGAAGGTCCGAGTGACGGTGTACCACCCTCCACCACGCTCTTCAGGCCCAACAGAATCGCCACAGCGATGGACAGCAAGACGCGGCGGCGACCCGACGACGGCTCGCAAGGTCCGGGAGAAGGATCGCAAGCCCGGGCCCGGCTCGACAGACGGCGAAATGGCTAACGTCGATCTTGGCGTCATAGGCTCTCGCTACCCCGCTGTTCGCGCGGAAGAACGCAAGGTAACGCACTTGCCCCCAGGTTCCACTTTCGTTGACCGAGAACGAACGATACTGATCGCGATCGATGTGCGGGGTGACGCGTGACGTGTTGATGCAGTAGCGCCGTCATAAGTGTGGCGAGGTGCGAGACATGCTGGCTCTTCCGAGCTGTGGGCCCATTTACCACGATGCTTGGAGGGCAGTGGATGATGAAGACACAGAGACGTTTGGGAACGAGATCGGTTTCTTGCGGTGGCCGCCAATGATGTGAGGGTGTACTGACCTTGCCATGTCCCATAAAATGTAAAATAACAGAAATTTGAGCCTCACTGCCGAATGCATTCCATGTTTCAACGCGGGGGAAAGATGAACGATGAACAATAGACGAGCGAGCGAACAATAGGCGGTGCGTCACAAATCGTGACCTGTTGTGATACTCGTGACCAGTACGTGACGGCGCGTGTTTGTTCGATTTGGATTTGAATTGGGGCCACTCCTTTCCTTTCCCTCTCCCACCATCTCCCACATCCTTTTCATCGTCGTGCACGACGACAACGACGACGACGACGACAAACATCACCGAATAGCTTCATACTATCTTCCTGCTTGACGTTGACGCGTACTGCGATGGCGACCAACCCGATCGACGACTCCTCGTCTCTCCACCTTGTCCGCCCCCGCAAGCCCGTCTCAGTCCAGCGCAGTCACTCTCTCGTCTCCCTCCCCACACCACCGTCCACAGTCCATAAGCGCCCGCGCTCTCGTGCCAGCTCGGCCTACGCATCAGACAACGACGACGAAGACAATCACGCTGTGCCAGAGCCGTCTTCGTCGCCCCTGCGGGGCCCACACGACGAGCTCACGCGCAAGCACAAGCGCCGACGCATCGACGACGTGGTGGCAGAGATCGGTTACGAAGACCGCGAGCGCGAAGAGGCCTTTTGGATGGACCGCAAGGCGGCGCCCGTAGCGCGCAAGCCGAAGCCAACCCTCAAGCCGCGCAGCCGCACGGGCCCGAGCGTCTCTGCCCGCCTCTCTTCCTCCTCGCGCCGGCTCTCTCATTCGATTCCCGCATCGAAGGGGTCCATCACGTCCTCGGCCGCGCGCGCAGCGGCGGCCGCCACGCTCCTTTCGCCCCCACCCACCCGTCCTCGTCCCCCGGTCACACCGCCCAGGCCCAAGCGCGTCAAGGTCGGGCCCAAGCGCGATTCGCCCAACAACCCGTTCCTGCAGGACTCTCCGCCGTCTTCTCCTGTTGGTCCCAAGACACCATTGACCGAGCAACAGACGATCACTTATGTCTTGTGAGTGTTTTTTCTCTTGTACTCCTATCGAGCGTGGGAGCGGAGAGACGGAGATGCTTCCCCAAATGGAATGGTGGATGAGGAGGCCGTTTTGTGGTCGGATGCCCGTGCCAACTTGCGTTGAATCGAGCGAGGGGAGATGAGGAGAAGAACCCCGGATTGGAGGGTTGTCACTGACGAGATAGGGAGGCTCCTGCGTTGAATATGACGTCCCACACCCGCATACATTCTATCTCTACCTTTCTCTCCTCCGTCCTCGCTTACACTCGCTAACCAACCATCTTTTCTTCCCCCAGCCGCGGCAAAAAGCAGACCTTTGGCAACCCGTTCTTTTACTGGAAGCCTGACCCCCGCTCGGACCTGCCCACGCGTCACCCCGACTTCACGCCTTCGGACAACTGCGCCCCCCGTCGTCTGTTCCCCCAGGCAGGTCAGTCGAAGCCCCGCCAGACGCCCCCGCCCAAGTCCCACCAACGCAGCGTCACTCCCGACCCATGGGACTCGGACGCCGACGAGGGGGAGAAGCCCAGCCTGAAGTCCCTGCCGCGCATGACGCTCGCGACCAAGTTTGCCAAAATCGCACAGGCGGGCCCGTCCCACATCCACCCTCACGGGGGTCTGGAGCCGGCTGCGGACGTCGAGTCCGAGGAAGACGAGTCCGAGGAGGAGGAGGAGGAGGAGGCGCCGCGCCCTTCGCTTATGGCCATGCTTGCCCAGGCGAAGCAGGAGAAGGCCCGCCGACCTGTCAAGGCCCTCCCGGTCCGCGCGAGGAGCGCGGAGAAGGGCAAGCTTGCCACCGTGCAGGAGGAGACGGAGTACCCGACGGTCGACCGGGACGCCGACCCCTTTCTCCTCTAGACCCTAGCGTGTTTATTTTCTGGTTCATTTCGCCCGTTTCTTCTTCTTTTATGGCTCTTTGTGCATTCTTTATCGATTTATCTTGCGACACCTTTCACCCTACTCCCTGCTTTCCGCCCGCGTCACCCACATCCTACACCCCGCTCTCTTCTCCTTGTTTCTTGTTTCTCGTTACTGTTTTTTTCCTTGTCCCGCCCCGCTTCACGCTCTCCTCATCGCCATGCGTTCCTTCCCCCGTTGTGTGCGTGCGCTTCATCTCGATCTCCTAGGTATATAAATACGTATGTTTCTGTAGGCTGTTCGGCTTTGTAAACGACAAGTTTCGGCGGGGGGTCGCGTCCGGCCCTCCGCCGTGTTATGGGGATATAGATACGTTGTTTTATTTGCACATTGTATGAATGCGATCGTTTTACAATATGGGTACACTACTGCTGTTCGAACTCGATGCTAGCGAGCACAAAGGCGGCGAGGCCCTTGAGGTCGTTCAGGTCGATCGCCTGGCTGACGTAGTACTGCGAAAAGCCGGTCAGCATCGATGTCGATCCACACAAGGCGAGCGCTGCGGACCTCGTAGTCGTTCCCCGGCTGCAAGCTGCCCACGATGACGGTCGCGTTCCAGTCCATCGTCCCGTCCGCATTGGGCAGGACCCAGGTGCGAGTCGCGTGCGCGTACGCGTTCTTCGCGGCGGCGACGAGCGCGCCGTCCGCGTCGTGCACGAGGCCGAGGCGGACGGCTTTGAGGAGGGCGTAGACGAACATCGCGCCGCCAGAGGACTCGAAGTAGTTGCCCGCGCGCGCGGGCTGCGTCAGCACGAGCCACCACGCGCCCGAGGCGGGGTCCGCGGCCTGGGCGAGGGCGGGGAGGAGCGCGGCCAGCTGCGGGGCGAGGGTGGCGCGCAGGGCGGCGGTGGGCGGCGTGGCGGGGACGAGCGCGAGCACGTCGACGAGCGCCATGGTGTACCACCCGAGCGCGCGGTCCCAGATCTCGGGGGAGTGGCCGCGGTCGGGCGAGGCCCAGTCTTGGACGTGCGCATTGTCGTAGCCGTGGTAGAGGAGGTGGACAAGGGTCTCGGTCGGGAGCGCGGTCGAGGCGAGCTGGAGGGTGTGGTTGAACTGGCGGTCGAATTGGAGCGCGATGTCGTCTGTGGGGCGCGGTGAGAGGTGGGCGGGGAGGAGCGGGACGCGGACGGACCCCAGGCGGAGCGGTTCGTGGGTTGGAAGGCGGCGGTGTAGGTCGCGTAGAAGACGTCGCCCATGTAGATCCCGTCCAGCCATCCTGTCCCCGTCGTCAGCACGCGCTAGGATGTCGAGGAAAGCATGATAATAAAGACGGCACCTTGGTTCGGGTAGATGGCCTTGTGCCAGAACTGGCCCTCCGTCGTGCGTGGGTGCGTCTCCAGCTGCGCGCGGAACTGGTCTGCGGCTTTCTTGTATCGCTCGTCGCCGGTTTCGTCGTACCTGGGTGCCGCATCAGAACGTCGGCCTCGGGCATGGAGAAGGGCAGAATGCGTCAAAGGAACTCACAAGTACAGGAAGGAAGGCCCGACGCGCAACGGATCGAGTTGGTACTCGTCCAGCCTGCGATCGCACTGTTACTACCTCCGTTCCGCATCGACGCACGAAGAACGCAGCAATAAAGCCACCCACACGTAGTTCGCCCCGACGTGCCCGTTCGCGTCGACGATGTTGTCCACCCCGGCCTTGATGTAATCGAAATACGTCCGGTTGCCCGTCCTCTCGAACAGCAGCCGCAGCGCCCACTGGAACTCGCCGTGCTCGTACGAGACCGTCGGCGCGCCCGCGCTGAGCCCGTTGCCCTGTCCGCGCGCGATGCCCGAGTCCGCGGCGTACGTCGAGTAGGTGACGCTGAGCACTTGCGGGAGAGAGGAGAGCGCGAGCAACGCGATCGGCCAGGACATGGTTGGGCGGGCGTGCGGGGGGTCGAAAGATCGGCCGTGGTGAGTCGACAAAGGGGGTCTATTAGGGGCGGAGGAACCTCGCGATGGTGCGGTCCGAACGGGAAAGGGGTCGGTGCATGACTGCAGTTTGCCAGGAGACGAGGAACGCGCGTACAGAAGCGCGACACATGGGCGTGTGTGGCATGGGCGTGATCTGCCCTCGTGATGTGGAGGTGAAGATATGACTGCCTTGAGCACCCGCAAAAAAGCTTCAAGTCTCACGTATCTTGGGGTAGGGTGACGATGTTGTGGTGGAGGCGGGCCGCTGTGTATAGAGTCCGAAGACCACCGGTAGAGATTCGAAGTTCGGTGGATGAGCATGTTCTGACAGTGAGGACGTCCGGTTCTTCCTATATAAAGATGCTGTATGCTGAAGCGCCGAAGACCTGAGCGACCTTGGATACGCCCTCTCTGTGATCGTGGTCCTCGTCGGCGACCTTCTCTGGTCGTGCTACTTGAAGCATTTGTACTACTTAGTACGCATCGTGAGCCGTTCAAGTTGAAAACATGAAAGGATCGAAAAAACCTGCCCGCGTTTTCGCCAACTGTGCTTCTACGAGAGCTCAATCGAGCGTAAGTATACTATGCGACTACTTACTAGTAGTAACGCGGTCCTGCCCGTCGTGGCTGGTTAAAAATCACGAAATTGGGCGCCTTGTGTAAATAATTTTGGATGAATGGATAGCACGCTTTCCTTGGTCGAACTTTGTGCTTCCTGAGATCTGAGAGACGGTGGTTGACGAGTAGAACTTGAGAGAGGACTGACTCCGGAGTCTGGACTGACTTCGACTGAGTGACCCGGTGACGCGGTAACGGAGGTAACGCTCAGTGACTCCGTGACGTGCGCGCAAAGGACGCGTCACCCGCGATTCGAAGCAGCGCGCGTCCTCGCACACGCAAGCTTCCCCTCGGCCATCTCTTCCCCACCCACCACTTTGTAGCCGTTACCCCCAGAACTCTTCCGCCCATCATGGTAAGCCCGCTTATTTTTCCCCCAGGACCCTCGATTGGTGCTCGGGAGATGTACTGACCGCTGGCTGCAGTCGATCATGGAATACAACGGCGGCTCGGTCGTCGCGATGGTCGGAAAGGACTGTGTCGCGATTGCATCGGACCTGCGGCTGGGAAACCAAGCGCTCCTGGTGGCCACGAATTTCGAAAAGGTGCGTACATGATTGCTCCAGAGTCGAGCGAGAGTGCGCTGAGACGCAACCGGTCCAGGTCTTCCCCGTTACAGACAGGATATACGTCGGTCTTCCCGGTCTCGCATCGGACGTGTTGACACTGTACGTTGCCTTCAACTCCCCTCTCTACCTCTGGGATCAGGCCTGACGGGAATATCGCGCCGCCGCAGACGCGAACGCTTCCGCTACCGCGTGAACATGTACACCATCAAAGAGTCGCGCCAGATCGAGCCCTCGACCTTCGCCCACCTCGTCTCCAGCACGCTCTACGAGCGACGCTTCGGGCCGTACTTCATCGAGCCGATCATCGCCGGCCTCGAGCGCTCGCCCGCGACGGGCGAGCTCGAAACGTACATCGCCGGCGCGGACCTCATCGGCTGTCTGAACTTCGCGAAGGACTTCATCGTCGCCGGCACCGCGAGTGACAAGCTCTTTGGTGTTGCGGAGGGGCTGTGGGAGCCGGATTTGGAGCCGGAGGACCTGTTCGAGACGATCAGCCAGACGCTGCTGAACGCGGTCGACCGCGACGCGTATTCGGGTTGGGGCGCGATCGTGCATTTGATGTGAGTCTCTTGTCCTCGTTCGTTCGTTCATCCGGGGTGCTGACGGACGGGGTGGGAAGAACGAAGGACAAGGTGGTGTCGCGCACGCTGAAGGGGAGGATGGACTAGGATGCCGTTTTCGGGCACATTTCTGTATCGCTGTCGCTTACACCTCGTCGTGTTGTAATCCAATTCGTCTTCGCCTTTTGCGTTCGGTGGCTCACCCCATGTCTCGGAGCCTGCTTCAAGAAGACGGTATCTTTTGTCTTTGCTGTGTGCTGTGTGCCCCCCATCGCGCAACCAACACTCATCCAAGGCAAGTCTTCCATGGGACCAGTTCGATTCGCCCTCCAGGCCCCGGAGTCGACACGTCCTTGCGCAATGCGGTTAGCTCTCGCTTCCTTCCCATGATGAAAATGCCATAGGTCGCGTTTTGAGAGGCGACAGGAATACTTGTGCACATCTTCCCTTTTTGGGTGATTTCAATGCCACTGTGTACTAAGATAGTGAGCAGAATCTGTAATTCCATTGGCCTGGTGGTCTAGTAGTATGATTCCTTCTTAGGGTCTTGAAACACATTTGGAGGAGGTCCCGGGTTCAATTCCCGGCCAGGCCCTTTGCTGTCGGTTGATTTTTACCGTTTTTACCCATCGTCTATTTTATTGTATCAAGTTCGCTAATGCTCAAGGAGTGAAGCTAGTGAAGATGTGTACAATCCAGGGATTGTAATATCAATCGCATGAACGAGATCGCCTGTTATACACCTAATAGTATGCTAAAATCGTACAGTACAGTGTTACAAAAACGAGATGGCCTCGGTATGCATGCTTGTAGAAGTCCTACACTCGACGTTCATTTGTATGACAGAGGCTTAACCATTCGCTTCGGGATCTAGTCGCGGTTCAGCTCAGCCTGACGAGCGCGGAGTTCCTCTCGCGACTGCGATGTCGATGGTCAGAGAAACCGTCCAGACAAACAAAGAATCGAAGAGATCGACGTACGAGTGGCTCTTCGAGGTTGTTCGCGATGTGGGGTGCGGGGACGTGCGGGTCGCGGGCGTGGTGGACGTTCGCCTCGTGGTTCGAGTTGAGGCCGGCGCCGATGGGGGCGTTGAGGTCGGAGGGGTCATTCGATTTCTGATCGGGTGGTCAGAACCATGAGGAGGAAGAGAGCAGCGGGGACATACGGCGGGGTGAGGTTGGGTCGTGAACTGCTGCTCTGATGTAGAGTTATCCTGGCCAGACTTCTTGTGGGAGGACATCTTTCCCTTGATGGAGTCGATGACTTTGGACATGATGGATTCCGGTCGAGAGTGGATTTAGGGGATGAGTTGGATGATTGAAGTGTAGAGGGTTGGATGGGTGAGTGAGGGAGTGGGAGGTGGCTGTAGAAAGGGGAGGGCGAGTGGAAGGTCCTTTATATATGTTCAGGGGGATGACGAGTGCGGGGCTGCGCGTTTGAGGTGACTCCAAAGGGCGGTACGACCAAGCCAGATTGAGGACGCGTGACGTCAGTCCCTCGACTGCGCCAGCTTCCCATCACGTGGCGAATGACTGAATACGGGAATTCCCGAACGGGCCACCGCCCACCGCTGCGGCTTCCACCTGGCTGTCCTCCACGTTCTCCGCCTTTCGCCTCATCGCACTCGCACTCGCACCTCGCTCGCACATCCCCTCGACTTTGCGGTCCGACTCTCTGCTTCGCGATACCCCGCAGGGACCCCCGCCGCCATGCCGTCCCAATCGACCCTCAGCTCGGACGACAAGGGAAAGATCAAGTCCGCCATCGGCACCGCTAGCAACAAGATCCACACCGCCTGTCTCGCCCGCGTTTACTTCGCACACCCGGACCCCGAAAAATGGGCGTACGGCGGTCTGCAGGGCGCGCTCGCGTTCGTGCACGACAAAACGCGGAACGCGTTCGTGTTCCGGATGGTCGACCTCGTCGGCACGCGCGGCGTCATCTGGGAGCACGAGCTCTACGACGATTTCGAGTACTTCTCGGACAGGCCGTACTTTCATACCTTTGCGGGAGACGTGAGTGCCCATCGTGCGTGAACTGTCGGGTTGGGCTGACCGCTCACGATTGTTTGTTTTTGGTTAGGAATGCATGATTGGGCTGGTGTTCGCGGAAGAGAACGAGGCGAAGATTATGCTCAAGAAAGTGACGCAGAGGAAGGAGACGAAAGGTGAGCCCTCGTTTCTTGATCTTCCACGCTGCGGACCCCCGCGCGGGCCCGCCGCCGTCTTACTCGTCTTCGACGGGTTGCTCTTGCTATCCGATAATCACCCGTAACGAGGAAACCGCGCCTCTCACGCCTTCCTTCAACGGCGTTGTCGCACTGTGGCCCTAGCCGCGTGCGCTACGACGTCTGATGTACCTACCCATCCTCGGTCTTCTCGCCTACACGCGCACGTACCAAACACTAACGGCTCTCCCCAGCGAAATCCAAAACAAGCTCGACCCTCTCCGCCCCCACGCCCTCGCGCTCCAAATCCAAATCCTCCCGCCTGAGCAAGATCGACAAGTCCCTCATCTCCGGCCCCACCTCGGGCTCCTTCAAGCACGTCGCGCACATGGGCTACGACGCCGAGCGCGGCTTCGTCTCCTCGGGCGTGGACCCGTCCTGGACCGCCTTCCTCGGCGACCTCCAGGCGCACGGCGTCGACTCGAGCTTGATCGCGGACAACATGGATTTCATCAAGGAGTTCGTGCGCGACGCCCAGAAGAATCCGCCCGCCGCCCCTCCGCCGAAGAAGAAAGGCCCGCCTCCGCCGCCCGCGCCTCGCCGGCACGGCGCGTCAGACTCCACGTCGTCCGCCGCCCCACCAACGCCTACGTCTACACCTCCGGCTCCCCCGCCCCCGCGTGCTCCTCCTCCAAGGTCGGCACCACCCCCCGCGGCACCGCCCCCACCCCCCACGGCGCCCCCGCTCGCCCGGAGCACTCCCCCACCCAGAGCGCCTCCTCCGCCTTCCCGCCAACCAGCGCCTCCCGCGGCTCCACCTCCACCGCCCTCGCGCCCACCCCCAAGCAACAGCGCGCCGCCTCCACCTCCCGCACCCCCCAGTCGAGGTGCAGTTGCGCCTCCCGCACCTCCTCCTCCTCCTCCTCCTCCTCCCCGCCACCAGCAGGAGGGGTTGCTCCACCACCCCCACCCCCTCCTCCGCCACCCCCTGCGGGAGGCGCGCCTCCACCACCTCCACCGCCCCCGCCACCTGCAGGCGGAGGCGGAGGCGGACCTGCACTTCCCGCACCAGCGCCTGGCCGCTCGGACCTCCTCGCGTCCATCCAAGGCAAAGGCATCCACTCTCTACGCAAGACCGAGGGCTCGTCCCCGCCCTCGCGCTCCACGCCCCCGCCGCCCGCGCCCGCTGCGGTCGAGGAGAGCAGTTCGGGCGGTGGTGGCGGTGGCGGGGATTTGACGGCTGCGCTTGCGGCCGCGCTGTTGGAGAGGAATAAGAAGTTGGGGGACAGCGATGAGGAGGACGAGGAGGATGATTGGGATTGAGTTCCGTCGTTTCGGTGCGGGGTCGACTGGGTGTTGGATGGATGCCGATCTTCTCTCTCCTTTTCTTCTTCTTTTTTCTGCCTTTTGCTTGGCCATTTGTTCACGACGAAGTACGTTTTGCACGTAATGCAATGCGATAAGTTATATGTAAGTTACGGGTGATGAGTACACTGCCTGGGCGCATGTCGCAGGCGACGGTGCGCGCAGGGGAAGGACGATGTAATAATAATAAGTTGGGTTAGTGCGGCGATTGCCGAACTAGGACCACAGGCGCGAATATCAGCGCGGTTGCTGTCTCCTTCTCCCCCCCATCTCCATCCAAACCACCACCCACCCGTGAGTGCGCTTTCGCCCGTTCAGCGCTGCGACGATGGGACACGAAGGGGACCGCTGACGGGTGCGCTGGCGGCGCGAATTCGGACAGGATTTTCTGACGGCTCTTCCCCAACCCCAACCGCAAGTGCAAGATACGACGCTATGGCCGATCAATTGGTGCGTTTCCACCCCGCGTCTCTCCCCCCCCTTCGTCCTCGTCCTTCGAGCGTGTGCTTACCTCTGACCCCGTGTCGCAGAGTGAAGGTGCGTTCGCGATTGCGCGAGTGCGTCGGTTGGAGCGCGGCGACTGACCCAGGGCGCGCGCGGGCTATCAGAGCAGATCTCCGGTGCGTCCTTATCCCCTCGCAGCGCGCGCGCGGCCGGTACTGAGTGACTGACGCCTCGTCCTCGATTTTCCTTTTCCTTCGCGATCGTGCAGAGTTCAAGGAGGCGTTCTCCCTGTTCGACAAGGGTGCGGTTGATCTGTTTCGCATCGTCGGGTCGACAAGGCTTGTTGACGCCGTCTGGTTTATTTTATTTTAACTTTATTTTTGGGGGGTTTATTTTTGGTTTGGGTGCCCTTTGCCCATCGGCCGTCGCGATCGACTCCTCCCATCTCTCAAACGGCCTCCCGACTGGCCGCCTCCGTCTCCCTCCCCGCTTTGCCCCCATCGTCCGCGTTCGGCGTCCGCAGATGGTGACGGCACGATCACGACGAAGGAGCTCGGAACGGTGATGCGCTCGCTGGGGCAGAACCCGACCGAGGCGGAGCTGCAGGACATGATCAACGAGGTGGACGCGGACGGGAACGGCACGATCGACTTCCCCGAGTTCCTCACGATGATGGCGCGCAAGATGCGGGACACCGACTCGGAGGACGAGATCAAGGAGGCGTTCAAGGTGTTCGACAAGGACGGGAACGGGTACATCTCCGCGGCGGAGCTGAGGCACGTCATGACGAACCTAGGTGGGTTTTTTTGGCGGTGCACCTTTTCTTTGGTTCGAAGGGGAAGGCTGACGAGGGTGTAACGTTGGGCAGGCGAGAAGTTGTCGGACACGGAGGTCGACGAGATGATCCGCGAGGCGGACGTCGACGGCGACGGCCAGATCAACTACGAGGGTCAGTCGCTCGGCTCCTTCCAACCAACCATCACTGACACTTCCGCCCCTCTTTCCCTCCCCAGAGTTCGTCAAAGTAAGCGCACCCGGTTTGTTGTGCCCGTCTGACCCTGTTTCTGACTCGTTCTCCCTCCGCCTCACCCAGATGATGCTCTCGAAGTAAACCCCGCGCACGAATCTCGCCGCCGGCGCCGTCCCTGTTCATGGTTCTCGCTCCTTCGCGCGTTTGGTCGCAGACGGTTGTATGTATATATAGGTGTTCATGTGGACAGTGTTCTCGAAGCGAAGGGTCGCACTGTCTTGAGCCGAAGAAGGGAAAGAGAAGGAAACAATAGCCCACGAAATGCGATATATTTTCTACTTGTACGGCCTTGCACTGAATCCGAAAGCTCAAGAGCGAGAGCAAAGTTCGCGCGGGTGGGGTAAGACTTACGGATGATTTGTACACAGCCAGCTTCATGACTTGGAGATGGAATAGCGCCCCCTGGCCTCATCGGTGACGTCACTCCCCTCTCCTCCCAAAACGTCACGTCACTCCCATCCGCAGGTCCTCCGCTCAACTCCCCCATATAAAAGCCCTTTTCATCCAGTCCCATCGAAGAGCATTCACCCACACCCAACCCATCAAATTCAACCTCATATCCCAGCCGAACTTCCTCTTCAAATCCCCCAAGTTTACGACCCAGTCCAAACTACGCCATGTCGCACACCCGGATCAACCCCGCGCTCGACTTCGACTCGCAGAACGATACCCCCAGCCCGCTCGCGCAAACCCCCGTCTCCCAAACCCCCGCCTCCGAATCTACGCCGTCGGCCGCCCCACCGCCCGCCCCGGCCGGCCAGGACGACTACCCGCCCCAGCTGCATGCCGGCAAAGTCGGCTACGGGCCCTCGTACGGACGCGGCGTGGTGCGTGTCCCCCCCCTCTCATCGTCCCTAAGCAGCGCACCAGGCTGATCGACGCGGTGGACGACCGTTTGCAGGGCATGGGCGAGAAGATCGCGGGCGTGAAGGAGGAGGTCGTCGGCAAGGTCCTGCGCAAGCCCGAGACGGTCGAACACGGGCACCTGCGGCGGACGGGCGAGCTCAAGCGGCAGGAGCAGGACGCGAAGGTCGGTCTGTCCGGATGTTCTCGACCTCCTTTCACCTGGGGCTCATCCGACGATCCGGTTCACAGGACCGCGCCGCCTTCGGTGACCCGCAGGAGCAGGAGCAGGAGCAGCAGGCGGCATCCACAGCACAGGTCGGCGAGGGCCCCCATACGGGCGACCAGGAGCGCGCGCGCGAGAATGTGCGTGTGGTCTAAGCCGCGCGCAATCGTAGTCGTCTGCAACGTTCGAGGAAGACGCGGTTGGTCGGTAGCGCTCTAGAATGTAAATCTCTTCCGAGAGAATGGACGCTGTAATTGTATACCTCGGTTCGGTTTGTTCGTCACAGGCAGAAGAACGCCTTGGCGAACAATGTTCACACCCTGGACCGGAAATGTCGAGACCGGGTGACCAACTTGTAGATTATTGAACAGACGGTAGAGATGACGTGCCGTTCCACTAGCCAGACCGGCGTATACCACTACCGTTACTCGACCGCTACACCGTGATGCGAATATGAGAACCTGGCTATGATCACTGACTAGTATGTCATTGTCCGGGGCACCAAAAACCCGAATCTGTAAGACCAAGTTATTAGTCTGTAATGGGATACAAATTATTATTACAATGTTACAGCCAGCAAAATCCTACAACGAACAACGACGCGCAGAACGGGCCTGGCCGGGAATTGAACCCGGGACCTCCTCCAAACAAGTTTGAACACCCTAAGAAGGAATCATACTACTAGACCACCAGGCCAGCTGAGAGGTGGTCCAAACTTACATTCAGGGACCTCGGAGTCCCTTGCCTTGACTTTGATGCTTTGCGCCCAGATTACGGTACAGTGGGAGAGATATGGAGGGTAATATACAGCATGGGGGGAATACGATGAACAGGACTAGATAGCGTTTGACGAACGATAACAAAACAAGACGACAGAAGCAATTTACGCAAAGCAAAACAAACCATGACGAGCGAGCCCATTTCTCCTCCTTCAATCCTGCAACCCTCAACCAAAGAAACAGCCGAACGCCCCGCCCCGCTGGCTCGAGGGCGAAGACAACGCGATGCTAAGCTTCAGGAGAAGCCCCAAACTCAGTACGCGAGCAGGAGAGCCACGCGAACCACATCATCATGCGGAGCTGCAGCACGTCCTCCTTCCACACCTTGGTCAAATTCTCCCTGCGGAACTCCTCCGTCAACTGCGCGCACTTGGCGATGTTCTCCGGGCTGACGAAGTCCGCCGCGACCTTGATGCAGTCCGCGAGGTTGCATACCTGTCGACACGTCCGGTCAGCTCGGCACCTATGCAAGGACGAAGGAGGAGATGCCTGTCGTACCTGGTGCGCGCATCCCGCAGGGATGAACACGGCCTGTCCTGGAAACTGGTACACCCTGAAGCTCTGCACACCATGTTTCTCAAACAACTCTTTACGCATATCCGCGTCGAGATAGTAGTGCTGGGCATGGATCGGGTCGACGGTGTTGGGGTCCCCGAACTTGGAACGTAGGTACTTCCTGATCTCGTCCGCGTCCTCCGCTCGGAAAAGGTCCCACGCGGCGCACCCCGCGCGCCCGTCGGGACCGCGCTCGGCGTACACCATCATGTTGACCGCGTCGGCCATGTCCATGTGCAACCGCGTCGAGCCATGCGAACCTGCGGTCTCGAACGTCGCTTGTGCGTTGTACATCTTCGGACCTGTGTGCGCGTGCCGGGAGTCAGCGAAAGCACGGAGGGAAAGGACGGGAAGAAGGAGAGCGTACCGATGTCGGGCGCGACGGTGTTCGACGGGAAGTGCGACGCGACGTTGAGCACGCCGTCGCGGCGGGTGTAGGTCGGCACGGGCACCGCCTTCGCGAAGTCGGCGTAGAGCTCCGGGAAGGAGACTTTGAAGTCGGATGAAGGAGGCCAGTCCTTGAGCTTCCACACGTCGTCCTCGGGGCCCACGAGCGCGTCGCGCTGACCGAACTTCTCGAAGAACTCGCCGACGGTGACCGTCTTCGTGCTCTCGGACTGGCACTCGACGATCATGCACTCCTGCTTGCCGTACTCTTGCTTGAAGTACTCCGGCGTCCACTGGATGTCGAACTTGGGGAGCAGGCCGGTGACGACGATCGGCGCGCCCTCGGCCCAGACGCGGCGGAAGACGTCCTCGGTGAGGGCTTCGTCGGTGAAGGTGGGCGCGGCGTGGCTGGGCACGCCGGAGGGGTCGATCATGATGGGTAGCTCGGTTTCAGGGAAAGTTTGGGCGGAAGGAGGGTTGACGGCAGGAGTAATAAGCTGTCCGATGGGTTCTTCGACGGTGTGTACAGGGGCGGAAAAAGTCGCGGGCGAGACCAGCTGGTCAGGGAGAGATAGAGCTACCACAACCGGTGTACTTGCTTTAGAGACTTCGGCGCTGTCCAACGGCAAAGCAGTGGGCATGTACGCGATGGGAGGGAGAGAGTGGTTGCGTGTTTGAGAAGCGTAAGACAGCTCATCAATGATAGGGGCGGAAGGCTCATCAGGTTTGAGGGCAGGCGCGATACTGGGAGGCGGGGTATCAACTGTGTCTCGTGGTTGAGGAGGCGGTGGTGCATCCTGAGAAGATGCAGGTAGGGGTGGGGAGCCGTTCAAAGGCAGAGAGAACGTGAACGGAGTGGATTGGGGAGGTATGACAAACACGTCGGGCGAAGGAGCCGCAAGTGGGGATGGAAAGGAGGGCGTAGAAGCAGCAACATCTTGGACAACACCATCCGCGCCTGAAACGGGAGGAGCAAGGGAGTGGTCAGCGCGGTCCATTGCTTGGCTCGGCCTTTCCGCGACTACGATGTCGGCCATGACGATATCTTCCTCCAAGGCTGGATACTGAAGGGCAAGATCTTCTTCGCTTAACAGGGGAGCCTCTGTAGGAGCTGCAGGTGCGGAAACACTGTCGAGCGCAGAGGGGCGTTGAGTGATGGATTCTGCGAATTCCAGAGGTTCATCGTGCGGCATGAGGTCTACAGTGGTACTCGGCAAATTTTCTCCAAAGAGAGAAAGAGGAAAACTTACCAGGAAGAGCGTCGTGGTCGGGCTGAGCCAAGATGCCCTCCATCTCTTCCACGATGCCAACCAGTTGTGCCGTTGTGAAACGCGACGTGCGCACGAAGTCTTTCGGTTTGTGGGGTTTCCTAAAATGACACAAGAGGAATTCTGCTTTGGCCGGATCGGAGAAAACTTTGGTGGACGGGTCTGCCTCTGCCCACAGTTGCAGTACTCGCTCATGGCAGTCAGAGCAGGCTTCGCGGCCGCAGCCCCTACACATCCACGTGCCAGAGAAGAGCGAAGTCATGCACGTATCTGTCAGCGATGATCAGTACAGGTTGCACAAAAGGTAAAGAGCGGCATACCACATGTCGCGCGTACATGAGTTTCGAGCGAACGCCACCCTACTGCATCGTCAGCATCTTTCAGCTGTAGATGCTCCAGCTCTTGCTTGAGGGTAGGGAGGAGGGCCTGAGCAATGGTGCGCTAAGAAGCAGGTTAGTTTACACCAGAGTATGTAAGATCGTAAGAGGAAATTTCTCACCTTTGTCCGCCGAATGTGCACGGGCCCAAGAGGGATGTTCCACTCGGTCGGGAAATGGAATGTCGGTGATTGAGAGGCGACCTGGACGTTGTCCGTTGGTGGCACCAGATGACTGCCTGCGACCTCATCTTTTTCATTGAAGGCGATTACGCGTATGTTCATGAATCGACAGCTATCGCCTGCTTGGCGGCGAGTGCACGCAACACAGGTAGAAACGCCGACGCCGGTTTTATAGCGGGGAACGTAACAGCGGTGGGTCTGAACCAGGGAGTGGGTCGCAACTAAGTAGATGTAAGGAACAAGTTGGAATAGAGTTAGGGCAAGATCGCGCACCTAACTTCGATTTTGAGGGACCCGCAGCTCTATTTGGCTGCACCGCGGACAATGGCGGTCGTGAATGGGAGGCAGCAGCGGCCATAGATAGCTGTCTTGACGTAGGAAGAGCTGTTGGAAGCCACCGTTGGTGAGCGGAGACGATAGGCGCGAGATCAGGAAGCGACGTACCCGTGAAACTTGGAGCCCTTGGCCGCTTCGACGCCGTGCCGTCACTTTGCGAGTCAGGGGATTTCCGCTTTTTCGGGCGAGAGGACTTGGGCTTAGATGTGGCCCGTGCTGTTGAGAGACTGAGTTGGTTGTGGTCTATTCACTTGAACATGGAACATACAGGACGAGGAAGGCGAGCCCTCCACGAGAACTTCACCGCTCGGGGGACGCTCGTTGTCGTTGACGGTATAGGGGGGCGCCATATCGAGCGTCGAAGGGTAAGTGTGTGACTCCTGAAGTCGATGCTCGACAGGAGACAACAACATGATGGGAAAGGAGAAACGGAAAGTGGCGTGGTCGTGGTCAGAAAGCAAGGAGAGGTCGAGTTCAGTCGAGCCCGGAGCCGAGCCAAGGACGCGTGCACGTGATGATGACGATGCCGGCGGGGGGTTCATTTTTTCAGCCGGTATTGACTCGTATGCTTCCTCGTCATCCTCAGTACTTACACGCAGTACAGGTATTACCCGGTCCTTGAAAGACCGCAGCGATCCGAGCGAAGCAGGGTAGATCGAAGTTTATGGTCAGTGCCAGGGTCTTCAGTATGTACAGTAGACCGAGTATATGAGACGAGTTTCTGAGCTTCTGCGATGCTGGGGAGTTGTCGCGAAACACCTCTCGACGGGGGACCCGTTCATCGAAACCATCACGTGGTTGCCTTATAAGGAGCGTACGCGCCCGCGACGCGTCATCCGTCTCATGCGGAAGTCCAGCGCAAGTTCAATATTACACTCTTGCTCTAGTCCATATCGACCTCATCGTCTTCTTCATCCGACTCCTCGTCCAATCGTCGCAAATCATCCAGCTCTTCATCATCCAGATCATCTAAATCAGCGGCAAAATCATCCGGGACCACATCAGCTGCAACTTCTCCACTGTCTGAAGCTCCCGCCTCCGTGTTGTCTCCGCCCTCGTTTACATCAACATCGGAATCGCAATTACCGGGAACAGAAGGTGAGTTGTCCTTGCCTGTTTTGAACCTGTCTGGTGTTGGCTCCCTGGCCGGAGCTTTGGGTTTGGGAGGTAGACGAAGGCCCTCCTTCCGGCAGCGCTCCTTCTCCATCTCCCATCGTCGCAAGTCGATCGCGCGCTGTTTCTTCTTCCTCTCCGTCGCCTTTTTCCTCCACTGAACCTTTCCCTTGTTTAGCTGTCGGTTATGGGCGCGAACCACGCGTTCTGTGAGACGAAGACGACGAGCAGCTTGCCCTTTCTGTATGGCACCGGCGAACCCATCACTTGTGAGGTATCGTCCTACCTTCTTGTTCAGTAGCTCATTCATCTGAGACTTACGTTTCTCTTTCCAGTATAGCTTCTGTGTCAGCTTCTTCAAAGCCATGTCCTGGAGAGCCATTGTAGCGTTGTGCCCTTCGATTATTCGGCGCGATGCGTCAAGGTGTGTGCGCATAGTATCTAGTTCGTCCCGCAACGCGTCCCTCTCTTTGATCACCCCGTTCATGGATGCATCATAAGGGAGTGGATGTTCGAGAAGGTTGCGAACCTTGTCCGGAGTAGGGGGGACTTGAACAAACAAAGGAGCTGGGATACGACATGATGAGTTGACCTCAGCATCGGGGCGGGTGACGAATGCGGCATCTGTTTGTTGAAGGTGCGTAACCGTCTCTTGGGCTACAGCTTGCTTCCGAGGAGTGTACAAGGCCTGACTAATGGTGGTAGCCTGCTGATTCAAGTTCGCTGGGGTGGGTAATCCTTGCAAATCCTGCGGACGGTCTACAGACATGTGCATCAGGTTCCGAGTCGTCGTCAGCAGGCAGATGCAGGCACATACCTTGACCTTGTGGTCCAAGTGCAGGATCTACCTCTGTTGTATTGTCTCTTTGAGGCTGGCATACGGTCTGGATAAGGGATACTACAGCGCGAACCGGTGCTGGGTATGGAAGCGGGAACGTGACATTGGTGGATGTTTCCTGGCTGGGTGCCAGTGCACGGCTCGGGACTGCCTGGGGTTTGAATGGGCTTAACCCGGTTGTCCGGAATGCGGCAAGAATGTTGCTTTCACTAAAAGCTTTCTCGAATGGTTTCTTGATAAGTATGAGAAATGTGGTCTTCGTAACCCGGTCGTGAGTGCGTTCCCATCGCTGACGTGCTTTTGCATACAGAGTCTTGAAAGCACCAAATACGACAACATCAAGACCCTGAAGCCACTGCGTTGAATTTGGTACGTAACCTATCATTTCGATCCTGTGGGCCCGCGCGTATTCAAGGACATCATATGTGAGGTGGCTGCCATGGGAGTCGAGATACAATGTGCGCCACTCGTTGGGATCTTCGGGCCGTGTTCTCTCCTCAAACTCATGGATCCAATGCAGGAAGAGCTCGCCGTCCATACTCCCTTTTGGCGAGAGTGCAATCCTGGCAACCAATGGTCAGTTAGTTTCCTTTCGTCGGAGGTGTCAACACTCACGAGCACTTTAGGTCATTAAATTCATGCCACCGGGCCTGATATCGGACACCTCGGAAGATAACTGTGGGTGGAAATGAGACCTTTCCATTGGCACAGATTGTGCACATCATGGTTAGGCTCTCACGAGTGCCATCGCGCAGACGGTGCTGACTTTTCAAACCGACAGGACCGATAACCCTCTGTACGCCCCCGCCTCGGTCCAGCATCACATTTGTTTCATCCGCCACATGTTCGTTCTCGATGCGAAGGTTCCTGGCTTCTTTTATGCTCCGTACAACATCCATGTATTCGGAAAGGTTGGTTGGGTTTAGTGCCCGACCGCGCTTGGTGTCTATGTCGGAACTGGAATAGATGCGCAGCTCACGGTCATGGCGCTCGAGAAACCTGTAGGCCCAATTATGACCAATGGAGTGTGTATTTGGGGAGGAGGATGGACGTGCATCAAGGATAGCCTGTGCCATTTCTGTGATGATGTCGTGGGTAGGGGGAAGCATGCGGCAAGCCATCTGCTTAACATCCTCAACTAGGATGCATTCTTCGACCTCGGTAAGGACCTGTTTTTCGGAGTTAAACTGCTGAATTGATTGGCCCCCATTGTGGCGACGCCATAACGTGGTTGCTGATACGTTGTACTGTGCTGCAATAGGCTTGTATCCCTGACGCTCGCCGCGTGGCTTGCCCAGTTCTGCTCGCAAGGC
This sequence comes from Amylostereum areolatum, assembly GCA_012932865.1. Taxonomy (NCBI): domain Eukaryota; kingdom Fungi; phylum Basidiomycota; class Agaricomycetes; order Russulales; family Stereaceae; genus Amylostereum; species Amylostereum areolatum. The sequence continues at coordinate 166,070 of SAXG01000023.1, forward strand.
TTCAAGAGCTTGAGACAAGCGCTCCTCGCGTGAACGTGCATCAATGTGCTTTCCATGGGATTTTGTAATAGCTTTGCGTACCATGCTAGACGGAAATAGGGAGGTAGGAGGAGGGAACGAGCAACAATCGCGCTCACCATGAGCTGGCGCGCTGGCGATTCCTATGCACGTGATCGCATCGCGTGTACGGATACCTTCCTCTGTCCTTCTTACTGCCTTGATCACGAACCTCTCCTTGGACCAGTTGAATTCTTTTTGGATGCGGGGTATATGAGTGTGTAATATGTATCTACGGTCCCAACATCAGGAAAACTCCACTTACTTGACAGTGCCTTGGGACCCTTGGGCAAGTCACCCAAGGCCCCAAGCTCTAAGTAACATGGCACTTGGCCAAGCCATGTCCCTTTACTTGTCCAAGGTCAGCTATAACTTGAACATGCCTTCCTAGGCACTTGAGGGTCCTGTACAATGTCCTTGAGCATACCTTGCCACTCAAGTACTCATGAGTTAGGTCCTTTTGATAGCTTGAGTTCTGCCTTGAAGAGCCTTGTCAAGACCTTAGATGCACACACATTTCAGGGATGGGAAATCAAATTGTTATTCATAACTACTAAGTACAGGTAGATACTACTAGGTACATGTAGAGAGGTACAACACAAACTAGAAGAGGGATATGCAGCAACACCCAAACGGACATAGAGCACAATCTAAAAGGTAGCGGAGTGAGGATAGTCAACGCAAAGGCAAACAAAACTGTTAGGAGGAGACACACCTGCTCGTGTCGGCGTTGCGAGCGATGGGCACATTAGCATTGGCGGGTGACGAGGGTGTGGACGTTGGCGTGTGACGATGGCGTACGCGTTGGCGGATGACGAGGGCGTGCGCGTTGGCGGATGACAAGTGCGTGGCGTCGGCAGGTGACGAGGATGTTGGTGTCGAGGGCATTGGCGCTGGGGGGTGATGAGGGCGTGCACGTTGGTGAATGATGAGGGCGTACGCGTTGGCGGATGACGAGTGCGTGGCGTCGGCGGGTGACGAGGGTGTGCGCGTCGGCGGGTGACGAGGGCGTGCATGTCGGCAGATGACGAAGGCGTTGGTGTCGGCGGATGACGAGGGCGTTGGCGTCGAGAGCATTGGCGCTGGGGGGTGATGAGGGTATGCGCGTTGGCGAATGATGAGGGTGTACGCGTTGGCGGATGATGAGGGCGTGCGCGTTGGCGGGTGACGAGCGCGTGGCGGTGACGAGGGCGTTGGCATTGGGGATGACGAAGCCGTCGGCGCTGGGGGCGACGCGTGTAGAAGGGTGGCGGGTGACGGTGACGCCGAGGTCGACGAATGACGACGGCGACGAGGCCCCAACGACGACAGATGTCGTGGTTGAAGACGAAGAGTAGACACGGCATTGAGCGTCAGCATAACCGGCGAGTCACGTGACTGTTTCGTTCTCGAAATTTACCAAGTCATGAGTCTGCCTCAGAACTGTAACTATTTGCATCTTCAACCAAGCTACTTACTAAAGTTACAAGTATGAAAGTAAAATACTATATGTCCAAGGACACTTCCAAGCCCCACTTATCTCACCAAGCTAGCCAGTCTTTTTGTTCCCAGTGTAAGGGTGCCTAAGGCTGATCTCCAAGTCCAAGCTGCTGGCCAGCACTTCTCAAGTACTTGCAGTTTTCCTGATGAAAAATTTCAGATCTCTTTTCAATGCTTAGCTACAGGCCATTTTCGCATATGTACACCAGTCAATTAATTCTTAGATTTATCCCCTACTCCCAGAACACTTGTGAACCACATGAGAATCAGTCATGACATGCTACCAGCTACCACAAAAAAATCCGAGCTTATCGTTCTTGCGCGTCACCGAGGATCATCGTTCATTTCAAGGACCGGTCACATTTCAAGGAACGGGTAATACCTGTACTCAGTTCCCGTCCTTATGACACGATGTTCAAAAAACCAAACCAATGCATTATCCGACCGCCGTCTTGTCATGAGTACTGCCCCACCGAATTCTGCCTTACATGCAGTACAGGCTCAGGCTTCTGCCAAGTCATCTCCGCTGAACTCCTCCGAGTCAGAGCTACTCTGAGGCTCTGGCACGTCAATGTCCGGGATGTTCTCGAACATCTGTATGACTTCGCTGAAATGATCTTGCGAGAGAGATGCCGGAGTGCGGTTCGACTTCGTCGCCATGCCAAAGTCAACGAGCCTATACTTATGTTTCCCCTTGAAGTGCGGAGCCTCCACGGCAGGCTGCAAGGCACTGGGACGTGCGGCTCTAAGTATGTTGTTCTCGGAAATATCTGGGACGACTGGGGAATGTGTCAGTTGATTAGTGTGGCTTGGAGCGTGCAGAATGGCATACGATTGATACTGAGCGCTTGTACTTCGCTGAACAGGCCACGGATGTCTTTCCTGTATGAAGATGAATCAGCAGAGGTACTTATAACGGATGCAGAGTGCGAAAAAGCATACATACTTGGATCCCCTGGGAAATAAACCGGACGGGTTCCGACCAAAAGGGCCACGGAGTTTTTCCAGCACAATGATTGAGAGAATATCTTGACGCGAAGCTCGTTCCGTCAGCATCGGGTGCGGTAGTTCACCAGTTTCAGTTTCAGGATCAGGATCAGCAGCAAACTTGGGCCAGTTGAAGATAGTATACGGGGCGTCATCCGGGGATGTAGTACGTAGATCCATTTCGAACCACCCGTAGCATCGAGGAATAACGGACCCTTGGAGAGACTCCATCTCATCGTAAAACCAAGCCTCGCGCGCAAGCATTTCCACACGATTGGTGAACGCAATCTTGACGACGAGTGGAGGGATTCTGACAGGGTGGGGAGAGTTCCGTATCCGAACCTTGTTAAGCTCGTGAACGACGGCATTAGAGCCTGCCCCCCTCTTCTCTCCGATCGTGGCGGTGGCGTGTAGGCACTCGGATGGCGGCAACACGCTCTCGGGGCGAGAAGGGACCTCACGATAAACAGAGGTGGGGTCGAATTCTTCATAAGGGAAGACCTCCGCCTTAACGAGGTCCTTGGGGATGTTGACACGAGTCAAGCGAGCTGGACATGGTGTCCCGTTGCGATTCAGAATGCCGTTGATGGTCAAAGACCCTATCGAGTTGAGGTTCTACGATATTGTCAACGTAAGCATGATGCGCAACATGCATACTGAACACCGAGTAAGTACTCACCAGAATGTTCATATCCTGGAGGAGTCTTAACACACGTCACACGCGCAGTACCGCGGCTTGCTATATATCTTCAAGTCCCACGTGGAAAACGCGTGTTGTCCCAGAAAGCATTCGGAGAAAGAGCTGAGAGGGATTCAAGGGTGGTGAGTCGGAGGATTCGAGGAAGACATGGCAATTGACGCACCTGCCAGAAGTGTAGTCCTTCGAAGTAAGACGAGGAACGCCAAGGTGAAACGACGACATGTTACTCCGCAAAGAAGATATGTAATACAACAAATGGAACAAGATGGGTATGCAATGGTAAAATCTGCAGATCTATGTGGTAAATAGCCAGCGAGAAGTAAGCTATAGAGTAAACTAATAAAGATATGAAAGGCGTGGAAGGATGCAGACCGAGAGAACACTGATGCCCCGAAAGAAAAAGAAGGATCTCACCCATAAGCTTATGTCCTCTTCACGTCGAAGGAGGAACGGGGCCCATCCTAGCACCGAAGCCATTCACCCATGAAAACAACTCGTCCTTCGCAGACACCGCTCGCTCCTTCTCCGCCTCGAGCCGTGCATGCAGCTCCCCCTTCTCATTCTCCAGTCCTGTGATAGCCGCATCCTTCTGACGTATTTCAGCTTCATGAGCATCTCGCACCGCCTTGAGATCCGCCAGGGCGTCCGCACGTAACGCGTCGATCTCCGCACCGTACGTCCGTTTTGCCTCGTCCATGTCCGCCCGATGTTGCGCGATGATCTCGTCCAGTTCCCGCCACCTTTGCTCCAGAGCGCGGCACTGCGCGTCCTTCTGTCGAACCTGCTCTTCCAGCTGCGAGCACCGCACCTCCGCCGCCGCCCGCGCCTCCTCTCGCTCCGCAGATTGCGCTTTCAATGCCCGGATCTCGGCGTCGAGTGCAAACTGTGGCGGCTGGGCGTCATCCATAGCAACATCGTCGTCGTCGTCGTCGTCATCTTCAGCCGGGTGGTGGACGAACGAGGAGCCGCGGCGCGTGGGAGTCTGTGCTGGCTGTATGAGGGTAGGTTGACGGGTGATACGTGTGATACCCCGATCCTCCGTGTCGGGCGGCGTAGGAAGGAACCCATGATGGTGCGAGGGCCTCTGCCGCGACTCAGAGGGTGTCGAGAAGAGGTCACTGGTGTTTCCGGCATGGGACGGCCCAGCATTGTTGGACGCGGTCGTGGTAGCGGCAGATTCGCGTTGAGTGACGACGGTCACGGTATGGGAAGAGAGAGGGCTTGGTGGCAGTGCACCGACAAGAGAAAAGCTTGGAGTAGCATGCGCGCTTGCAGAGGACGGGTCGTAGAAGGACGTCTGCATCTGCACGCTCTTCTTCTCGCGGGGCGCATCCTGGGGCGCGCGCTCGAGCGCGACGATGCGCTCCTTGGCCTCCTTCAGCGCGGCATCTTTCGCGTCGAGGTCGTCCTCCATCTCCGCGACGGTGCGCCTGCGCGTACCGCGGAAGTAGCGGCGGGTTTGGGCGATGAAGTCGCGGTATCCGTTCGAGGAATCGTGGTGGATGTTCGCTTCGACTGCGAACTCGGCGAGCCTATACATCAGGAAAAACCTCCCTTACTAAAAATCTACTAATTAGAGGGGGACCTTCCTAATTCCCTGTTCCCGCTGCCAACCTGCAAGGCACTACGTCAACGTAGGTCCCTGTCACCCTTCTGGCCTCAACTATGTATTTGAAGTGCAAATATGAGGTCAATGTCGACGACGGTGCATCGAAATGTGTACGGGGTTTTGTGAGAATAGAGCCCGTTAGTTCACTTTAGGAAGGTCCCCCTCTAACTAGCGCTAATTTGCTGGATTTGTTGATTTTAGTAAGGGAGGTTTTTCCTGATGTACGGAGCGGTCGGGCAGTCGATCCGATGCGCACGGGGAGGGCAGGATAGGGGCATACCGCGGTTTGACTTCATCGCAGAGGAGGTACCCATCTTCTACGCGGCAGACGTAGCGCGAACGTTTCTAGGATGTACAGAGTCAGACATCCTGCCCGTACGGCATCGGAGAGAGTGGACACGCACTGCTCTCCGCAGCGCGCCTCGGACGTAGCTGTTCTGTCGATTTTCGGTCCCGCGCAAGATGTCGCCGTTTTGCTGGGCGCTGTGTCGGACTGAACGGCGGCGCGCGAGCGGAAGGTCACGATGAGTGTTCGAAGATGGAAGGAAGAAGGCGGGTTGCTCACCGCCCCGCTGGAGCTCGTCCTCCGTGATAGGGTCTGGCTGGACGTCGCGTCCGACCGCATCAACAGTCTCGCGCGTGAGGAAGTGGAGTAGGCCTACATTAACCTGATGGTCAGCCAGACGTTCCTTCATGCTGAGTTGATGGTAAGAACTCGCGGTCAAGGTATGTTGCTGGTCTATGGACAGGCATGCGGTATCTGAAAGGATGGATGTGGTTTAGGAATTGGGGGGATCTTGAGAAGTCTTGAGCCTGAGGGATACGAAGTATACGCCCGCTGACATTCGATGCCGTTTTATGCGTCGGGCGTGAAAGGGGCCAGCAGCAGCAGGACGTTATACACAATGCAACGCGTCTATGTTGAATGTTGAAGGGCGATGATTCCACTCGCGGGTACAAACGAACCCTCAACCGTTTCTTTCTTTCTTTCTTTCTTTCTTTCTTTTTGGGGGGTGGGGGGGTTGTCTTCTTTTTGCGTGCCAAGGACCTGAAGCGGAGCTCGTGGAGCAAAGGGAACTCGAGAAACAAAGGGGCCAAAGAACCAGTGGGACAAAGGGCATTCATGACGATCCTGTTTGGGACATTCTGTTAGAACCACGGAAGTGATTCCAGGAGAAACCGACGACGTACGAGCTATCACCCGCGACCGACGACCTCGCGAAGAAAACATCCGACAGGATAGAGCGAAATTCCTACAACATCTATTCGGAATTCTAACTTACAAACACGGCGACGCCGCAATGGACCCACACGCGCCGACTGCTACTCCCGCCCGTCCTCCTCCACGTTCCCCACAAGCAGCGCCATCAACCGCGGGCGGGTCCTCGCTTCCTCCAACCACGCGCTCACGCCCTCGTCCCCCCGCTCCGCCGCCGCCAACATACCGTGTATGTCCTCAGCAGTAAGCACGACGTCCTCCACCAGAAGCGTGCGCGGCGTACGGTCGTAAAACCTTCCTAGACGCGAGGTCACTTCAATGGGCCCGCGCAACGCCGGACCTTCTCCCGCCTCGGTCTCCTCTTCCCCTGCGTCCGAGACCGGCACGAACACCGGAGCTGCGCGCGCGCGGGCGTGAACTCGGGCCACGGTGAGCTCGATCCTCCTCATCGACTTGTTCTCGCTGATCCGGAGCAGCGCGTCGTAGGGCGTCCACGTGGGCGGGAAGGGCGTGCGGATGCATCTGAGGCCCGGGGCGTGCGCGAGAGCACCGACGATCTCGGGGTAGGCGACGGCGAGGCGGAAGGTGGTGTGGAAGGTGGAGAGCGCGGGCCAGGTTGGAAGAGCAGACGCCAGTCCGCAGAGGATGGCGCGACGGCGTTCGGGGTGAGGTGTGTGCAGAGACCGTCGGCGGAGGAGGAGCGTGTGGGGGCCGGGGGTGAGGGCGGAGAGCGCTGCACCGACCGCGGTGCCAGAGGAGAGATCTAACTCTCCAAGGGAGGATTCCGCATCGAGGGTGAGGTCGAGCGTTTCGAGCGCGACAGGATCGGGTTTGGTCCCGATCGCTTGGAAAATGGGGGCGAGGCCGGGGTAGGTCGCGGAGGCGATGAGGACGCGGGTGTGGTGAGCGTAGTTAGGGGTGGTAGAGAGGGTGCGGGAAAGGAGGGCGGCGGAGCGGGAGTTGGCGAGGGTTAGTGTGTGGTACAGGAGCGGGGTGGCGATGCGGGCGAGGGTGTGGTGAGTGGAAAGAACGGGGACGAGGTCGGGTTGGGAGAGGAGGTCGACGATGCGCTCGAGTATCTCTTCGGGGAGGGCGAGGAGAGGCATTTGGGGGGCGTCAAAAACCGGATGGCGGAGGTCAGTTGATAATCGATAAAGACTGAGAGAGCTCAGAGTCAGAGCGCCGACGACCTGCGACAAGTTGCATTCACGCTCACATACGATTACGAAGGATTACATGCAACAAAGACATTTGTATGCGTTCAACAATCGGGTATACGAGATATCAGATCTAGAATACACTTCATCAAACTTGTACACGGTCGACAGGTGCTGAACCCAGATGCGTAGCCAGACAGAGAAACATACACTATATAGAAGAAGAGAAAGCACCGCACCACTTGCGACACGGTCGCCCCCCGCCTTCACGTCGAAACCATAAACCCTGGCGCAGTGGGCCCGAACATGGACGACAATCCCTGGGCATGCACCCACGCTCGCTCGTGGTTCCCGCGGTGGACATCGTTCTCCGCCCGCAACACGCCGTTCTCCACCCTCAGCGCCTCGTTGTCCACCCTCAGCGTCGTATTCTCCTGCTCCAGCCGATCGAGTTTCTTCTGCGCAGCGTCCAGCGCCGCCGCCGCCCCCACGTACTGCGCCCGCGCTGCCCGCAGCGCATCCTCCTGCTGCGAGAGGACATTGGCGTGTTCGGCCTGGAGCGCAGCCATCACGACGACGTGCTCGCGCACCTGAGCGTGGTACCGTTCCTCCTGCTCGTCGATCGTCGCGCGCGCGCCCCGGAGCGCCACGACGCCGCCCGCATGCTGGAAGCGCGCAGCCTGGAGGCTGTCCTTGCACTCCGCGAGCTCGAGCACCACTTCGACCTCTTCCTCCTCCCGCAGCGCGGCCAGCGCCTCGAGCGCCTCGAGCTGCGCCATCGCTTCGCTGTACCGCGTCTGCGTCGCCGCGGACTGTGCCCGCGCGTCCTCGCGCCGCATTTCGCATTCCAGGAAGCGCGCCTCGAGCTCGGCGTGCCGCTGCTTGGCGCTGCCGAGCTGGCGCTCGAGCCGCTTGCGGATCTCCTGACAGGCGCCGTATTTCGGTTGCCAGTCGGAGGGCGAGGGGGCGGCCGTCGGGGGCTGGGAGAACGTCGGGGGACCGAACTGGGGCTGGGCTGGCATGTCGACTTCCATGGCCTCGTCTGGCGCGGGCGGGTCGAGGATTGCGCGCGAGGAGCCCCGGCGGGTGGGCGAGGGTGGGACGTCGTCGAGGATCAGCGTGGGCTGTCGTGCGGGGAGGCGGGGCGCGGATTCGGGGGTGGGCAACGATGCCGCGGGGTCGAAGGAGGTCGGTTTGCGAGGGGTCGTGGTGGATTGACTGGATGGTGTGGGGGTCAGCGTCGGTGAAGACGAACGGGAGACGGATGAGACGTACAGAGTGTGGGTGTCGGGAATGAGGATGGAGGGCATGGGTCCGTCTTCGAGCGTGTGGCTGGTGGTTCTTACCGTCAGGGATGCAGAGGAGCAGGACGGGCAAAGGGACGCACGACGAGCCCGACGGTCCTGCGGCGGAGAACGATCCTTGTGGACTGTGATGGGCGGTGCGGTCGCTCTCCTCGACGCGGATGGCGCGCTTCTCGGCGGCCTGGAGGGCTTGGATGGTTTGCTTGAGGTCCGCGACGGCCTCCTGCAGCTCCGCGCGCGCGTCGTCGCGGTCGTCCTCGGTTGCTTTCAGCTGGGCCTTCAGCGCGCGCAAGCTCTCCTTCGCCTCAAGCAGCTCCGCGCGGATCTGCCATCGTTCGACGGGTGTGACGATGGCATACGCAAAGGAAGGAAAAGAACGACACGTACCTCCGCTTTCGTGGCATCCCGCTTGCCCGGGAATTGTCGGCGGATCGCGGACGTGTGAGGCGGGACGTGGGTGGCTGGCGGGCGGAAGCAAGGCGGAAGGTGCGGACTCGACGCGAGCGGCGTGGCGGAGATTGCCGGGGACGCGCTTTCCGTCACTCCGTGTTTGCCTCTTTGCTGGTCTCGCAGCACTCTCGCTCTCCCTCGCCGATCGACGGCCGTGCCTTTTGAATGCACGAAACGCTGCAGAAGACGAGGACTCTGGGCGAATTCACTGACTATCCTACTGACTATCTTACTGCCCGACACGATGGCTGACTGGCTGGTCCGCTCCTCGCGTATTTTCTTCCGACGCTTTGGCCCGCTCTCCCCCTTCCTTTCGTGATCACCCACGCGTTGGCTGCTTTCTGTGGACGAATCACCCTCGCAGGTGCGTTCTCACTGTGTCTTTTCTGCTCGGATTTCTCATCCGGCCCCAGATCTCCCATCGTCCCACTCCCAACCCACTCTCACGCGCGCGCCCGTTCCCTGTGTGCGTAGATCGACCTTGCCGCCGTGCTCGCGTCTGGGTAAAGGTGAGATCTCATCCCTGATGTCCCGCACACTACTCACTTTTTCGTGCGCAGTCTTCCCCGCTTCCGACCCCCTTTGTTTGTTCCACACACACGACTTGGACGCCGGCAACATGTTGCGGGTTCTGTCGCGGCGTGCGCCGCATCGCTCGCCGTCAGAATCGCATGCAACAATCGCAAGGTGAGTGTCGCGCTCCGTTGGGAAGAATGACAGATCCTCACCTTTTGTCCTGCTCGCCAATACGCGTCCCTCTCTCCCGAAAGTCCCCCGCCTTGCATCGCACCAGAACGACCACAAACGGCCCCTTCACCCATGTTGCAGCAGCTTGCGCTCGGTCAGTGCCACACTCCGTCGGAACGAACGATGCACTCACACGCATTTCTCCCTAGCGCATGCTCGCGCGTCCCTCTCGCCAGCAACGAACTTGAGCGCATGGGTTTATGCCCTGCGAGGTCCAATGAATGAGGCGAGTTTCCTTATCCCGCACCGAGTACTACGAACCAACTCACCATTTTTGTGAGCGTGCCCCCGAGCCCCAGCTCCGGATCCTCTTGAGGACACCGCGCACGGAGACCTGCAGCAAACACAGTGAGTATCCGAGATGAAAACATGCGCACGCTTCCTGCACCGCTTACCTATTCCTACCCAGCTCGACGAAAAGCCTGCGCGCGCTGCGGGTGAGTACACCTCGCGCGTTTGGCGGGGTCGCCGGTATCGGAAGGCGTGGGGGAGATGTGGGCCCGAGGCCCACATCAACGAGAGCAGCGGGAGGTGGCGCTCGCCGTGTGGGCCTTGGGCCCGAAAAAAAGTCGGTTTGATACCGTCCTTGAAGGGATGACAGACGGAGCACGGGGCGACTCTTCGTGAGCTGTGGTGCATTTGATGAGAGCTTGTGCACGGGGGAAACCCTCTCGCGCTCGCCATGTGGGCCCCGATGCGCGGAAAATGGCGGCTTCAGCCGCTGTAAGGCGAAGGGCCCGATGAGCACATGCATATCGACGTCAAAAGGTGGTGCGGGGAGGGTTCTGGATGGGTGTCGGAGGTGGCATGGCGGGGAGGTTGCACGTTGAGGAGCGCCACGGAGATGGTGGCGGGGCTGACACCCCGCACTGGAAGGGTGTGGGCCAAACGGCCCACACTGATGAGTGTTTCTTCTCGCACGACGAGGGTGGCCGCTCGCCGCTCGGGCCTGGGTCCGAAAAATCCAGGGGTATGAGGGGCATTTTGCGCATTTCGGAAGGGAAAAGGGGGCGTTCGGTGGATATGTTTGGGGATGGCGGGAGAGTGGTGGGGAGAACACTGTGTTGATGAGCTGTCTTGTGCGTGATGAGGATGAGGAGGGCGCGGCTGACACCGCGCGCTGTGAAGGTGTGGGCCCTTTGGCCCACACCAACGGACATTTCTTCTGGGGTGACGTGGGTTGGCGCTCGCCACGCGGGCCTCGGCCTCAGAAAAATGGGCCTTTTGAAGGCATATTTTGAAGGTCGGTGGGTGGTGAGGAGTGCGTCGGGGGAGGAGGGGGTGAGGCAAGGGAAACAGCAAACATGAACAGCAGCACTCACCACGGCGGCCTGGGTAGGTGGAATTGGCTGTGGAAGTGGCACATTGGAGAGGGTGGCAAGCGACGAGTCTGATGTGTGTTCTGTCGGGGAGGACGGGGGACGAGAAGGGTGCCAGTGCCCTTGACATCGGTATATGAAGTTGGCCAACCAGACGTGATCGATACCGAGATGTTTGGAAGCTTCCAGGCCTGCTGTCATTTTGTGGCGTCTCTGTGATGGTCACATTTGTTGCTGCGGATGAGACTTGGACCCACTGAGTCTGAGTGTGTTTTGGGATGGGGGGAAGCCCTATGCCCTCCGGCATACAGTTTCCATCTACAGGTATCCCTCTGTCTCTGGTGGGTAGCGCACAGGGAGGGAGGGCTGTCCCACTCTGTGCACTGTTCACCGGACATCGGAGGAGGTGTGACCACCTAAAAATATACCAGCCTTGCTTACCATCATTTCACAGGTCTCCCTCCGCCGGATCATGATAAGGCACTGCTCCATGTCCAGCCCGAGCCTGCTACGAGTTCTGGACTCGGAATCTGCACTGATCATTGGCTCAGATTTCCAGACGAGATTTTGAGCAGTTGGTGCTCGGCTTGCACTGTGTTCATTTTCAGGTTTTTCTTATTGAGAGGGAATGGAAGTGGGCCGTTTTGGCCTCGAAGCGAGTGTAGCGTAAATTGTATCTGGGAAGCAACACAGGTGGATGTGACGGCAACCGTGCAAGAAAGTGGGACCAGTGTCAAACAGTGAGTTCGATACGATGCAGACCACAAGATGGCCATTCAGTCCCATTCTCAACAGATCAAGTTCACATTTTCTTCCCTTGCTCTCCGTCATATACACTTCATGCCCATACATTTCTCAATCTCTCTGCAGTGGTACTCATAGCCATCCTGATCTGCGCACGAGGTTTCTAGTAGAGACAGTAGAGCCCGTGGCCAAGGGCTGCAACGGCGGTCTCGCTTCCTTCGGGTCCCAGTCCCATTTTCCCATGCTATTTACGGAGAAGATGGCAGATGCGCGCACTGGCATTCACTTGGCTGGGCCCGTGCACGGAAGAGGCAAGAGTATAAGAGGTATGTCGACACCACGACTCCATCTGTCATCCCGCTCACTCGTCCTCTCCTCCCCTGCTCCTCATTTCCGTGTATTCCACCCCACCTTACACAACTTCCACCAGCCACAGGATCGAAGCCCATTTGCAAGAATGGTGTGATTGTTCCTACCTTTGCGGGAAGGAATTTTGGGATAACGTGCTCTTGCAGGTGACTTTCCGCACACCGATTTACTTCAGGTAAGCCTGTCGGTAGCAGGTGGATTGTATCAAGCTTACAGAGATCGACACCTCAGCACCGTGGACCAAGGATCAACGAAACCGTGCGTGCTCTGCGATCTACGATCCATGACTTTGAACTCACCTCTTCTTCCCCGCACGCAGTCCTCAACGCGGAATGGTCCACCGTGTGCCAGCGTACAACGGGAAAGGGCGCCGGCGCCGGACTCGGCTGTGGGAGAACGTGGTCCGGGTGAGTTTCGTTTCGGGCACAGAAGACGGATTCGCACTCACCGTGTCTTCTAGACCGCTTATTCGCACGCCGTCGCGCATGGGGCGTACGACGCCCCCGCGTGCCAGTGTGTCCGAGAGGGGCCGCCGCAAGGCTCGCAATCCATCCCAAGGACCCCGCCCATGGATGCAGGTGCGCCCTGCCACTGGTCTGTGTCCCCACGCTCACGTGCTCGACACGGAAGAGTGCTGCGGACGTGGAACGTTGCCCGTGCGATCGACGAGTTTCCGGCCGAGCTTTGAGCGGTGAACATTGAACCACGCGCACACGGAGCGTGATCTCGACACCGCCAACGAGAATGTGACATCGGCAGGGCGCGTTCTGTCGGTGAGCTCCTTTTGTGAGCAAGAAAAGCTTGAGACTTACTTTGTTCCCCGAGATTCCAACCGAGCGGTCGACCACGCGGCGACGCGCACACGAAGCGAGATGCGTGGTGCAGCCACGCGACCTTCCTTGTTTGGTGAGTCTTTCATCGAGAGGACGGGGGAGGTTTGGGCTCACTGCATTCGTCAGGTTCGCATCCTTGCCGCCTGCAAGCGGGGGCGGGAACGCCAGATCTCGTTGGCACGACGACACCGACGGGCGAGAGCGCGCCCTTGCATGCCGTTCCCACCTTGTTCCCACCCGCTTTTGCTTTGAGGTTGATGCTTGCGCCCGCGTCGGTCTTCGTGCATTTCTCCTAAATCATATCGCTCGCGGGGGACGGGGTGCGCCTTCAGGGTGCCTCGGTGAGTTTTCCTCCGAGGAATAAGGGATCGCGCTTACCCAGGCCTTCGCTCTTCCCATCGTGTCCACGCTTGTCGGATGCCGCAGGTGTCGCCTTCAATGTCGTCATCGAGGCTGACCCCCGCCGTTCGGAGTGACCTGTGCCGGCTTCGCGTACGTGGGAGACAGGCGCGGCGCGCACGACGCTGTCTCCCGATCAACGTTGACGGGCGGAGCGATGTGCCGCGTGCTATACAGTGTGTATTGGTGAGTTTTCTGTGGAGGAAAGGGCAGGATCGCGCTCACCCTCATTCTTCAGACCGTCCCTCTTCGCGTTGCATTGGCGCTTGGCGGATTGCGTAGGCGGGACACCGTCGTTTCGCCGCATGGGTTGCGAACGCGCGGTCGGGCGGGCGGGAGGGTGGTGCGTGCAGCACGCGGAGTCGTCCAGGTCGGTGGGTTTCGCCGCCGCGCCTTCAGTTTCGTCGTCGAGGCTGATCTTGCCGCGCAGGTAAAAGGGGGGAGGAGTTGGCGAGTGTGAGGAAAGGGGACGGCCCGCGCCCGTGAGGCCGTTGAAGTCGAACGGGTAAAGCTGTTCGGACAGAGGTTGGTTATGGTAAGCACGCCGTCGTTCTGCAATAGCACGTCGTAACGCACCTCGAGTCAAGGTCCTCTGATGCGTTCACGACGTTGCGCGGCGTCCACCGTTCGAGGCGCATGCGACGTCTGGCGAAGGACCTGTTCACCGAGGTCGCGTAGGTTGAAGGCGGGAGGGCGTACGCATTTACGATCGGGCGCGGTGGACGGCGAGCGGCGTCGGAGGGGTTGAAAGGAGGCATTTCTCGCGTGGAGGGATGCGGGCGTGAGTTGGAGTGTGGAGTGTGGATGGGGGAGGTGGTGGAAGGAGCTGAAGGAGATGAGAGAATGGCGAACCGCCGACGCGGACTTCCGTTGACACGTTCCGTCGCCGACGAGCCCACTTTTTTTTTCCCACTTTCACTTTCATTCCTTCCCACCGTCGGACGTTGCCCCAACCCGTCCCGTCCCCTCGCCCTCCCGACCTGCACGTCCCCTCCCTTCCCCGCCACGTGAAAGCGCACGCCCAGACGCCGTCGACGACCCCAGCGCACGGACCGCCGATTGGTCGCCTTCGACAGCGGCAATCTTCGTGAGTACGTTCCGCGCTCGTTTGCGCGTGGATGAAATGCTCACCTGTGCATTTGCAGACGTCCCGGCGTGCGTTGAAGGATGGAGCGGGATGGAAGAGCAACGGGCTGTGGGACTGGAGGTGAGTGTCCCCCCACCTCGTGCGTTCCTGCGTCTCTGAGAACGACGCTCTCGACTCAGGTGCCGGCCACGTCGTGCCCGCACATGGACGGCGTGAGGCTGGACGTCTTCCCTGGGACGATGTATGCGCGCTGAGCGTCCGACGGGTACGTTCGCACTCCCCCCCTCGGTTCACCCTATTCTCGCGGACTGGACACTCTGGCCGTCTTTTTTCTCTTTCATGTACATATCACGACATTTTTTCCAATTCCATTGATTGTCTTTGCACGCGGGCGCATCCGCCCGGAGCACCCTCGGTAGGCTGTATGTACTCTACGGTACACGCAGACCACAACCGAGCCCCTGCGCACGGGTGCGGGGCGGCAGAGGCCTCCATCCGCATCACGGGGGATCTGGCGGGAGGACGGGGGCGAGATCTGCGGAAGAAGGTCAGGGAGGACCGAACGAATGAAAAAGGGAAAGGGAGGGGGGGAAAAGGGCGCGGGGGGACGAAGCAGGGGAGGGGAGACAGCGCAGGGGAAGAGGGAGCGCGGGTTCGCGGTGGGGAGGGATCGGGGTCGAGAGCGGAGTGTAAGGATCGGTAGGAAGAGGGAGGCGAGGCCGGGATAGGTCGTGGAAGCGGCGAGGACACGGGTGTGGTGAGCGTAGTTAGGGGTGGTAGAGAGGGTGCGGGCGAGGAGGGCGGCGGCGGAACGGGAGTTGGCGAGGGTTAGTGTGTGGTACAGGAGCGGGGTGGCGATGCGGGCGAGGGTGTGGTGAGTGGAAAGAACGGGGACGAGGTCGGGTTGGGAGAGGAGGTCGACGATGCGCTCGAGTATCTCTTCGGGGAGGGCGAGGAGAGGCATTTGGGGGGCGTCAAAAACCGGATGGCGGAGGTCAGTTGATAATCGATAAAGACTGAGAGAGCTCAGAGTCAGAGCGCCGACGACCTGCGACAAGTTGCATTCACGCTCACATACGATTACGAAGGATTACATGCAACAAAGACATTTGTATGCGTTCAACAATCGGGTATACGAGATATCAGATCTAGAATACACTTCATCAAACTTGTACACGGTCGACAGGTGCTGAACCCAGATGCGTAGCCAGACAGAGAAACATACACTATATAGAAGAAGAGAAAGCACCGCACCACTTGCGACACGGTCGCCCCCCGCCTTCACGTCGAAACCATAAACCCTGGCGCAGTGGGCCCGAACATGGACGACAATCCCTGGGCATGCACCCACGCTCGCTCGTGGTTCCCGCGGTGGACATCGTTCTCCGCCCGCAACACGCCGTTCTCCACCCTCAGCCCCAGTCAAAATGTACCGTAATGAGAGGGAATGATATGGGCACATGTGACATGGCTCGGGTCATTCCCTCTCATTCCCTCTCGCGACAAGATCCGGACTGATAAAGGATTCCCGCGGAATGGTAGGTGTGGGTAGGTAGATTGGTTGGAATGATTTGGATTCACGTGGTATTTCTCATGCACGGACAGTTGGATTCGCAAAATAGGATATACATGTATATTAATCCCCTTCGCGGGCTTCTTGCCCGCACCATTACGCCCAATACCTACCAAACCCGGGATACTGCACCCCCCATATACAGTATCCTACCAGCATGGTACCCATTTCCTGCTTCTCCCTCGCCTTCTCGTCAATGGGCACGTACCACTGCCCACATATTGTTCTTGCACTTGCTACGGGCCAGTTCCCGCTCGTCGTGTGTCTGGTATGAGTGCTGTAACGCTGCCGATACGATAAGCGCACCGTCGTAGTAAACACGCCGGCGATCAACGTACCATATGATTATGCCTCCCTCATGGTTCCTTTGGCCTCTTTGCGAGACAGGCTTCTTTCCTTGTTTCGTTCCGCGCTTTTGAGATTCCATCGCTGTGAAAGGAGTCAGAAGATTGTTAGGGAAGGTCACAAAATATGCCACTTTACTAACCTCGTGTTCCGTGATTGTCAATGAATCGAAAAGGGTTTTCCGAGCCTGTGTTGTGATAGGTTCATTTGCTTGACAATAGGCCGTATACCAGATATTCCTGCCAGAAAGGATCAGAATGACATGAGCAGATGGGTAAGATGCGATACAGACAGGGGCGAGTTGGATGTTTTGCTTGGACGAACAGGCTTCCCCTTTGGCACAGGCTTTGCACGAGTCTCGCTCATGCTGCTCACCGCCTCTGATTGTTGCGGCGGCGAGGAAGCGAGCGGGAGAAGGTCCTGGAAGAGAGCAAGAAGGTGGATATCAGTGAAGTTCTGCATTTGAGGATGAAGCGAAGGAGGAACATACCATTGACGCAGTCCCCTCAGCTTGGGCATACTTTTCCAGTTCGTTTGGCTCGGATGGTCCACCGTTTGTAGCGAGATGGGATGAGCCAATGTCATCTACAACTTGGGCTCGTCATCGATAAGGAGTAACAGGCTAAAGGCAGATTGAACGTACTGGGGGCATCTATGGTCATTGACACAGAAGCGGGGGTGGCAGCGGGGATAGCCACAGGGACTTGTTCCCGCAGACTTGGCCGCTTT
Organism: Amylostereum areolatum; assembly: GCA_012932865.1. Classification (NCBI taxonomy): domain Eukaryota; kingdom Fungi; phylum Basidiomycota; class Agaricomycetes; order Russulales; family Stereaceae; genus Amylostereum; species Amylostereum areolatum. Next base: position 183,177 of record SAXG01000023.1, read on the forward strand.
TTCTCAGTGGGCCGACCAACGGATTTCCTGGTAGATGGGGGATGGGATGAGTGCCGAGAGGCTGCATTGATGCAAGCAACAAAGTAAGGTAACCTACAGGACATCCGGAATCTAAATTGAATGGAGGACAGTGAGTTAACGCGTGAAAATTAGAAAGGAATGACCAACTCTAAGATGCTCGAGCGTGCTAGCGGGAGCCTCGCTGACATTCGAGGTGTTCGAACCTGTATTTCTGTACGGTGAACGGGACGGGATGGAACAGGCGCATCTACGGACCTTCGGCCGCACGAATGGAAGTCTCCCGCACCTTGGATTTTTCGGTTGGCGGCGGCTCGTCGGAAGGAGTACCCTCGCCGATGTTTGAGGCACTCGAGCCTGGATAGGTGTGCAGTGAAAGAGACAGGGTAGAACAGCGTAATTTACGCACCTTCACCTGCCACGCAAACAGAAGGCTTCGGCTCCTTCGTTTTTTTGGTTGGTGGTGGCCCGTCGAAGAACCAAAGCCGGGTCGAGGTTTTGGGCGCTGCATCCATGTTGATTTCAGGAGAACGGGACCGCTTGCGAGGTGTGGAAGCATCTTCAAATGGTATGGTATCGGCAAGCGCGTGTGGGACACTAGCCTCAACAGGAGCCGTCTTGATATTGTTGCTGGCAGAGGCAGCACCAGCCGGGGACTTTGTTTTGGAGTGACGGAATGTTTGCGAGCCGAATTCACGGGCCTTCCAGTGCTGGTCACAAAGCCGGAGATGGGGCGAATGATCGTACATGTGCTGGAGGAATTGATTGAGCAAATCAATAGGTATGTGTCTCCACTTGTCAGGGGAGATACCACGAATCTCCCAGCTGGCGTATATGTTGCGAGCCGTCTCTCGAGCTTTGCCAGCGCGTTGACCGTCCAGGGGGTTGCCATACTCATCCTCGAAGAACCCGGCCGAGACGTTTTCACCCTCGGCTTTGCGGGTGCCTCCCTGCTTACCTGCACCCTTCGCACTGTTGGTATCTTGCAGCGTTGCATCGTGGTCTTTCCAGATTTGTTGATCCCAGAATTTGACACCTGGAAAGTCAGACGCTCGGTAAAAGCGATTCCATGGAGCTGACTCGTAGAGCACCAGTCTGGCGGCTGGCCTGGGTGGCGACACCTTCTTGATAAGATCACTGTATGCCTTTCTAAATGACCATGCGATGTTAACACCGCACCGACGCAGAAGCGATTCAACTCACCGAAGCTCGGCCAAACGGGCCTCTGCAGTTTGTGCATCCATCTGGCTGCTGTCATACAGCTTTGCGTAGGTCGGACAGGTGGCAACGAGGTCGTCATGGGTGGCGTGCGCGAGCATCGTGAGTTGAGCAGGTGTCATACGTAGCAATGGGGTCTAGGTGACATGGTAAGACGTTGAGGGGATGAGACCCAGTGAGAATCGGTGCGAAGGATTTGAGACGCGGCGGAAGGCTTTTGGATGCCAAGACCAAGGAGTGCCAAAAAATGAAGGATTTCGACTCTCCTCGAAGTCCAGTGAGATCACGCTATGAGTCACCTACTTACGCGCGAGGGGAAGCATATTAAACGGCTGCTAAAGTCAACGGCAATGTAAGGAAACTGAAGATGATTGAAGCTCTTCAAATTTCGCCTTTCTCAGATTCTCAATCCAACGAGGTCTTCCTATGCAAACAACTTCGTGAGAACAAACGGAAAGGTCGTCGACTCGTAGGCTTATGTAAGTCCTCGAGCATTGCGCAACTTCGCACTTCGACTTAGCGTCTTCGTAGGTCTTCGTGTCCTTCCACCAGCTCTACCACCCTCCCTTCCTTCCAGTCAACGGCACGGCACCTTTCTCCCTCCTTCATTTCCGCCTTCCACTCCCAGGATCCAGCTCGTCCACGCAAAGTCCCGAATCAAACAACCGACGTGCTACTAGTCGTCGTCCCCGGTCGTCCTCTCCACGACGAGGATGAGCCTCAAGAACCACGACATGCCGCCATTTGACCTCGCTCGGAATCTGTTCCACAATGCAGTGAAGGGCTTCGGTCCGTCGCGAGTTCCTTGTAAATGCGTGCTGTGTCTTGTTCGATGTGTCACACATTGGGTGAATCGGCTCCCGGCGAGCCAGTGAGCCAGTGACATGATACATCCGGTGTGTTTCCACCCTTCTTACACCAATAACTCACTCATGTCGAGGTCTTCTTTGTAGGAAATTCGTCCCCCAGCTTTGGTGCCGATGCCTCGGAAGGATGTGGGCGCATTGCATATATGGTGTAGGGTCAGCCTGGTGGTCCATCGCCGTCTATCATACACGCTACGCGCATGGTACGTTCCTCCGTTGCCGCTAAGTTTCTTTCTAACATCTGGCCTCTAGTGAGCACTGAGCTGCAGAGAAAGCCTGTCAGCTGTCCGTCAAGTTGGCCAAGAGACGTAGGCTGCATAATGCTGGAGAGGGGGTGCTTGAAGTTCAAGTTATAGGGGTGGCTATCGGCGTGTGGGCTCGAGTGTACTTAGCACTATGTACTTCGTTTTCCATAAGCATGTAATGCAAGCTGGTTCCATAATCTTCTTGTTGTGTGCCATTCAGAATGCTTCAATTTGGTTCAAGCAAGGGAGCAATATGTAAATACATGCAGGCCTGATGCCATCCAATATTGTCACATATGGTCCTATGTGTTTTGCCAGGTTCAAAAATCTGTCGTGACGTTCAAGAAAAGTGTGCCATTTTTTTGAAGCCATAGGACGGCAACAATGGATTTTGGCACACGTCTTGGCATCCAAAAATCTTCCGCCGCGTCTCAAATCCTTCGCACCGATTCTCACTGGGGATGAGACACAATGGAAAAAACTCACCACAACATTAAAAGGGACCCCGCCATCCAGGAGAGAGTCGTCCGTATAGGGAGCGCTTGGAGAACCATGTCGAGAATGGTGATAAAAATTCTGGCCGGAGTCCAACACCTGCGTTGGGTGAGTATGCACATGGTCGGGATTATCGAGGCCCGAGAAATCCATCGAACTGTGGGCCGAGACCGTAACCAGAGTGGAGGAATTTAAGTACCGCTGCTCTGAAGGTGGGAGGGAGGGAGGACGTGCAAGGTCGACAGAGGAAAGATGAGGCATAGCCTGTGAGGTATACGAGTAGTTCATAGGATGAAGGAGGTGGGTACGAGTACGAGTGGACAGATGTAAAAAGTCGGAGGCGGGAAGAGTAAGTGACAGATGGAAGAGAGCGCGACACAACGAGCTCGTGGGGGGAAGAAGAGAGAGGTAAGGAAAAAGGGAGGCTTGTTGATACCGAGGCGGGAGCGACCGATCTTGGAATCGAGCGGCACGTGAGTTAACAAGAATCGAGCTCAGGTAAGCATCGCAGATTCAACTGAATAATGTGGAGTCGCGATGGACGAGCGCGGTTTGGCCTTACGGTCAGCTGTATCGGGAGCGTTGGCTCGGACTGCGCGCAGATGGATGGATGGATCGACGAGGAGTCTGGTATTGTAGGCCACTCCTAACAAACCAAGATGTCAGGCGGATTCACATCATCTGAGCCGCGGGACGGATAAGGGCGAGGTTAAGGATACTCACGTCGCCAGAAAGTTCTATCTCCCTGGCTCAGCGGCTGAGCGATTTGGTCGCTCTCATTGTGGTCTGCAAGAAACGCGGGATGGTGGTCGCACGCTACCCAGCTGAGACCATTGACGTCACTCGCGACCGGCGAGAGGATCGCGTTGATCCCCGTAAGTGGCTAATGCACCAGCGTCACAGCTTTTCAATCGGCTGAAGAACAAAGGAGACAGCAGGGCGGACGTACCGTTGCCCATATGCACGAGGAAGATGGCGGTGGGGGGGAGGGGGCCTTGGCGAGCGCGTTCGCTTGCGGATTGGCTAACAGCGGGGTCGCACGGCCTTCTGCACTTGCGGAGGATGCTGCCTTGCCAGGCACTCGGCGCTTGGTTAGAAAGATGAACTTCAGCTGTGTTCGAGAGGCCGCCATCCTTTGGGTTGGATGCGTAGGGAGGGACACGAAGAGGTCGTCGAGGTCCGTCGGCGCGCCGCCCGGGGAGGTGGGAGAACAGGAGGGTGTGCTTGCGAGCACACTGGTGTCCAGTGCTAGTGCGCGGACTTATGTAGAGGAATGTCTGCCGTTAGTGCTTTCCGGTTGCAAAAATGACACACGTACGTGTCATCCCACGCCGCGGGTGTGTCGCGCTCGTCTCCATGTGTTTGCATTGCACGCGTCGTCCTCTTTTTGCGCTCGTATCCCTCGGCTTTGCCTCCCTCACAGACACTGTGACTTAGCGGAGGACGGTGCCAGGGTGGCTCCGGGTTGCGGATTTCGACGGGCCCGGGTGTGTTAGTGTTGGCTGCAATGCGGGGAAGGGAGGACACCGAGTGAGCGTGAGGGATCCTTGGACCTCGATCAAACTCACTGCTTGGTGCCCTACCCACCATACATGCAGTCTCCTATCTTGAGCACTTCTGCCGCACTGCTCGTAACGCCGGCGGCGGCTACCTAAGTGCAGGAGAATGTGGGGAAGAGAAACTGAGACACGAACCGGTCGCGGCGACGCGTCTCGTTCGATGACGTAAGCGTGAGAGAGGTGCCGCTCTCAAACATATCAAGTCGACAGTTTCACGGGGACACTTTCTCTCTACATATTTTTGCTTGGTAGATAGTATGTATAAAGATGTATATCCCAAATTTCCGGGCAGTGGGAGCATTGTGCTCGATCTTCGGAATCCAATTGTTGCTCGCGCTTCGGACTTCTCGAGACGAGTTGCCGCCGGTTTCACTCCGCCCTTCGTCGGTCTCTCGTGCAACAACCATGTGCACGCCGCTTTGAACGGAAACACAGCGAGATCCAGTGAGTGTCTTTAATGAAGATGTCATACATGTCTCGCCTCCTGATTATCACCTTCAAGCCTCGTCAATCCCTTCCATCCCCGCTCGTTCGTCTTCGTCATCCGGTTCTTCGTCGTCCTTGTCGACTAACATTGTCATATCCAGGCCCGGCTTCTCGTCCAGAAAATATAGAGACGTGTTCGCAGGATTCTCGTGTTTCCACGGAATCATCGCGACAACGGACTGGATATCTTTTACCTCAACCACAGCAAGGTGTTTGTCGGCTTCGTATGACGCCACCCAAACCGTGTTGTACGATGACTGAAGCAATGCTTGGTCTGGCTCCCCAAAGACGGAAATTAGGGCGAAGCTCTGGGTGATATCATCCTCCATCTGGGCATTAAAGTATGCTTGGATCTCAGCAATAAATGTGGCACCGTCGGAGATGACCTGACCGTCCCATCAACAGGTAGCTCTCCCATGATTGTAGGTTAGAAGCGCACCTTCACATTGCGGCTGCGACGAATCTGATCCTGGCGGCGTAACCCTTCCTTCCACAGGGCGGTAGTGGTCTGGCCGTTTGGGAGACGGAGGCGTGCCCATCGCCTATACCTGGGACGCCAACCATCTTTGAGCTCGATGTTTGAGTTCTCCATGTACGTGCGGATTGCAGCAGCGGCCTCGTTGCGAAATGTGTGTGGATAACGGTCCTTTGCGGTGAGGAGAACAAATCCATCTCCTAGGTCATATGCTCCGCGCGGGAGTCGTCGTGTTTGATTGTAAGGTCGATCTGGTTCTATATCCGGCATCCCAACTTTGAGGGCATTGACGGATGCACGACGGACGGCGCGCTGCTCCAGGTTAGCGTAGTAATGGTGATCTTGCTTGATTTCACGACCCAGGTTCCCGATTGTGTTCTCTAGGGTCCACTGTGAAGCGAGTGCACCAGGGCCAATTCGCATAACCTCCGGTGCGAGATGGGATAAGCCGTGAACGCACTGTCGCACGAAGTGGAGTCGTTCGGGCTTGCCTTGGCAGTAGAGCTCCTCAAACTCCTCCGTAAACTCCAAGATGGCCTGGTGAGCGAGAGGGATTTGTGTGGCTTGTATGCTGCGCTGCTGGAGAATCCTGATTGCATACACGAGTTTGCAAAAATTCTGCCAATATGGGAGTGGGAGTATTCCATACAGCAGTGCTGGTGCTAGTCCAAAAATCCAAAGGCAGAATTCCCAAGCCTTGTAACCGCTGTTGATGGTTTCTGCAGGATCCCGCGGTGGACGATCGAATGAACCTGGAAGATAGCATCGAGCCGCTGCGACGGCTGCTCCATGCGCTTTCCAAACCGCTCCGACGAGAGTCATCCAGACCCATGTTTCTCTCGAGTCCTTGGGATCGCAATCAATTGTACCGCGCCACAATGCAATGAGGAGAGATGTGATGTTGAGGGTGAGAATATGCATGATGTCTATTGCAAAACAACCCGGGACACCCAGGAAACGATTGCGCGGGAGCGCGCTGAAGATACTCGGCTTGCATATCCCTGTGGCCTTGCGTTGTTCTTTGAATTCCGCATTTGTCTCCGATGCAAGTACTTTTTTGAGGTTCTCCTGATAGTTGGCATCTGACCGTGTTGGAAGTTGGTAGACATCGTATGAATCATGATCGCAACCTGCAATCGAATAGCCGGGAGGTTTTGCAAGGGCAGGGAAGTAGTGGGATGCCCCTTGTTTGTGTCTCCCTTTTAGCCCACAATAAAGACGGCACCCATAGGCGCCGTGGTGGGGGACTTGTCCATTCATAAAAGCTAAACCGGGGCCGTCCGCGAGGCCGAGGTAGAAATATATGAACGATGTGTAGACCTCATTGATGCGAGCGTCCCACACGCGCAGGCCCTCCTTTTGCAGAGCAACAAGATGGTGTAGCCCAGGGAACATGAAGGAGTCCAAGTTCTTCGGCTTTCGTGGTCCCCGAATGAGCCCCCCGATGATCACATACTCCTTCTTGTATCGCAGCTCCGGGGACAGATTCATGTTGACCCAGATGTAGAACCAGCAATCCGACTGCTTGTAACGATAGAGCTGGGCCCCATCCCATGATGCCATTACGACGATATCGTGCTCGGAGAGGTCGCCTCGGTCGACTGCAGCGAGGTAATCGCTACCGGCATAGACATCGTCGTAGACTTTGATACCCTCACCACGTGCAAGGCCTTCGCGGATCTGGACTGTGCGATTATGACGGTGTTGCATATTCACTGCGCCTTCCGGGGAACGATACAGTGCCTGCAGTTGCGGACCGAGGGGAAGTGTAAGGTATTGTTTGACTGGGTGCTGTTCCATCCTACCCGTCCGTCCAGTCGGCTTCATGCACCACCGTGGTTTCTTGCACTCGGGGCACACCTCCCGCTCCGAAAAGGGACCTGTAAAAGCGACACAAGAGTCTTCACACATGTCCGTCATAACCGGAACCACTCCTGAGATAGCCGCAATTTTTTTTTGCATTTCATGTAGGGAGAGAACATCTGTAGAAGCCGTATGGCGGTGGATGGCGTTGATAGAGTCGACGTAGGAGTCATTGGAGCCGGGGGTAGAAGCTAGAAAAATATCGAGACAGAGGCGGTGGTCCTTGGACAGCTCCGGCTGAAACTCGTATGGGCGAGCCATCCGAACACGCGCATCCTCCGGTAGGCAGTCAGACTCCAGAGTTGCATCCTTCAACTGATTGATAAACTCCAGCGCCGTCTTTAATCCAGGAAGATGTGCCACAATCGCGTCGGGCCCAAGATCGAGCGGCCCATTGGGTTGATCGTCGGGTACAGCATCGGGCTGAACATGACGCAGTGTTCCCCCGCCCTCGCGGACTGCCCGGTCTTCGGCACGATCAATGAGCGGCTCGATGTCCTCCCCATCGGGTGTCTCATTTTGTGGATCCGGTTCGGGATATTCACGCTCGCGTGCATCTGGATGAACGACTGTGTCGTCTCCGTCTAGAGGCAGAGGAGAACTTTGACTCACAGTATTCTAGTCGGAGGATGGTTAGCCTAGCTATTGAAGGCATTTTGTATACGGTTAGGTACCTGGGTGTGCGGCAGCGTGGCATCAACCAATTCCACATCTTCGGCCGTGGCATGTTCGTCACTAACCTCCTGTCACCGCCGACCGATGTCGAGTCAGTGACTTGAGGCTGAGAGAAAATGGAATACCCTACGTCTGAATTGGTGCCCCTTCCATCCACGTTGAGACTGCCGTCATTGCCATCTTCATCCAAAATGTCCTAGAGAAACGCAGCAGGTTGTATTAGCAGACAACTCGGAGGCCACACCGGCGACCGATGACCACGAAGTGGAAACAGGTTTGCTCACCATGGAATCATTTTTTGGGTACGCTTCATGTGTGACACTGTCCCCTGCCAGTAATTGAGGGACCTCGAGATGTAGACGCTTTGCATCCCGGTCATTGTCATCCTCTCGGTCCCTGTGTGGAGTACGAGAACGACGCGAACCCCCCTCTGTACTGAGTGTAAGTTCTTCGAAGTACAACGATACAGGGGCACCCGAAACGCACCTTGATTGGAGTCCTCTCGGTCCCCCTCGTCCAAATCCGTGACAGGAAGGGGGGCCTGTGTCGATATTTCCTGGGCTGCGTTGGAGTCCATGTCCATGATTCTCTTGTGCTCGTACCATGTCGTCCGAGAAACGCTGTGGAGAATCTTGCAGTATCGTGGACAGTCGCACCAGAATTGCCGCTTTGTGTGGTCCATGCGGCAGAATGTATCACAAGACGGGGAAGGTGGGACGCAGGTCAAGACGACAAGTAGTATGTGGATGCAGCAAACTTCGCGTTACGCGCTACTACACATCCATCATATGACCGTACCTACGTGCGCCTGTCAAATTCTTAGACACTCTCACCGGCCTGTCAAAGAAACCGAAAAGCTCGCTTCATACTAAGACGACTTGCCGATGTATCAAAAAAAGTACAACTGTATTCGTGTACACTAGCACGCGTCCCTACACATCTACCGAGCCCTGCTCACTGGATCTCTTCCTGCTCCTTCTTTATCAGTCCTTCGCGTGATACAACGCGTGCACGCTTGCTGCCTGCAGGAGGTGCAGAGAACATGCCGCGGACACCCTCGCAATATCCGGCATTGTCCTCGTCATCCTCGAGTCCTAGCATTTGCAAGGTCGTCCGTTTCTTTCTTTTACCAACAGAATGGCGTGGGCTCTGCATCATGGTCCCCGTGGGACGCATCGGGACTGGCGCGGTGTCAACTTGAGCGGGCATGATGTTCTCTATCGGCAATCAGTTGGATAGTGTACAGATCGCACATGAAGAACGACGCACCTTTGCCTACGTCCACCTCCGAGTAACTCGTGCTTGCTTTGAGAGCAGGGGCTAGCGGCGGAGGTGTAGCTGATGGAGAACCTGCTGTGATCGACACATGAGCTTGACGAGGTAACAGACAAACAGTAAATTACGCACCCAGTGGTAGTACCAGAGCTTCCTCTTTGACCCCGGCCTCGCCGACAGGAGAGGTAGGCTTCAGGAGTGCCCCCTTTTTGGCACGCAAGCTGCCATCCTCTTGGAAAATGCGTAGCCTCTGGAAGAATCGTCCAAGTATCGTCGGTAAGCCAGGATGAACACAGAGTCAAAAGACAAACACCTACGATAGGTTGAAGGTACTTGGGGTCGAGTACCAGTTCAGGGATGTTGACAGAATTGTCCGTGAAGATCGTGACGTTCGATTCGTTGCGATCGTCGGAAGACATTGTGCGGTAGGCGACGAGGAGGAGGCCGTGTGATACTTTCAGTAGTAGTAAGTAGAGGCCACTTCGGAGAGATTGCGAGGGACGGACCTACCGCAGAAAACAGTGACGTTCCCACGCCAGAACTGCATCTCACATCGCAAAACATCGACAAGGCAAGGGCCAAGTAGACCAGAATCGGAGGCTGTATTCGAAAAGAGGAGATGGATGGGGTGGGAGGAAGGGCAAACGACGCGGCATTACATCTGACTCGCTATGATTACTTTCCCATCACTTCTCACGCCTTCCATTCCCTTTGTTTCCGTCTCATTACGGTGCGTTTTGACTGGGAGGCCTCAGCGCCTCGTTGTCCACCCTCAGCGTCGTATTCTCCTGCTCCAGCCGATCGAGTTTCTTCTGCGCAGCGTCCAGCGCCGCCGCCGCCCCCACGTACTGCGCCCGCGCTGCCCGCAGCGCATCCTCCTGCTGCGAGAGGACATTGGCGTGTTCGGCCTGGAGCGCAGCCATCACGACGACGTGCTCGCGCACCTGAGCGTGGTACCGTTCCTCCTGCTCGTCGATCGTCGCGCGCGCGCCCCGGAGCGCCACGACGCCGCCCGCATGCTGGAAGCGCGCAGCCTGGAGGCTGTCCTTGCACTCCGCGAGCTCGAGCACCACTTCGACCTCTTCCTCCTCCCGCAGCGCGGCCAGCGCCTCGAGCGCCTCGAGCTGCGCCATCGCTTCGCTGTACCGCGTCTGCGTCGCCGCGGACTGTGCCCGCGCGTCCTCGCGCCGCATTTCGCATTCCAGGAAGCGCGCCTCGAGCTCGGCGTGCCGCTGCTTGGCGCTGCCGAGCTGGCGCTCGAGCCGCTTGCGGATCTCCTGACAGGCGCCGTATTTCGGTTGCCAGTCGGAGGGCGAGGGGGCGGCCGTCGGGGGCTGGGAGAACGTCGGGGGACCGAACTGGGGCTGGGCTGGCATGTCGACTTCCATGGCCTCGTCTGGCGCGGGCGGGTCGAGGATTGCGCGCGAGGAGCCCCGGCGGGTGGGCGAGGGTGGGACGTCGTCGAGGATCAGCGTGGGCTGTCGTGCGGGGAGGCGGGGCGCGGATTCGGGGGTGGGCAACGATGCCGCGGGGTCGAAGGAGGTCGGTTTGCGAGGGGTCGTGGTGGATTGACTGGATGGTGTGGGGGTCAGCGTCGGTGAAGACGAACGGGAGACGGATGAGACGTACAGAGTGTGGGTGTCAGGAATGAGGATGGAGGGCATGGGTCCGTCTTCGAGCGTGTGGCTGGTGGTTCTTACCGTCAGGGATGCAGAGGAGCAGGACGGGCAAAGGGACGCACGACGAGCCCGACGGTCCTGCGGCGGAGAACGATCCTTGTGGACTGTGATGGGCGGTGCGGTCGCTCTCCTCGACGCGGATGGCGCGCTTCTCGGCGGCCTGGAGGGCTTGGATGGTTTGCTTGAGGTCCGCGACGGCCTCCTGCAGCTCCGCGCGCGCGTCGTCGCGGTCGTCCTCGGTTGCTTTCAGCTGGGCCTTCAGCGCGCGCAAGCTCTCCTTCGCCTCAAGCAGCTCCGCGCGGATCTGCCATCGTTCGACGGGTGTGACGATGGCATACGCAAAGGAAGGAAAAGAACGACACGTACCTCCGCTTTCGTGGCATCCCGCTTGCCCGGGAATTGTCGGCGGATCTTCGCCATGAACTGGTGGTACGCGTCTGCGCCGCCGTAGCGGATGTCCCGCGCGACGGCGGTCTCTGCGAGCCTGCACGCGCCCGCGTCAGCCTTGCTACTAGACATACACGCGCTCTCCTTGGAGAGGACGTACCCTTCCTTCACCGCGTCACAGAGCACGTAGCCGTTGCCTTCAAGGCGTATGTATCCCGAGCGCTCCTGCAGGTGCAGCGTGTACACGTCAGCTGGGAACTGTCATTGAGAAACGTGGGCTGGGTGGACGTCACGTACGGCTTTGCCGATGCCGAGTGTATTGATGTAGCCATTGATCCTGCCCACGGAGCCCGGGAGGTGATCGTGGTTCCGTGCGGCATGTTGTCGTACTGAACGTCGAACGACGAGAACCGTTTGTACTCTGCGTTCTGTAAGTAGGAAGATGGTGGTTGTGAGACGCACGTTGCTGCTGTATTTGTTCCGTCGTGAGAGGGTCGGGAGCGACGTCGTTTCCGGAGGGGTCAAACGTTGGGTAGGCGAAGGTGCCCAGCGTGCCTGCACGAGAGTCAAACGTCGAGGGTCAGGATGAGAGCTCTAAATGGGCATGGAAAGCAGGATACGAGGTACGTACGAGCGAGATAGGATGGTTGCATGTGGCACGAAAGCTGCTTGGGTGTACCGGGGGATCTTGAAGAATCTTGATGGGTGAGGGAGCACTATTCCAGCCCACCATCCGATGTCATTTTATGGGCCGAGCGTCACGAAGGGGAGTCGACGGCGTGTTTTGCACGAGACGATGGAACGAGGAATCAGGATACGCTCTTGCATATGTCGGCGCAATGCTCGCTTAGGCCAAGTCGCGAGGTGATAACAAATCTGCCCATTGACATCCATTGGTTCATTGCATCGGTATTGATATTGAGGCCTTTTGTGGTCTTATCCTTCTTTGGTTGTGCCAAGGAAAAGAACACTGACATGAGGAGGTCGTGAGATAATGAACGCGCACTGAAGAGCGCGCAGTGTGCATGCCGCAATGGCTGGGGGATTCTGGAGTGGGATATCCCGTGAGGGAGGCTGCTTCATGCTTATCTCTCCCTTTGTATCCGAAATCGAAATCGATAGGCTGGTCAGAACAGTAGCGAGACAGCCAAGAGGAGGAAGGGGGTGTACGGACCGCTGAAAACCGAGTGAGCAAGTACCCTATCCGAATTCGAAAGAGCACAAAAGTTCCAAAGGGAGGAATTCTCAGCAAACGAACTTGAGTTACAAACGCGGCGACGCCACAATGGACCCACATGGACCCACTACTCCCGCCTGTCCTCCTCTGCATTCCCTACAAGCAGCGCCACCCGCACGTCTCCTCCTTGAGGCCCCACCGGCGCTACTCCGTCCCGTGTATATCTTCAATGTCGAGCCCGACGGAGCAGGTTTCGACGACGTCGTCCGTCTCATGGGATTACTCGGGCAAGACTGTAAGTTACGATATGCATACAACACTAGTAGATATACACCGACACGAAACACGAAGCGCAATCCAACTCACTCAACCAAAGTGCGTCTTCGGCCGTGGTACCTTGTCCCCGTCGACGAACACGTCCACCTTCTCGTCGTAGAAGGCGACGAAGCCCTTGATGTCCGCGCACTCGAGGTTCGGATTGCGGTACCACCACACGATGCCTTCCGCCTTTTCGTGGCCGGGGACCTTGAGGTCGTAGTAATTCGCGACGCCCTTCCAGGTCGAGGTGCGTGAGCGTGCGTTGCGCACAGAAGGAAAACGCGGGAGACAGACCTTGTAGGGACAGGCCGACATGAGGTCGGAGGACTCGAAGTACTCGAGGCGACAATCGGTTTTCGGGATGTACGTCCGCGTCGGCAGGCCGGTCTCGTACAGCAAGCGGGCCTTGGTGGTGTTCGCGACCTCGACGCCGTTGAGCTCGACGCGGACGTGGCGCGAAGATTGGAGGACGTCCACACGCTGTTCGGGAAGGCATCGGCGCCGGATCGGGAAGGGGGGACGGAAGAAACGCACCTTGTACGGATCCTTAGGGTGCACAAAGATCTCCTCGTCCTCCTCGAACCAAGCGTCGACCTTGTCGAAGCCGATCTTAAGCCAGCCGTTGTGCTCGCCGGACTTGAAGAGCTGGGCGGCGTGCGACGCGCGTCGGTCGCCGACGACGATGTCGTACTGGTCGGCCTCGGTGGTGCCGCCCGCGTGCTCGAAGTAGATCTCGTCAACGTCGTTGATGGGGATGTAGTAGCTCGGGTAGAAGACGTGCTCCCAGCTGCGGGGCATCCGATCGAATCAGCGCGCATGTCTGGGTGAGGGGGAGGACCGAAAACGTACACAAGCTTCGCCTTGCGCGTGTCCGCGAGCACCTGGCCCGACTGGAACACGCGGATGCGTTTGCGCGACTTTTCGGCGTATCCGACGTGCGGGAATGGGATGGACATGGCGATTCGTTGGTGGGGTGGAGGGAGGGGCTGATTGGGGGAAAGGCGGGGCGGAGGGTGGTCCGGGCAGTCGTCAACGGGGGTCTATTTAGGGCACGTCGTGGGCCGCAGCGAGCACCGTCGTTTTGCAGCTGTGCGGTGCTTGGTGATGTGCTCGGGCGAGATCATGATTCATGATGTCGAGGGCGGAGGTGGGCGTGGCGGTGCAACGGTTTGACAAATCGTCTGAAACGCGCGCCTTTGTTCTTGACGTTCGTCTCATCGCTTGCAGAGACGGTCATGACGATGGCGTGTGGTGGCGGGCGGTCTCGTATCGTCGGACGTGGGAGGAAGAGAAGACCAAGCAGAATATCGAATACCGCAAAGTCGTCCCGCGAACAAACCGTGACTCCGGACGACACACGCTGCGCTCCGCATCTCCATCACTGACACAACAACGCAACGCTCTTCACCAGACTCGAGTTTCATCTCGCACAAGCTCTTTCGTTTGGACCCTCGTCTCCTCGCTATATTTCCGCCTCTGGACCTTGTGATATCATCCCGGGATGGTCGTCGACTCGTCGGTCGAGAGCTGGTCGAGACGCCGACTGTATCACTGCAGGCAACGCATCCTTACCACTTGAGCCGGATTGTTCTCCTCCGTGACTGCGTGGACTCAGGCTGGGCGGCACTAGACGTTGGTGCCTTTGTTTCTTTTCGCAGGAATTTCCGATGTCGGACGATGTCAGCGTGCACGACTCTCTTCAAAGCTTCAAAAGTGAACGCAATTGCCTCATTCAATAAGGCTCAAGTGGTTCGTCCTTTCGATTCATTTTTACACTGACATATTCTGTAAGTATATACTGAAATGCATCCTAATCCCTCACGGACACGCCGGCCTACCCAGGCTACCCTCTTCAGAGGCCTTTTCTGTCTCTCACTCGGCTCAAACCCTCTCGCCGGCGTGCCGTCCAGACACTGTCCGGCCTGGCAGTGGCCTGGCTCAATGTCGTTGTCGGAATCTTCAAGAAGTCTGGGCTTCGCCTGTTCCCAGATGGAGGCGCCCTTGCTATGCTTGGAAACCAAGGCCCCGACGACCGAGTCGCCAACTTGGATCCATCACGCGGTCTACTGACATACTATAGCGTTAGGATCCAGCTCGGACACTGACAGCCACACCGACCGCTTGCTCGTCCTCGTCCTCGTTGAGTCGCTTAGGGGTGTCGTACTGCCAATACCCTTTTCCCCGCACGAGGCAATGGAGCGTGCGGACTGCGTGCACGCGTTTAAACGCTTACGGCTTGTTCGGGTGCGGATCGACCTGCGAGCCTGGCCTCGCGTCTGTGATTTCGTTCATGACAGACGGACCGATAATGATACGGCAAGACACCATGCACATGGAACAAACATCTAGCTGCTACAGGATCTCCCGCCCGCTGGTCATCTGCATCGTCCTCGAGATTCAGGAAAAAGAAGGCAGGTCCGTCTTCCGCGACATCCTGCTCCCTTTCTCACCGCGTTTCCTTTCTCCGCGGACGAAGCTCCCTGCACGCGCGCGTTTCAATTGCGGGTTTCGTTGTGATAACGGGAGAAGCCGGATGGCGGGGGTTGGGCGGATAGAGAAGGGGAAAAGAAAGGACGTGAGCACAGAAGGCCTCGATGGGAAATCATGCATCATGAGAGGAAGACGCCGGGAAGGTTATTGGCGGGTTATGGTGTGTGCTTTGTTTGGATTAGGATTGGGACTCCGTCTTCATCTTGACCTGGGTCGTACTTACCCAGATCTCCTTGTGTTCAATATCTCAAGTTGGCCGATGTGCGTCGCCTCTAGGTCTTAGTAGGCTTGGGCTGCTGGCTCGTCCTCTCGCAAACGTAATGCTGTCGCCTATCACCAAGTTCCAAAATACCGTGTTGGGATCGGACGCTCGTGAAGATTTACTCTGTATTACTTAGACGGGAGCGAAAAAGATGAACGCGCCATGGTGGTACCACGGTCACCAGTGGAGTGTGTCGTGAGTACAATATGCTTCGTCGTGATAAGACATACTCATGGACTATATCACAGCACACGCTGCCGTTGTATCGATTAAGCTCCACTTCTGCTCCGCCGTCAACTCGCTTTGGGAACACAGGTCTCTTGAAAAGGCGTTGGAAAGGCATGTTCGTCAAAACCCCAAGGGGATCAAACGCAGCCGTGACGTCGCGGGCCCGCGCGGCCGGAGATCATGCATCGGTAGGCGACGTCAGCGTGGTGGGAACGTGGTCTAAGGCGAATGCGGCCAGTCGTGGGCGGGATCGGAGAATGAGGACTCTACGCAGGATGCGGACTCCTCCCGCCGCACACGGACGGCGGCGCGCCATTGCAACATAAGAATATCATGGAATCGGAGTCGTTTTCTTCGAGGACTCGCGCTACATAAACCCAAGCGCTAACAGTGCCTATTCAGAAGGACTCGGGCGTCCTGGACATGTCTAAGATTAAGGCTTTCGCAGGACCGAGGACTCTTTATTTGTGAAAAGTTGAAGCCATACCACAAAGACTCCAGTGGCGGTCCACGTCTCGGGCTCGCAGTCAGCGAACGGGGACTCGGCGCAGAACAAGCAGAGAAGACGCCGAAGGCCGTTTGGAGATCTCGCGTAATTGAAAAAACTGCTGAGAAGCAGCAGCAGCTGCGCGGTCGAGGTCACGGCGCCTTACGTTGTCCTCACGACGTCCACCTCCATCGGCTTCGACTCCACTTTCTGTACCACGATCGCCTCCCCAGGCTCTTCTCGTGTGCCCTGCAATCTTGCTTGTTCATCTCGTCGGCGGACCACATATGCCTGAGGGCCTCCAGCTCGCTTTGGGGACAGACAAGAGATACTTTGCTTCCATCAGTGTCGTACGAGGTCGTTTCAAGCTCCCCGACCAGTGATCTACATCTGTTCCGGCCAAGCAACGCGCTTTTCATGGTAAATTTAGGGAGCCTTCTTTACCAACGGCAGCACACCCAATTGGCTCCGCCGTTCCGCTCTGCACGCCTTCGCCAGATGTGATCGATGGCGGGGAGGAAATATGTAATCTCGTCGGCAGACGGCCGTGCTTCCTCCTTCGCGTAAACGCACCGAGCCCCACCGGCGAGGCTCAGGCGCCCTCCATAAAGCCAGGATTTTGGGGGGATGGAAAGCCCAACTTCCCTCTTGAAGGTTTCCCCCCCTCCTCTCCGCCTCCCTTTCATCCCGTCCGTCGCCTCGACCCCGTTGGGTCAATTCCAGTCTTTTCCTCCTTACTGTCTTTTCCGCTCTCTAGACAATGAAACTCTCCTCCTCATTACCCCTCATCCTTGCGGGCGCGTCCACCGCGTTCGCGTCCCGCCATACCCATGACGCGATTGCCCGCCGTCAGGCGCATATCCAACGCTCTCTCGTTGACGTCTGCGCAGCCCTTGATCTCGACCTCGAGCTCCTTGACATTCTTCCTGGTGGTACGTTGATCACCTACTCGCAGATTAACAGTGTTTGACCCGTCTCATTTTCCAGGCAAGCCTTTGATCGCCGGTCACCTCGACGTCTGCTTGTGCCTTTCCGTTCTCCCCAACTTCGTCAGCAGCGACCCCACCTGCCAAAAAGCCGCTCAACATATCGGCAACGATGGCGTCCAGAAGATGCTCCAAGACAAGGTATGTGCCATCTCTGGCTTTTGTCTGGCGTCACAGTTATTCATCGTTGCATCCTTCAGATCAACAACTCCACCGCCAAGCAAAACTGCCAGTACCCTGCGCACGCCCAACCCCTCTCTGTCTGCGACAAGTCCGACCTGTGCAAGTTCCAATGTCAGGACGGCTATGAGGTCAGCGGCGACCAGTGCGTGTGCCCGTCCCCCAAGACGGAGTGCAACGGCAAGTGCAGCTCCTCCGCTACTTGCGGCTCGTCCACCCCCGGTCACGGTGGCTCTTATGGTGGTTCCGGTGGTTCTTACGGTGGCTCCGGTGGCTCTTATGGTTCGGGCTCTGGCAACTCTTACGGTCGTCGTGCGGGCAAGCGTGCTCCCCTCTGTGACGAGGGCAAGACCCTCTGCGGTATCCCTGGTGGCAGCAAGGGCAAGGGCTACGACTGCGTTGACACTCAGACCAACGCGGAGTCTTGTACGTGCCGTCTTCTATTTGCTCGTTGAGCGAGATGTTCATCTTTTTTTTTCGATATCCAGGCGGCGCCTGCACTGTCAACTCCCCCTTCTCCACCTCTGCCGACGCCCCCGCCGGCAAGGACTGCACTTCCATCGCCAACGTCGCCGACGTCCTCTGCCAAGCAGGCGAGTGCGTGATCAACAAGTGCCAAGACGGATTCGACCTCACTCCCGCCGGTGACGCATGCGCCGCCGTCCCTGCTGGCAAGCGCGGTCTCGTCGATGCCCACGTCGTCGAGGGCGCAGTTGCAAACGTTGCTGGTCTCGTCGGTGTCAAGGAAGCGGGCGTTGTTGATGCGCATGTCGCCCGTGGTCTCGTTGATGCCCTTGTCCCCGAAGCTGTTGCCGCCAACGTTGGAAACCTCGTCGGCGTCAAGGAAGCCGGTGTCGTTGGTGCACATGTCGCTCGCGGTCTCGTCGATGCCCACATTCCTGAAGCTGTCGATGCCAACGTCGCCGGTCTTGTCGGCCTCAAGGAGGCTGGCGTTGTCGATGCCCATGTCGCCCGCGGTCTCGTCGACGCCCACGTTGTGGAGGGTCTCAACGCCAACGTCCTCGGCCTCGTCGGTGTCAAGGAGGGTGCCAACGTCGACGCCCATGTCGCTCGTGGACTTGTCGATGCCCATGTCGTCGAGGGTCTCAATGCCAAGATCGGAAACGTCGTCGGTGTCCAGGAAGCCGGCAACGTCGCCGCCCATGTTGCCCGCGGTCTCGTCGACGCTCATGTCCCTGAGGCCGTTGCCGCCAACGTCGGAAACCTCGTCGGTGTCAAGGAGGCCGGTGTTGTTGACGCGCACGTCGCCCGTGGCCTTGTCGACGCTCATGTTGTTGAGGGCCTCAACGCCAACGTCGCTGGTCTTGTTGGTGTCAAGCAGGGTGCGAATGTTGATGCCCACGTCGCCCGCGAGATTCTCGGTGCGCACGTTGTCGAGGGTCTCGGCGCCAACGTTGCCGGACTTGTCGGAATCAAGGAGGGTGCTGTCGTCGATGCCCACGCCCGTGGACTCGTTGATGCTCATGTCGTCGAGGGTGCCGCTGCCAATGTCGCTGGCTTGGTTGGCGTGAAGGAGGGTGCCAAGGCTGACGCCCATGTCGCTCGCGAGATCCTTGGTGCTAACGTCGTCGAAGGCCTCGTCGCGAAGATCGGTGGTCTTGTTGGTATCAAGGAGGGCGCCAAGGTAGACGCACATGTCGGCCGCGGTCTCGTTGATGCGCACGTCGTTGAGGGTGCCGCTGCTAACGTCGCGGGCCTCGTTGGCGTGAAGGAGGGTGCCAAGGCTGATGCCCACGTCCTCTAAAGGACTCCCTCCCCCGTAACCCCTTCCGCTTCTTGCCTACCCTCCCTCGTCTCCGTCGCACGCTACCCATACGTTACCCCTCGTTCGCTGTTGGATTGCGCGTTCGTTGTTTTGATGTTTACCCGTACATTACCCGTCTGTCATTAGTTTTTCTCAGTCTCATTGCAAATCAAACGAAGTATACCTGCTGTTACGAATTGGCATGAGTGCGTCACTGTCTCCTGTGGTTCCCACGTGTGGACGACTAAGTCAGGAGCTGTGCGGTTGAGTGTATTCGGTGACGTTCGGGGTGTTTTAGGCGGCCGGCCGCGTTGTCACGTTCAACTCCTACCACCACCTTCGTACTCCTTTGTCTTGTCCCTATGTCCCATATGATCTCGTACTACGACGTTCACAAAGGTTGCGGTCGTTGATCGTACTTGCTACGAGTTGAGATGTTGTTGACGTCACCAGTGCTAGAGCGGGCGAAGGTGCGAAACGGCCCGTCATCGTACCGTCGTTCATTCAATTGAGTCTGACTGCAGTACTCTCCAGTGGCGGGGGGCTGACTACCAGTACCCGGTTCCAGAAACCAGACGACACCAACGAGATGCGTCCTGATGTATGTCTTGTGTTTCCAGTCTGCTGTTCACACATAGCGTCATTGATCGTTTCCTCGGGACAGTCGACGAGTCTGCCTACCCTGCCGCAGGCCCCTACAATTCCCTGTGACCCGTGCATCTGGCTGTCAAGCACTGGGAAGATCTCAGCGGGCGTTTGAACTTCCATCATCGTATTCCTTAGAATTGCAAGGAGAGCCGGGTGAGTTCTCTTTTGCGTTTTCACGCCTCATCTCATACTTGGTCGTTTATCAGCCTGAAAACGACGAGAAGGCAACGTGGACTTCAACTGGTCATCCTAGGCGACGAAACCCCGAGGATACCAGGTGGAATAAGCAACGAAAATACGCGGAATGAGGGTAGTGGGGGAGTACCAGCAGATCTGACGTTTTGGGTGCGTTTCATGCTTGGTCAAACAGAAGCCACCTCCTATCTAACGGGCCCTCTTTGAGGTTAGCAAGGCATGGCACGGGTCACACGTTACTTCCACCATCGCGCCTTCTACCATTATACGGAAGAACAAATGCCACACTTCCAGCTCCAGCGTTCAAGAACTTGTCACCCATCTCGAGTCAATGTTTAGAAATCATCCCGCGCTCCGAAGACGACTTGAAGCTTGCTCACAGACGTTCGTGATAAATCAATGACCGCGGAGGAGAACATGGAGCCCTTGACACATCTTATGGAACTTCGCCATTGCTCGCTCGAGGTAAACAGTCTTGACTTCAACTTCTACTCTTATCTCAACTTCTGACCTCTGTCGACGCCGTTTAGATGGACGCCGGACGCCGCAGCGCTGTCGTGGTGATCCTTCTTCGTGTGGTCGCTTAGGGGCGGTACCAAAACCTGGGCATCCTCTCTTACAGCCGTCGACCTCTACCAAACCCTTCCGATGTCGGTGACCGTTTCCTTGGAGCCCCAGTGATTCTTTTTTCAGTGTATTTAGGAAGCCAGTACGTCGATTGAGGGGTGTCAACCTGGAATTGCTCACTGAGCGTGGCTTTTAGAACGGCCTTCCGAATCTCTGGCTGAAGTTCTCGAGCGAAGGGTCACAAATGTGCTCATATTCGAAATCAAGAGCGGGAGATGATCCGCTGCCGCATCTGCAGGCGTCGCCGACGCATCGCCGCGTCAATAACAATTGGTGTAAGGCTTGCATCTCCATTTTGTCTATCGAGGCTAATTCCTTGTGATGCTCCGCCAGTTTTAGGACCATGACAGGAGGCGTTACCCGTGGATTGTGATGTTTCTACTCATGAAATTCGAAGGTGGCGGTGGTGGCGGCGGCGATGGCGCTCGTGAGAGTGTATGAAAAGAATCATGCTGGGCATTTGGAGTCAATCGTAAGCCTGCTCGGGACATGGGTGCGTCCATCTTCTGTATTGCAGCGTTACACAGTGCGCTGAATTGGCTGTACGCAGGTCGACAGCGTAAGGGAAACCCACAGGAACTAACTCGTCGTAGACGAGGGGCTGGCGTGAGAGCTTCGATCGTCAATCGCCAATCCAATGCAACTTGATATCAAAGGCTACAGATGGCAGATGGCAAGACAGGGCATGTCTGCGCAAGACGGTATGGATTGGGGGTATACAGCGGTCGGCGTCCTGCATTTCTCTCTTTCAGTAACTTGTACTTATACATCCATTCAATCCAATCCAAGTCGTCCATCGTCCACCCCTGCCCCAGCTCTCGTGTCATGACAAAAAATTCGTGGAGTGGTGCATCCCTCATGGCGCTTACTATATGAAGGGGATGAATCTCACAGGAAGAGCATTGGTGCTACTTCCTATCTATAATCCTGTTCGATTTCTCAGAAGCACGTAAATGGAAGATGTGCGACTGCAGGCCATTGAATGGTCGCCTCAAAGAGTCCGAAGGAACGACCAGCACCGAAGATCGATAGCGGGTAATGAGGAAATAGGACCCCGTATTGACGCTGATTTACTTTGCTATTGGGGACTAGGCGAGGAACTCACGGACGTACTATCCAAGACCGTCAGTCCTCACCGCGAGGTTGCAACCGTGGGGTTCTCTCGGCTTTCAACAAGGCTTATCTGCGACGAGGTCTGCTCTATATAGAGGTTAACCCCGTCCTCTAGGCAGCAAGATGGAGAGATCCCCCCTTTCCTTCGTGCGACACATAGTCCTTCCCGACATCCTCCTCATTACCCTCATCGCAACACAACCGCCCACCCCCACCCGGTTCCTCGGCTTTGCCGTCGTGCTTTATGCGTCTGTGACCGCCCTGGCGTGCACTGCTGGGGGGGCTACGACAAACTACTCCATTGGTTTCCTCCTAGGTATACAGGTCTTCACCGCGCTTCGCTTTCTGTGGCTCGAGAGACCGCTCGATGTGCACCGCCATGAACGCGACGGCCAACCGCCCCGCGAGATGTCGATATGGCGTCGCCTTTACTGGGCCTTCTGCCTGGATCATGGCTTCAGGGGCGTAGGGTGGACGCATCAGGTGGGTTCGTCGCGTTCGAGTGTGGGTTAAAGTTGCTGATGAGCTTGCCAGGTCAAGAACGTCCCACCGCGTCCGACCGAGCACCCAGGCGTCTTTATCGGCCAATGTCTTCTCCGAGCTCTCTGGTATTTCCTCCTCGCGGACGCAGCCAATACATACGTCTGTGCCGTCGATGGCATCCACCCGCAAGGATATGCCTTGCGGACCTCTATCAGTACGGCCTGGATTTGTGTCACGTACGCAATGCTGAACAGCGAATACCTCGCGCTGGCCGCGCTGGCCGTCGCGCTTCGAATCGGCCGTCCTGAAGACTGGCCGGACATCTTTGGAAGCGCGTCCGAGGCGTTTACGCTGCGGAATTTCTGGGGGTACGTGCTTCTTCGCGGTCTACGCACTGCTGTACGCTTGTTCACCCTCTCGTTCACCCTCGACAGGAAAGTTTGGCATCAGAACCTTCGGAGGGTACACTATCCCCTTCCTTGCCCGCATGCCGTTCCCCAATCTGACGCCCTGCATGCAGCTCTTCGTCCCACTTGGCCAGCGTATCGCGCAAGCATGGGGGTTCAAGCGTGGCACGCTGCTTTCCTCGTATACCCAGCTGTACGCCGCGTTCGTCGTGTCGGGCGTGATCCACAGCTCCGGCGATGCGATGGTTGGACGGGCGTACACGGGGGTGTCCATGCCGTTTTTCCTTCTTCAGGCCGCGGCGATTACGGGAGAAGACGCTGTGGTCGCGCTCGGGCGAAGGCTGGGCATTGCGCCGTCGCGGGCGGTGAAGACGCTGGGATATGTGTGGGTGTTTGGTTGGATCTCGGCCACGTTTTCGATGTACCGAGATCTGTCGATTGAGACTGGCTGGGACTGGTCGGCGGAATGGCCTATTTCGCCGTCGAGTGGGCTGTTGCGGATGGTTGGCGTGCTGAGTTGAGGCAAGACGAACTGCATCAGTGTCGAGGGAGTACTTATGTGATAGGCTCTTGGTTTCAGCCGTTAGTACTACGATTTTCTCTGGAATCGTGAATCTTCCAAGCGTGATGCCCGTGCAGTGGTGCGCATTACAAGTTGTAGCAGTCACGGACGGTTCTTTCGCAGGCGCGTCGCGCGTCAACACGTCCTGCTTTACGCTATCATATCGACGTATAGCTTCATAACCCTTCTTGTACCACCTTTTCCTCTGCATCTACTCTTTGTCACACTAGAAGAGCTCCTTGCATATGGCCAATACGTTGACGGAATATCTCGCCTCGCAAGAAGAGCTCGTGCAAGAAGCCGCGCTCGCGCTCCCGCACTCCTTCTCCCAATGCACCTACCCACGCGGGGCCATCCGCCAGGCGGTCTACCTCTGCAAAACATGCAACGAAACGCGTGGGATCTGTTCCGCGTGCTCGATCGCTTGCCACACCGACCACGAACAGCTCGAGCTCTTCCCCAAGCGAGCGTTCCGGTGCGACTGCCCCACGCGCGCGCTCGGCCACGCGTGTACGCTGCACAAAGTCCTGGAGGATGTCAACGCGGGCAATGTTTACGGGCAGAACTTCAAGGGCGCGTTCTGTAGGTGTGGCAGGCCGTACAATGCGGACGAGGAGAGGGAGACGATGATCCAATGTCTAGCGTGTGAGGTATGTGCTACTCCGCCTCTCCTTTGACCTTTCCTTCCAACCCCTCTTTCGACACGGCTTTCTGGACCAAAAATTCCATATATCTTTCCTTTCAAACACCGTGCTCATGACATGGGGCATCGGCTTACGTTTCCGGTTTTAGGACTGGTTGCACGAATCCTGCCTTCACCTCCGCGAGCGCCCGTCCTCGCGCGAGCCATCTCCTGCCCCACCAGCTATTGAACCTACCGAAACCCAAGCAAGCATCGACAACGACGACGCCCAGTCCGAAGCCTCGTCCTCCGGTCTCCCGCCGCCTCTGATCACAGCGGACGACTACGAAGCGCTCGTCTGCGGTGCGTGCGTCGCACAGATCCCCATTCTCCAGCGTTGGGCAGGGACGCCGGGAGTCCATATCGTCATGCGTGATGCGCCAGACGCGCCGTGGAAAGTCGTGGATAGATCCCTTCCGGCCGACGTCCCAGACCAGAAGACTCACGTCAATATTGCGGAGGATGGAGAGGGAACTGGAGAAGGCGTGCAGCTCGGTCACAAACGCGCACACTCGAACTCACTGGAGACGTCAGAGGCGAAACGAGCGCGCACGTCACCGGCGCCGGCGTGTCTTGCGCCCCCGGAGAATCCAGTCGCGCAGAGAGTGTATGCAGCCCTATCCACGTCTCCAGACGAGGCCACCACACTCGGCATGGGGGATGTCTTCCTGACGGAAGGCTGGCGCGGGCGGTGGTGTCGATGCGGATCCGTACGTCCATCCGTCCTCTTTATGGGCGTTTTCCCGTCGGCTTACAGGGATCCACGTAGTGTCTCCCGCAACTGGAAACTCGACCATACCTCCTGGAGGAGGAGGAGACGTACGAGCCGCCCGAGGACCCCGATTCGCGTATGTTCTTCGTCTGTTTTTTCACCTTTTTTTCTGACCTCGTTCCCTCGCAGACCTCTCGCTCGAAGAGCTCGGCATGCGCGCGCTCTCCCGCCTTCCACGCGACCGCGCCATCGACGGCATCCACGCGTTCAACGACATGCGGTGCGTCTCTCTTTCACCCCCTTCCTTCTCATTTCCCCGACCTCCCTCTTCCTTCCTTCTCGTCTTGCCATAGGTCCCTGTTTTTCATTTTCTCGAATCATAAATGGACCTGGTTGACTGAACGATCGTGACAGGGACGGATTGCTCGCGTTTCTGCGCCCGTTCGCGCAGGAGGGCAAGGTCGTCGCGGAAGCGGACATCCACGCGTTTTTCGGTGCACGGGCTGAGGCGGATGCGGCAGCGAGGAGGGATCGGTGACGGGTCTTTGTGCTTCGAGTGCGGTTTCTCAGAGTCATACTGCGTTGTACGTTCTGTGTAATGGTATTGAGTTAATGGATTGCGGTGCACCATTCTTCGATCGCACGTTCTATCGAGAGGGGATGTGTGTAGGAGATCGGGCGGATGTGTGTTGGTTTCCACCGAGTATGCTCTCCTCTTCTTTTTGTTCATTTTTTTCGCCGTAGTCCTGCGCACATGCACATGCATATGCACATATTTATACACACATGTACCATACCGCAGCTCGCTCTACGATTAATATATTAATGCCTTGTCTGGTGTCTGGGTGGGGAACCACGTGATTGCATGATAGCCAACGATACTCGGTGTACGGGTAACAAAGCTTTCCCTTTCCCCCACTACTACTACCTTCACATTCAAGCCTCTCCCTTCGACCTCCATGTCTGGAGAGTGCTGGCCCAGTATCGGTGGAACAGGACGCATATACTCTTCTCTGAAGGACCCGAGGCCATCAAGAGCAATATGTACATCACATCGGCGTGTGCTATCGACTCACGCGAACTCCCTTCCGCGACAATTCTATCTACCTCTCTATCCCCCGGAATCTAGGATCAAACCCTCCATCATAAACTAGCGTTCACAATCTCCACCGAGGACCCATCACTGCTACACACCACATGCTGACTTTTATACCCATAGCGCACCTGACCGTCGACCACCAGTGGCTCAAGCTTTGTGACCTTCGACTCAAGACGGGACCTTGGGCCATACAACTCAACAGAGATATGCTCTCCAGGGGCTCTGTGCGCGTTATCCGAAGACTGTGAGGACCGGATTAAACTCATACGGACGACTTCGTGCTTCCGCTGGGAGATAGGCTACATGACGCGCACCGGGATCATGACGCGCAGGCAAGACCTATCTGTGCTTTTCGACGGCTCCTGTGGGTGATACCAATAAGGCGTGAGGTACCTTCCTCTGGATATATCTTGTGCTGCTCATTCACTCAGTCGAAATTTGTGTGCAGGTTCTTTATTTAATGAAGATCACCGAGACGACCGCGGCGAGGCGTTGATGGGACTTTGGAGTTTGGACTGTTCTCGCACGCTCATCTCGACTTCCCCGATGGCACACTCCACGACGCTCGCAATCACCGTCCCCGCCCCAGAATCGACTTGGCGTAACCCCACTCCCTCATTCCAAGCCTCGGAAACCCCAAGAATGACCTGGAGACGATCCTCGGGGCCGGCGATGATCCTTCTTCAATCAAGTCGTGCAGCGGTGCATCCTCCTCT
This sequence comes from Amylostereum areolatum, assembly GCA_012932865.1. Classification (NCBI taxonomy): domain Eukaryota; kingdom Fungi; phylum Basidiomycota; class Agaricomycetes; order Russulales; family Stereaceae; genus Amylostereum; species Amylostereum areolatum. The sequence goes on from SAXG01000023.1 coordinate 209,555, forward strand.
GCCTTCCTCATCCGGCCGTATCCTCCCGCTTGCATGCCACGAGGACGGTCGCTTCCAGTCTGAAGATCTGACCCCACGTCGCCTCGCGCGCGCAACGCGTGGACACGCCCTTTATGGGTCTCTCGCCTTCTTGCCATCTATTGGCCCTTGCCTTTCTGGTGCATTTCGGAGATGCTCTTGGAATCGCGGAGGGACAAGCTCGGGTCGTTTGTGCGCTTCTGCCGCTCGGGATTGGTCCGAGGTCTATGCGCGGGAGTATTCTGAGCGCGACGGGATGAGAGGGCTTCGTGCTGGATAGGCTGGGGCGCCGGATACGTGTGCGCACGACGACGCGCCATGTGCAACGCAAGACCCACCAAGTCCACGTCCAGGTACTTCTCACCAAACTAACCAGAAGGAAGGGTATAAGGTCTGGAGGAATATCGGCGGTAGCGATAGCTTGGGCTCTTCTCAGCTTCCCCCCCTATTCCCCCTTTATTTCCTGCCCGCAAGGATGGTGTCCTTCCGTAACGCGCTCGCCCGTGCTGTCGCGGTCATTTCAGTCGCGGCACTCTTTGTCGTCGATACCCGGGCGGAGTCCACTGCTGAACTCGTCGACCGCGCGAAGCACAGTTCCGACGCTACCCCGGCCGCGCCCCACTTCGTCGTGTACAGCGACCAATGGGTCTCAGGCGAGAACGGCCCTCCGGACGTATCCGTCGTAAACGTGAGCGCATCGTCCTTCGCGCCCATCGTCCTGCTCACGACCTTTCCCGTCTTTTGCCACATTTTTCAGGGATTCAACACCTTGTACGCCCCTCCGATTCTATCCCAAAGTCTAGCTCGCTGACTCCATCCCCAGCATACTCTCCTTCCTCCTCATCTCCGGCCCCGCAGATCAAGCTGTCGAGTGGACGCTGATCTCCGCAGATGACCGCGCCGCGATCAAGTCCCAATACGCCGCGGCCGGCGTCAAGCTCTTGGTCTCCGTCTTCGGCTCGACCGACGCGCCCACCTCCACCAACGCGGACCCGATCGCGACCGCCAACACGATGGCGGCATGGGTGAAGCAGTACGACCTGGACGGCGTCGACGTGGATTACGAGGTGGGCGTCCGCTTTCCTTTCCTGGGCGGCGAAATGGTGCCGGCTCGCTGATACCCGTCGTTTGTTATCATTTGCTTTTTTTTCGTTCGTCTCGGGCGCGTCAGGACTTCAACGCGTTCAACAGCGGCACGGACAGCGCGGTCAATTGGCTCGTGTCCTTCACCACCCAGCTTCGCGCCCAGCTGCCAGCTGGACAGTACATCATCACGCACGCGCGTACGTCTCCACTCTGTCTTTCCATGATGACCTTGTCCACTTACGTCTGCGACGTTGTCACGCGCAGCGGTAGCTCCGTGGTTCCAGTCCTCCTGGCCTGGTGGAGGATATATCGCTGTCAACAAAGCCGTCGGAAGCCTCATCGACTGGGTACGTGACCAACCGTTCCATCCTCCCCCCCTCTCCCCTCGACGCTCACCTCTCTTGCTCTACAGTACAACGTCCAATTCTACAACCGTAAGCCCTCCCCTCGCCGCCGCCTGCAACCGCTCTGACGTCCCGCTCCCGTTCATCCGCAGAGGGCAGCACCGAATACACCACCTGCGCCAACCTCCTCACCACCTCCGGCGGCGCCTATCCCGGCTCCTCCGTCTTCGAGATCGCCGCGAACGGCGTCCCGACGAACAAGATCGTCATCGGCAAACCCGCCGCGGCCGGCGACGCGAGCACGGGGTACATGTCCCCGTCGACGCTCGCGGGGTGCGCCGCGCAGGCGACGGCCAAAGGGTGGAGTGAGTATCACATTTTTTTTCCTTATCGCTTCGGGGAGAGCGTTAGCTGACAGTGATCGGTAAAAATAGATGCGGGGATCATGACGTGGGAGGTGAGCTTGTCGCTTTTTGCGCCTCAAGGGGATGGGGCTGATGGGATGTATACGCTTTAGTACCCCGACGCCGCCGCCTCCTGGATCAAGACCGTGCGCGCGCAGGCCTGGCCGATGTGAACGCGATGACGCTGATGTGAGCCCGGGCGGCTTGCTTATGTTATGGGCGGTTGGGATGTGGGCCCGCGGTGGTTGTGCTACTTATCTCGTTCACGTCTATGTGTTCGCTTCTCTTCTGGGGCCATTACATAGGGTACCGTTATTGTATTTATGTAACATATTTTTCAAACCAGCGAATTGCACCTTGTATCGATGTTCGCGGGTGGAGAGGAGAGAGGATGGTCGGTTACAAGAGTACAGTACGTGGTAACTTATCGAGTTAGTTCTCAACCCGACTTTCCACAGTAATTGTTTTCTGTCAACAACGAGCAGCTTCGACTGCGTTGTTATAATTATGAATACACCCAAGTCCCAACGAAGGATATATGCACAATCGCCCTAGAAACCCCAAAGGAGTGGAAAGAACAAAGGAAGGGAAGATCGATTGCCTCTAAGCTCGGAGCGAAGGTCGAGAAAGAAAACCCCCAGGAGAGGATCGGAGGATCGGAGGGGTCGGTGGTCGGGGAACGTGAAGTTTTGATTTCGTGCTTGGGCTGGGGGAGATCACACGGGCCATGCCTGCGAGCGGACGGTCTCGATCCAGGAGGAGGCGGCGCTCGGGTACTAGAGCAAAAAGTCAGCCTCAAGGACGGCAGAGACACTGGAAAGAAAGGGCGGACCTCCCATGCCATAACCCCCGCATCTGCAAGATAAGTAAGCAGTCGTCCGACCGTCAGCCTCACGAAGCCTGGTACGGGGTAACAACGAATAGAACGCACTCCACCCCTTCGCCTTCGCCTTCGCCACGCACCCGGCTAGAATAGACGCGTCCACGTACCCGCTGACAGCGTCCCCAGCGGACGCGGGCTTTCCGATGACGATCTTGTCCGTCGGCACCCCGTTCGCGGCGATCTCGAACACGGAGGAGCCGGGGTAGGGCGCGCCCGAGTCGTTCAGGAGGCCGTCGCAGGTGGTGTATTCGGTCGTACCCTCTACATGGTACATGTCGGAACCAGGAGGTGAATATCGGGGGGCGGAGCAGGGTGGCGCGACGTACGGTTGTAGAATTGGATGTTGTACTTTAGGAGAGAAAAAGACCGTCGATAAGATAGTCGGGAGAAACAAGGAGTATGGAAGGGACGGACCCAGTCGATGAGGTCGCCAACGGCGGCGTTGATCGCAAGGTATCCTCCGCTGGACCAGGTAGATTCAAACCTAATATGCATCGACGATTGTCAGTAGTCGCTTACGCTCCGAGTCTACAACTACAAACGTGCGAAACACGTACCAGGGCGCGACCGCTATAAGTCCGTCAGCATCATGCATGTATGCGGCGGCTGAGTCGGGGAGAAGACGGGGACGTACGCGCGTGTGTGATCAGATATTCGCCGGCGGGGAGCTGCGCGCGCAGCTGCTTCGTGAACGCGTTGAGCCAGTCCACCGCCCTCGACGTTCCGTCGTTGAACGCGTTAAAATCCTAACACACACAATGCGTCCGAGTCAGACGTCTTTCCCACCTCGAAACGGCCATATGTACCTCGTAGTCGACGTCGATCCCGTCCAACCCGTACTCTTTCACCCACGCCGCCATCGTGTTGGCCGTCGCCACCGGGTCCGCGCCACTGGACGTAGGCGCGTCCGTCGAGCCGAAGGCGGAGACCATGAGCTTGACGCCCGTGTCGGCGTACTGCTGCTTGATCGCGGCGCGATCATTTGCGGAGATGAGCGTCCACTCGACGGCCTGGTCCGCGGGTCCGGAGATCAGGAGAAACGAGAGGATACTGTGGAGAGAAGGTGGATAGATGGGTGAGGTCGGACTGGGCGGACGTACAAGGTGTTGAAGCCCTGGAATCGCGTGGCGTCGTGAGCGATGCGTTTAATGGAGCGAAGAGATCAGACTCACGGTCACGACGGACACATCAGGAGGGCCGTTCTCGCCTGAAACCCACTTGTCGCTGTACACGACGAAATGCGGCGCGTCTTGCGCTGCAGCCGAAGCGTACTTCACCCGCTGCGTCAGGCCGCCCATCGGCTGTGCAGATACATTGACGGAAACGAGGGAGGCGAAGGCAACGAGACGAGCGAGCGTGTTGCGGACGGACACCATTGCTACGAGGGATGGAGTTGGTCAAGACAAAGGGGATAAAAGAAAGTGAAAACTTAAGCCGTGGCTAGCGGATCCTATTCATCTAGGGAGGCCCTTTATACGTCCATTTCGAACAAGACGTTGAGGAAGAATGGACCGTGGTGGAGCTGCACGCGGTAGAATGCCCCCACTCGAAAAGAAATCGGTTGGGAATCTGACGGAGCCCGCGTGGGGTGAAGATATCGTCGTAACTTCGTCGTCAGAATCCACGAAAATTGGCCCACGCACGAAGTTGGATACATCTTCCAGCAGCACCGCCGAGAGCAGGAAAACTGTCACAAACAGAACCGTCGAGCAGTGGGTGAGAGCAGAAGCCATAGTACTCCATGTGGCTGTTGTCCATCGGCATTCATAATTCTGAGGCTAATCTTGATTCTGTGGGTGCGAAGAATGCAGCTTTTTTGACCGCTGCAGTCGTCCTCGTGAAACGCACTGTGCGTTTAGGCATCCGTTTGTTCGGCCATCACTGTGTGAAACGGATCAAGTCGAAAAGGCAAGAATCGTGTCATCCGGGCCCTTCATCGAAAGAGAGTCCATGAGCACGAGACATATTGCGAAGGTCCAAGCGAAGTTTGAGGCAGAGAAAATCTTGTTTCAGAGGCTGAAGTTGGTAACAAGGACAGACTGGCGTCGAAAAAGGCGTCGATGCAATGGAAGATTGAACTGATTGATGTCGATGGTTCTCCATATGCGCCGTGCAGAACCAGACAACAAAATCTGTACACTAGTGAGTCTCAGAATATCCACTTATATGACAGTGAGAAAGGACGGAGCTTGTAGCACGCGGTGCAGCATATGAGGAGCATTCCGCTCGTGGCGTTGACCTGAGATCAACCTACGAACTCGCATTCGTGGGTCGTGTTATAGAAGCTGGTTGCATAACATATTGGGAGAGAACGGATGGACGAGAAGGGAGCTATGATGGGATGGTAAGAGGTCAAAGAAGGAATGATCATCGTGGACGCTGGAGTCGGACATGAAGGAACCGAACTACGTGCCAGTGCGTAAATTGGGTCGAGGGTTCAGCGTTCAACGTTCAATGAACGACGGTGCTCAACTCGGCGCGCAAGAAAACAACTGGGTGTCGTTCATATTTGGGAGATAAAGTACATGCAAGCATTCTTCAAGCTAGATCACAGTCTGCATCGCGCCCAGAGCAGTGGGGTGGAGAGCACACGGCCCAGGAAGAAGGTGTATCTGTGCGCACGATGTTAGAGAGTATGTCGGATACACAAGGTACACGGACGTACCACCCGTACTTAGCCCCCCGAGATCCTTGAAACCATGGTCATGAGCGATGCCGGACCGAATGATAATAGGAAAAGAATATACCTAACGCCCTTCCCGATCCTCCACAACATCCTCGGCTCGCCTCGGCTCGTAGCCCAGCCTCCCAAGCACCCGCACATGGACCAGCTCGTCCTCCATCGCCCTCACAATCCCATCATGCGCCTTGCCACGCGCCTTCACGCGCAACGGTCATCGACGTACCTCGCCGTGTGGTACTCGATAGAGATGCACGTCCCCTCGTCCTTTAGGCAGGGGGTCTTCGATGTCCGCCTCGAACCATCCAAAGCAGCGCGCGGTCGTGCTGCCCTGCAAACACCTCAACTCGTCGTGGAACCATGCCTCACGGGCCAGCGATGCGCCCCGGTGTGGGTTCGCGACCTCGACTACGAACGGGGAGCACGTCCACAATGATGTCCTCGAGCTCGACCACCCATCCTATGCTGTAATCTCGGTCTTCGCGCCCAAAGCGGTCTCCAGGACTAGGCCTTCATGCTTCATTTGCAGATTTAAAGGTGGGGGCAGCGGGTCTGGGTGGTGTGGAGGGATCGATGCTCGTAGCGGATATTGTGCGGGTCCGGAAAGAAAACAGAAGGGTTGGCGAGGTTGTGAGGCCCGGTTTGGCGCGCAAATACGACGAGAGGCAGGAGGGGATGGTTCGTGGTTTGAAGTGTACCGATGGTGCTTGGTGTGGGCGAGAATGCCCGCAAGTGTGGAGGACAGCAGCTGCGAGGCTGCGCAGGAGGTAATCTATTAGAAAGGGAAGAAGGGGGAGGGTAGACGTGCTTACGATGATGGGGGCGAGAAAATCGAAACGTCCGACGGAGAGAACTGGTCCTTCGATACACGGGAAGACGAGGATAGAGATGAAGCCTGAAGGAGCGCGCGGGTGCCAGCGAGCGCATTGTCTTCCCTGTTTGAGAGGATGTCCGACGATACCACATAGTGACGCTGGGCAAGAGACCTATGAGGAATCGGTGGATATGGCTTTAGACAACGCAGCAGTGAACAAGCGAACGACAGCGTACTGGCTCATAAACGACCTCCCCATGGAGCGCGCTCGCCGCTCCCCAATGTCCCCATTCGACCTCGGTAACAAGTTACAACCTCCAGCCTAAGCTGCATGGCTCGATTTTCGTAAGGAGGATCACACGAGGACAGCTCGTCCATGACACCACCGCGGTGCAGCTTTCGTCAAGGCCTCGTTAAAACGATAGCTTGGGATACCCTGGTCAACGACAGTGAATATGTGAATGTGTGATGCTACACTGAGATCACATACCATAGCGACTCGAAGGTATCCAAGTCTCCATCATCTCGATCCTGTACAACGGCCGGGGCACTCTCCTTCTTCAAAAACATACTTAAGCGCACCTTCCACCCGTGAGCTCGCGTAAGCCCAGGATGGTGTCAGTCTGGAAAAGGCCCATGCTCGCAGTCGTCGTGCTTGACAAAAAAGCGAGCATCCGGTGATAAGTCCTTGTATCGGATATCCACGACGAGTGGGATGACGCTACGGTATGTAGTCCTTCCAAAGCCTTCGACTGTAGAATGAGTTGGTATGAGTGGTTGTCCAAGAACGTTCACTAGCACTGTTGCCAGTTCACTGTTCAGGACGAAGTTGAATTTTGATTGACGTTCTCGAGAGCCCGACGGTCCCGCTGCCCGGGGATTCCGTCAGAAAAAGACGATCCGGGATTACGCACGGTTACCCACGCTTATAATCATCATTTTTTGCCATTTTTTTGCCGGGGTCTTATAGCTGGGTATAAACTGTGCAACAGCATCGCTGTCACATTGTCCACGGCCATAGCTCGCCGGCCGATGGACACTATTTGATTACGGCGGAGGTCGAGTCCCCGTGTAACCGGACGTAAGCCGTCTAGGCAAGTCTTAAAATGCCATACAGTGCTTTGCATAAGATTCCGGAATCCGCGCGCGCGATTTCGTTGTTTGTACGACCAAACAACCTGCCAAATGCGGTAACCCGGGAAAATCCGAGCTCTGAGAGTGACAGCACGCGTGACATCATCTCCGTGTTCCGAACATCCATGGCCCCCCGTCTATCCACACAACTCCGGGAGCGCATCGTCGCATGGAGGGAGCACTTCACCGTTGCCGAGATTGCCAACCTGGCAGCTTGTTCCATCACCACTGTCTATGACATTCTTGCACTTTATCACCAGACTGGATCAGTACATCCTCTACAGCCCTCCATGGCCCACGGTCGTCCCCGCACTCTCGATCAAGATGATCTGGGTTTCATCCACGACTTGCGCACTGCAAATCCTGGAATATATCTGGACGAGATTCAGACTCACCTTTGGGATGACCGGGGAGTTGACATCTCACTCGCGACACTCTCCCGATCACTCCGCCGCCTTGCAGTCACACGCAAGACGATCGCAAAAGAGGCATTGGAGCGCAATGACGAGTTACGTGCGGTATGGGTAGCGGAGTATGGAAAAATCCCCATGGAGTGTATGATGTGGTTGGACGAGTCGGCAGTGGATGATCGGACAAACTTCCGCACATCAGGTTGGGCGGAACTTGGACAAGCATGTGTACGTCGTCAAACATGGATACGTGGCAAGCGGTACTCTGTGCTCCCTGCATTGTCCCACGAGGGGATTGTTGCACTGGAGATATTTGAAGGGTCAGTTACAAAGGAGAGGTTTCTTCGTTTTCTATGGGAAGATCTTGTGTGTCATGCTACCATTACTCTTGTATCATATACTAATATCTACTAACTTCCTAAGGTCCCGCTCCTCAATCCATACACACCTGATGATCCCCAGCCATGCAGTGTCGTTGTATTGGACAATGCTTCTATTCATCACATCAGGAAAACTCCCAGTACTTGACACCTACTTGGGGTCCTTGGGCAAGCTACTCAAGTCCTCAAGTCTCCAGCTACATGTGTCTTGGTCAAGCCGGGCCACTTACTGACCCCAGTCACTACTGTCCTGGGCAAGCTCCCCAAGTACCCACTAAGCATCTATCACAGTACATTCAAAGAGCATCATAACTACCCAAGGTTGTTGTAAAGGCTGTCCCAAGTTTGAGTCCCAGCATATCCAAGCTAAACTGAAGGCCTCTGTAAACTAATGACAGTTCTGGTCAAGTGTGTCTAAGTTACTCTCCCAGCATACACAACCTATAACTCAGTTCCCCAAGGCTACTCAAATTCATATCAAAAGGACACTTCAAGCTTATTTTTCAGCCGGAATTTTAACAATGAAAATAGATTTCAATTGGGTTTATAGTATTTTATGGAAATGGGTCACCTGACACTCTAATACTGCAACCACCGCAGCGGTGAACCCACCGAGGTCTAAACAAAGAAGCTCAATCAAAACCAGTGATACTACTACAGGCACAAACGACGTACCACGCATCATCCTCCTCGAGTTCATCTACATCATCTGATTCGGGAATCGGAGGATCCGATGACATCATAAAGTCATCATCATCATCTGATTCCTCGACGACCTCATCTTCGCGTTCGACGGGCTGGTCTAGCCACTTGTAAGCACCATCAAGGATCTTGGACCACGCATCGCCAGAGAGATCGTCAACCGCGGCGAAGAACTTGCTGGCCTTGCGGTTCAGCTTGACTTGACCCTCGTTGATTCGTACGGTCTGATCACCCCAGTTCTCGGCCGAGAAGAAACCTTGTGGTCCACGCGGGATGATTGGGGTGCCCGTCCGCGAGAACTTCAGTGCCCGCTCGACCTGTTGTGGTTGATGTCAGTCGGGAACAGGCAAGCGTGTTAAAGAAGCAGATCCGGGGAAGCACGCACTGCGAGGAGACTCAATATTAGTGCTCCAGAAGGGTGCTCACCAGATCGAGGTGGCACGACCGCGAGGTGCGTGGATAAGGTCTTGAGCACTAGGTGGAATTGAAAACGGCCCTAGAAAAGGTCAATATAGTGTCCGGTACGCGCTCCCGGAACAACTTACCTCCTTGCCTACACCACCATTCCATCGAGCCCAATACATGGGTGCATTTTTGCCGTCTTCGCTGTGGACGGCCCATTCGACGTACTCAGTTGGGCTCGCAAAGCACCAGAGCCCTTCGACCTCGTCGGGGTCATCAGCCTCCTCGACTTCAAGATATGCCTTGATGTTGTTGACCGCCTCGGAGCCGATCATGGACTTCCATTCATTGAGGCGTTGCATTGTCTGGGAGACATACTGTGAGTAGCATTCACCGAAGTGAAACTGCACTTACAAGATCAAACACCACCTTGCCCTTCTCAACGACGACATCAAGGTCGGGGTACATTTTGTCGAAAAGGGTCTGGATGGCATCCGCAGATGGCGTGGTGAATGGCGGTAGTGTCCCCGCGAGTTCCTGCACCTTGGACATGAACGGACCATTGAAAGTCGGGCGGACGGCCTCGTCCAGATGCTCTGTGGTCCACCTCGGCTTGCGTCCGCTCCGTCTTTGTGTTCCTGGTGCTGACTTCGCGTTGCGCGATTTCGGACCCAACGTTGCAATCACCGGGCGAGAGACTTGCGTGAGGGGGTTAGTATCCTTGTTGTCGTCAGTATGTTCTCACGGCGGAAGAACGACGAATGACGAACATACCTGGCGAATTGCTGTTGTCGGGATGCGAGTGCGAGTGTTCGTTACAACCGGACGGGCAAGTCTTGCAGGTACGGTTGACTTGCTCGTCACCGCGGTGCCCCCCTACGCAAAGCTGAAGACGGACAAGTTATAGGCAACGTACATGACTCACCATAGTTTCGCCCATGCCTTCCACCTCGTTCGTATTCCGACTGTTGTGAGCACCGAGGTTGGGGCATGATGAGCCTCTGGCAAGCTTCGTGTGACCTCGCGGGCGTGGAGTTGGTGTGTTGATATGGACAGAATCTCGAGTCGAGTTGTTGTCGAACTCGCCGGCGTCGGGGCCTTCATCGAAAGGGTCAGGCGGAGGGGTTGACGAAGGAGGCCGCGCTGCCTGCGCAGCATGCTTTCCGGAGGGAGTCCAATGTGAGTTGAGGCCGCCGATTGGGCGCAGCCGCTTCGAAGGCGGTCTACGTGGATGGTGCCGGTGAGGAGGAAGACACATAAGGGAAGAGAAGCCCAGCAAACGTACGCATTGGACTTCGTAGACTTGGTCGGACGCGTGTGCGGCGTATCCGGTTCAGACCACTTTTGGAGGACGGATTTGGAAGGTGTTGATCCGGTGGCACGGCGTCGAGCATTTGGAGTTGGACCTTTCTTTGATGCAACCTCAACCTCATCTTCGTCGCCGTCCACATCCATGAACGAAGCGGGGCTATGACCGCTCGAAAATCTCGACTTGGATCTGGTGTCAGCAGTGTTGTCCTCGTCCCCGTCACCTGAAGCCTCGTCTTCTCCGTCCTTGGAACAATCCGACTCGTTCTTATCCTGAACCATCTTAGCACTGTTGTCCTCAATCCCGCTGTCATCTCCGCCGGTGAACACCTCGTCTGTATACCGGAGCTTCTTCCCTGTTGAACTGTTGTAAGTACCTCCATAAACTCAGCCACAGTGAAGGAGCTTACTCGGAGTCTCGGCTGTAGTAGAAGGCATCGTGACGAGTCGTTTTTTCGTGACAGGTGGCGGCGAGCTCGACACTTCCGGCGACTCGGCCGCTTGCTGGGTTCGTTTCCCTCCTAATCGAAGGTAAGTGTCGGTACAGACCTAACAGCAGCGAGGAACTTACTCGAGGTCTTCGTTGTAGAAGACGTCACCCATTTTTTGGTGACAGGTGGTGAGCTCGACGCCTCTGCCAAAAGGCCTTTTTCAATCTCGTCAAGACGCTTTACCTTAGCCCGCTTGGTGGCGGCAGCTGCCTGCAAGGCCTGCGACTTCGCGTTCTTCTCGGCTTGGACTTCGGTGGCCGTTTTGCGGGGTTTCGCAAGGTCTGTGAGGCCAGGATGCGCGTCCTTGTTTCCTCGACGAGTCGCAAGGGGGGGGCCGACGGGGACGCGTTTGCGGGACTGTGACATAGCAGCAGGACAGTGCGAGGGAAAGGGGACGTTTCGGGAGGAAGGTCAAAGTATTGTGGTTCCTTTCATGTCCCGCTTATTAGATGTACTGAAGTTCGTCACAGGTTTTCGGCTCTGAGTCTGAATCCTCTGCGGTCCGTAAACGCATGACTCGTTCTGTCGGATGGCTCGCCTTCAGTTCGCGTCGTCTTCCAACTCGCGTCATCGGATTCAACTTGTTCAAGAGCTCCTTGCTGCCCTCCACCGTCGCGCCGCTTTTTTGGCTCATCCTCTGACATGCCCCTTGCAAAGATTCAGTGGTCGGCGAAGCTTCGAACTCTCCCCTGCAAAGCCCCGGGATGTCGCCAATGGTTCAAGAATGTCTCCGGCCAAACGCAACACTTCAATGCACGTCATGCCATCAATTTACTGCCAGCCCCAGCACCTCGTATCGTCCGACACCGGATACCGACGCCCATACCTGCCAATGAGGACGGTGATTTCGACCCTGCCATGCCGGGCCTTGAAGATGACGACGGCGATTATGACGACTACAACTACAACGACTACAACTACGACGACCACGACAACAACGCGGGCGGTGTGTACATGGGAGCACGAGCGGAAACGCACCCCCATCTTGATGGTACGCTCAAGCTCTGCTTTCGTAGCCTTTGCTCACATTATATCCAGGACGACCTTGCAACTCGCACGGGGCTCATCTTCCGGCGGGATCACCGCCTCCGGCCCCTTCACACCCTCCTGCAGACGACTACTCGCCTTTCAATAACCGTGAAGAATTCGAGATTGGCGACTTTCTGTACCGACAGGACGAGATGAGCGGGGCAAACGTCAACAAATTGATGGCCCTCTGGGCTTCGACACTTCACGAAGGCGAGGATCCACCATTTGCCAGCAACAAGGATATGCAAGAAACCATTGATGCCAGCAAGCTCGGTGACGTCGCGTGGCAGTCGTTCAAAGTGACCTACAACGGCCCCCTTCCTGCCGGCGAAGTACCACCGTGGATGCTCGCATCGTATGAGGTTTGGTTCCGGTGCCCGCTGGAGGTACTACGCATTCAATTATCGAACCCAGATTTCGCGTCGGAAATGGACTTCTGTGCGAAGAGGGTTTACGACGCAAAGAACAAACGTCACTACCGTGACTTCATGTCCGGTGACTGGGGCTGGAAACAATCAGTGCGTTCATTTTGTATCACTCATATTGACCGGAAGCTGATCCTCAACGCTATAGGATATATTGGCTGAAGATCCTCGCAACCACGGGGCAACGTTCTGTCCCGTCATCTCGGGGAGTGACAAGACGACGGTGTCCGTTGCCACAGGGCAGCATGACTATTACCCGTTCTATCTTTCTAACGGCCTTATCACCAACGGAGCACGGCGCGCCCATCGCGAAGGTATCTCACTGGTTGCATTTCTGTCCATACCTAAAAGTACGTATACTTATTGTCCTGTACCCAAGACTGTGAGCTAACGAGCAATGGAAATCAGCGGACGAGCAATTTCACAATGACAGCCGCTTTCGCATGTTCCGTCGGCAACTATTCCACTCATCCCTTCACATGATCCTCCAGCCCTTACGTTCTGGGATGACGGATCCCGTGGTGATGCTGTGTGCCGATGGTCACTACCGCCGAATAATATTTGGTCTTGGCCCATATATTGCTGACTACCCGGAGCAAGTGATGTTGGCTTGCATAGTCCAAAATTGGTGTCCGAAGTGAGTTCCTTCTCGTGTTCAGGTCATAAGTATAAGATATAACCTTCTGTCTTTATCAGATGTACAGCACGGCCTTCGCTCTTGGACGGACCGGGAATGCGTCGTTGCGCAGAACACACCGACGCCGTCGTCAACGCGTTGGGTATCAAAGCTGCCTGGGAGAACTATGGCATCGTTGGTGAGGTCAAGGTATCCTTCTCTTCTACTTATTACCGCGGTAGTATGCAGGTACTGACAAGTGTCATAGCCCTTTACAGACGACTTTCCGCGTGCAGACATCCACGAGCTACTATCCCCCGACCTCCTACATCAGATCATCAAAGGGACCTTCAAAGACCACCTCGTCGGGTGGGTTAATCAATACCTCGTTGAAGAACACGGCCAGTCCCGTGCGTCGGCAATTGTCGCAGACATTGACCGTCGGTGAGTTCCTATATCTGACTCGTAGGAAACCATACTGACTTTCTTTGGATCTAAAGGATTGCGGCAGCACCGAGCTTTCCTGGGCTTAGGCGTTTCCCTGAGGGGCGCGGGTTCAAACAATGGACCGGCGACGACTCGAAGGCCCTCATGAAGGTAAGAGTATTTGCTAATGACCCTGTATTTGTCCTGACGATTTCCCCTGTATCAGGTTTACCTGCCCGCTATCGCAGGACATGTACCTGGGCAAATGGTTCGCGCGCTCAGCGCCTTTTTAGAATTTTGCTATCTTGTACGAAGGTCCACCATCGACGAGGATACCCTGGACGCTATTGACGGCGCCCTTGCGCGCTTTCACCTTGAACGCGAAATCTTCCGTGATGTCGGTGTGCGACCGGACAGATTCTCACTTCCGCGCCAGCACTCCATGGTCCACTACGTTCCTCATATTAGATTGTTTGGGGCGCCAAATGGGCTCTGTTCGTCCATAACCGAATCAAAGCATATCAAGGCAGTCAAAGATCCGTATCGGCGGACTAATCGCAATGAGCCTCTCGGCCAGATGCTGCTAATCAACCAGAGACTCGACAAGCTGGCCGCAGTCTGTGTTGACTTCACGGCTCGTGAGATGCTCAATGGGCCATGCCTCGGTCTTCCGCCCATCGTCCTCGCCACTGTGCATCGTGATGCCTTGGCCCCTGCCCCTGCCCCCATTCCTATCGCTGATCCTATCGTCCTTGACGAAGAAGGAAATGTCGACGACGATGGAGGGGATGTCGACGGGCCTGTTGTGATGGGAGAAGTGCAACTTGCGAAGTGTCGAGGTATGTCAACCGGGTCCATAGTATTCTCTCTGAGCTAATCTGATCTTTGGTACAGTACGTCATCTTCCCCGGCCTGTAGACATGCTCGCCGCTACCATCAACATTCCTCGTCTTCAAGAACTGATCCGTCGTTTCCTATATGATCGACAGTTCCCTGACTCGGAGATCTCTCCCGTTGATGCCGCACTTGCCAGCTGTCCCCATTTTGACGGGCATGTAACTGTTTTTCCTTCCGCCGTCGCCATATTCTACGCCCCAAGTGACCTTTCCGGAATTGGTGGCATGCACTGCGAGCGGATCCGATCTACCGCGTCATGGCGTCACGGTCCTGCACGACGGGACTGCGTATTCCTTGAAAAGGATCCAGATGTGGTGGGGTTTAGAGGCCTGTACGCTGCCCGTGTTTTGCTTTTTTTCCAGTTCACATCAGATGGTGTCGATTACCCGTGCGCGCTCGTATCGTGGTTCTCTCCTATCTCGGAGACACCATGTCCCGATACAGGCATGTGGATTGTCGAACCTGACCTTGACAGGGATGGTGATCGTGAACTGTCGGTCATCCACATTGATTGCATTCTTCGTGGTGCACATCTGATTGGGGTGTCTGCCGGTGCCGAGTTCCTTCCACGGTCTCTATCACATACAGATAGTCTGGATGCGTTCCATGCTTTCTATGTAAATAAATATGCAGATCATCACTCTCATGAGATTGCATTTTAGAACCTTAATATATGTGTGCTTATCATCACTGTCCCAAGTCTGAGTTTGTCTGTCCAAGGAGCCTAAGTGCTTTCTGGATTAACAAGTATTTCTCATCTATGCCAAAGTAACCCAGCTAATATATCTGTCCCCAAGTGAACTTCTAAGGACCATGTGTTTGATCAAGCCCACCAGCAACTTTGTTCCAGTCCAAGTTCTGTCCAAGGTCGATCTCCAAGTTCAAGTTGTTTTGTCAAGTTCAAGTACAGCTCAAGTACTGGGAGTTTTCCTGATGCACGATGCAGAGATCCGTGCAATTATTGAAGGTGTTTGTGGTACGTCTTACAGTTATCTGATCATGTACCATTTGTTCATGAGGCTTGAATAGGCGCCAAACTGATATATCTCCCCCCATATTCTCCCGATATGAATCCTATTGAGCAAGCGTTCAGTGCTATCAAAGCCTGGCTTCGTCGACATGAAGCCGAAGCAGTCAATCCACAGACTCGGCCAGCACTTATGCGTCGGGCAGTTGATGCCGTTCAAGCGGAGAGTGCGATTGGTTGGATTATGAACTGTGGTTATGTGTAGAGTAATTACAGCCCTCATTCTCTATATCAAGAAAAAACATCCTCATCCCGTGTAAGAGTGCGAGCAAATGCCCGTTTCACCTCCAGACGCGCCACCCACTGGCCAGCAAAATGTTGAAACTGGTGCACCGTCTCCATGCTAATGTTAAACATATCCATCATCAGGTCGACGTCAAGTAAAGAGAGGCTCTCAGGAGAGTAGCCTGCCTCGCCAAGCACCTGCCCATATTGCAACAAGTCAAGACCCTCCTCCTGAAGCAGCATCATCAGAAAGTAAGACATCACCTCACGCTGTGGTGGGATAGGGGAAATAGGGAGGTGTATGGAGCGAGGGCGCAAAGGCGTGGAAGGAGATGGAGTGTGCGGCGAAGGGGATAGATAATCATGGGACACAAATGATGATGACATTGGTCGGGACATCTGTGCGGATGCAGATGCAGCATGTGGGAGAGACGGAGAGTCCATCATCCTTGCGAGGAGAGTACCCTGCTGCTTGACGATCTCAGCCATCGTCATCGCGAGAGGTATCGGCACATTGTTACGTGGCTCAACCTGAGGAGTAGGAGTTGCCGGCGCAGAGACTGGACCCCTTCAACCATGAGGACGAGGACCGATACTGCCGTCTCGAGGTCCGTCAAAGGATGGCCAGGTGGGAGGAGTCTGAAAGGTAGCATCACGGCTCTCCTAAAAATATAATGAGTTGAGCATCGGAGGTGGAATTTCGAAAGCACATACAATTGCAGCAGCCCAGTCGCAAAAGCGAGCTTTGTTGAGAGCAACATGACCTCCCTTTCCGTCGGGCCAGCAGTAGCCCTGATTGCCATGCTCACCCAAATGTTTATCGCACGGGTAAAGTTTCTGAAGCTGGAGGATGTGCTGGCCATTGATCTGAGCCTGCGCAGAGAAATCACCAACTTTTGGAACCTAAAACAAACATTAGGTTTGGGTCACCAGATCACGATTGCGCAAATATACCTTAGTTCCTGCTGCTGGTGCGTGAGGGGCAGGCTGATTGCCAATGTTCATGATCACATCAGCAGGCTGTAGAATTGATGTATTAAACATAAGGAACATATAATAGCGTACAAGGAAGCGTACCCGAATCCGAGACCGAAAGGGCTCCATGTCAGAAACACAGTTTATGAGACCGATGAACCGCCTAAGTCGCGATGATGGGAGGAGCGAGAAGAAAATAGATTTGAGAGTGCCAGGGTCTAGGGTAGTGCAACGTGCGCTACAGTACCGTATGACGAGATGGACAGTCTAGGGAAAAGGGAAGAGAAACACTGTCCTTATATACAAGTGGGAACAATGGTGCGATGCGATGCGATAGTGGTGCGAGCGGGGGGAACAATAGGAAAGGAGTCATGGGGCGGAGGACGAAGGTCCGGAGCAGTGATGTCATAGATAAGGATGCGGAACCCCGCTCGGAAGTCCGGGCAATGACGTCATTGAAGCATGTGATGCGAGGGAAAGTCATGTGCCGTGACATGTCGCGTGTACGAGGTCTGCAAACGAAGAGAGAAATGGAGCGATCCGTGACATTACCCCCCCTTTAAGACGCGCTTTCGCCTGGAGCGCGATGTCATCTGCAAGGGTAGATGCGAGAAAATCGTCAAAGGAGATGCCGAGGGAACTGTCAGCAACGACTAGTGCGACAGCACCAAGTTACGACAAAGCTGACAGAGGAAGAGGACGACAGAGGGGAGCCGATCAGACACGGCGACAGACAAGGGAAAGCAAGCAAAGTCGGTAGAATTGACTAGCTCGAGATAAGGAATATGTACAGCGAGAGCGAGCCTTATATACACAAGAGGAGAGAGACTTAGGTAAGCAACCAATACACGGCGATCAGTAAGCAGACCAAGTATAAGTAAGCAGTCGTATGTAAAAGAGCACAGCATGAGTCAGTATCGTACAGCATGAGTCAAGAGAAAGGAGTCAGACCCGGACCGAGATGAGTCACGTGGGTCCGGGCGGGATATAGATGAGCCGGGTCCGGGCCAAGGTGGAGCCGGACCGGTGATAAGTCGATAAGTCCTAAAGCGTGTAACCGATGTAAAGTAAAAAGAAAATTATAGACCGTTCATGACATCACCCCTTCCTTAGATTCGACGTCCTCGTCGTAATCAGATTCAGTTTCTTCCTCCGACAGGAGTTTCCAACGATTAAGGCGTGCAGGTTTCGGGGCACCCGGATGTTCACGGTGGAAGTCGTCAATGCGTTTCTTGGCATTCTGGAGATTGGTGAGAGGCTCCCAAGTATTGTCATTGTCTGGGTAGCCTTTCCATTTGACGAGGTACTTGAAGCCGCGACCAACCTTCTTGGAGTCTATAATCTTTTCGACCTCATAGACTTCCTCTCCTTGGACTAACTCTGGCGGTGGAGGTGTAGGTGCTTTCTGATTGTCAAAGGCGGGACCGTTGTGTGGAGATAGGAGGGACTCGTTGAAGACTGGATGTTTTCGTGACCAGGATGTAGGGAGGCGAAGCTTGTAAGCCGATGCTCCGACTTTTTCCAGGATTTCGAAAGGACCAAAGCGCTTGTCATCTAGCTTTTGCATAGGACGTGCCGTTTTGATTACGGTTTGGCCATCTCTGGTCTTGGCTTCCAGCCAGACGAAGTCGCCAATTTTGTAATCTATTGGTTCGTCCTTCTTGCGATCGTAAAAGCGCTTTTGATCGTCCTGTGCTGCCTTTAGCGCAGAGCGGGCTTCCTCATAGATGTCTCGCATGCGTTGTGCAAACTCGTTCGCCGATGGGTTGTCTGTCTCACGTCGAGGGTTTGTCCCCAGGTAGAGTTCCCGACCATAGTTGGCAAAGTTGGGAGACATCCCAATCGAACTATGGACCATGTTGTTGAGTGCAGTCATGGCAAGTGGGAGGTAACGTGTCCAATTGTCCTGTCGTTGATTGACGAAGATGCGAAGGTAGTTTTCCATGGTCATGTTGGAGCGTTCGGTCTGTCCGTCCGTCTGAGGGTGATACGCCGTGGACGGGTTCCCTTCAATGCCTAACAGTTGGAACAATGCTGTGGTGAATTTGGAGACAAACACGCTGCCACGGTCGCTGATGATCTTTCTAGGAATTCCATGATGGGGGACCACCTCGCGTAGGTACTCGAAGGCGAGTTCGTCCTCCGTTAGGTCTTTGGTCGTGGCCCAGAATACAACCTGCTTGGTACCCATGCAGTTCACATTGCAGATGGCGTCTTTTCCATCCGAGACTGGGAGCGGCATGACAAAGTCGATGGATACATGCTCCCAAGGCGCTTGTGGCGGGTCATGTGGGTGGAGTGGAGCGGCAATGCGATCATGTCTAATCTTGGTACGTTGGCAGGTCTCACATCCTTCAACATATTTCCGGACATCGTCTCTAATGGCAGGCCACCAGTAGTTGCGCGTGATGAGCTCATGGGTCTTGTATCGTCCTGGGTGACCGACAAGCGGGCCGTCATGATGAGCTTGGATGATGTCTGCACGGAGTCCTTTGTCTCTTGGGACATAGAGTCTGTGTTGCCAGGTGATCGTTCCATCTGCGTGTTCCAGCCATCCCTTCACTTTGAGTGCTAAGGCGCGTTCTACTGCATGGTCTCGGAGTAAGGTAGCCTCCTGAATCCGCTCAATGAAGACATTGTCAGGTCCATTGGTTATAATTCCTGCATGGTTGAGGGCGCGAAAGAGTTCTGGTTTCAGGAGGACAATGTTTTCATTGTCTTTCTCCCCCTTCTCAAGGCCCGCTAGTCGGGAAATAGCATCGGGTTTACCCATTGTTTTGCCAGGCTTGTGGAGTAGCGTACAATGATACTCTTGTAGCTCCGTTAACCATCGTGCTTGTCTCCGATTTAGCTTCTGCGCCTTGCGGAAGTACGTGAGATTGCGATGATCCGACCAGATTTCAAACTCCTGTCGTGCCCCCATGAGGTATTGTCTCCATTCCTCTAGCGCCGTCATGATAGCCAGTAATTCCTTGTCATAAATCTCATAGTTCCTCTCAGCTTCGCTGAGGGACTTTGAGAGGAAGGCGACCGGGTGCCATTTGCCATTGTCCTGTTGTTGCGAAAGTACCGCGCCCGTGGCATAGTCAGAGGAGTCCGCCTCGACACGGAACTGTCCATCGTCTGTAGGGATTGCTAGAACTGGCTGCGATGTTATACGTCGCTTGAGTTCCTCAAAAGCCTCCTGCTGTGGGGTGTCCCAGACCCATTCTGTCTTCCCAGTGAGTTTAGTCATTGGGTGAGCAATGCCACTGAAGTCCTTGATAAAGCGACGGTAGAAGTTGCAAAAGCCCAAAAATGATTGAAGTTGTTTCTTCGTTTTGGGGGCTGGCCAATTGGTGATTGCCGCGACCTTTGCTGGATCCATGCGAACCCTTCCTCCGCCGACAATCATGCCCAGGTATTCGATTTCTGCCTTCTCAAACTCGCACTTTTCTGGCTTCAGATAGAGTTTGTTTTCTCACAGGATCCGAAGGACCTCCTTGACTATTTGACGATGTTCTTCTAGCGTATGTGTGAAGATGAGGATGTCGTCCAAATAGACGACCACGACTCCTTGGTGGATCAAGTCTTTGAACAGGTCATTCATCATGGCTTGGAACGTAGACGGGGAGTTGGTGAGTCCAAAGAACATGACCGTAGGCTCGTAGAGACCTTTGTTCGTGCGGAATGCAGCTTTCCACTCGTCCCCTTCTTTAATCCGAACATTGTTGTACCCCCATCGGACATCGAGCTTGGTAAAGTGCCGTGCTCCTTTAAGTTTGTCAACCAACTCTTGGATGAGCGGGAGCGGGTAACGGTTCTTTATTGTCATCTCATTGAGCTTTCGATAGTCCTGCACAGGACGTAGCGAGCCGTCTTTTTTCTTGATGAAGAAGAATGGGGAGGCCATGGGTGATTTGGACGGTTGGATCCGGCCAGATCTCAGGTTCTCTTCCAGAAAGGCGTCCAGTTGCTTCTGCTCGTCCAATGTGAGGGGGTAAACTTTGCAATCAACCGGTTTGAAGTTAGGAGTGAGCTCAATGGCGTGGTCCCATGGGCGTCGCTCAGGGAGCTTGTCGAAGTCGTCTTTGTCAAAGATGTCCTTGAATTCGTGGTACGCCGTTGGGACTCGCTCAGAGAAGGTCTGTTCCTTTTTCTTAGCGTGTTCTTCAATTGCAATGTCCGATGCATGGGTCCGGATGTGGTATGTCGCTTTGTAGCCATCCCAGTCGAAAGCAAACAGCTGCTCGTCCTTTTCCATGTGGACTGGCTCTTCCTCCTCCTCTTCATCCTCATCGATATTGAGGAGGGGAGGGGGACGAGAGCAGCTGATAGGGCATCGGTCAAATTCAATTGACCCGGATTTCCAGTCGATGTGAGGGTTGTGCTTCTTTAGCCACTCATGTCCAATGAAAAGGTCCGTATCTCCTAGATTGGAGACCGCCAGGTCAATGTTTTCTTCATGGTCTTGAATATTTAGGCGAAGTGTGACATATTCCGTAATGGGACCTCCTGTGTTGAGAGTGCCGTCTGCATTTCGTACTGGGATTGGGCGAGCAGTCCGTCGCGTGGGGATGTGATTTTCCTGCACAAACTTCGTGTTGATACACGAGCCAGTGCAACCACTGTCCAGGAGTGCGAGAGCTTTGACAATGCGTTTGGAATCTACCACCAGTTGTGTGGGAATGACCGTTTGTTCCTTGGCGCTGGCGGAGCGTATGAACTGCATAGGAGTGGCGAGCTCTAGTAGAGCTTGACATGCTAACTCGTCTCCCATGCCAGTTATTTCCTTGATGGCTTCATAAGTAGCCTCGTCACGGCGTCGGTGGTGTGTCCAGATGCGAAGGATTGCAATCGCACTTTCGGGTTTGTCTTCCCTTAAGCGACGAAGCGTCCATTGAGCCGTTCCAGGTGCCATATAACATGATTTGGGCGCCGTGCCCCTTCCCTCGCACGGCGTTGTCCCTGACTTCACAGGGTCCATATCCAAAACCGAGTCCGTATCCAAAGCCGTATCCAAAACTGAAGCCGAAACCGAAGCCATATCCAAAGCCGAAGGCTCACAAATCGAGGCCTGAGTATCTAAAATAACAACGGGACGCGTGCCCGTACCGATAGAGTCCGTAAGAGAAGTCATAATGGGGATATCCCCCGTAGTAGTACAGTCCGAATCAACAATGCGCATATGTAAACGAGAACCAGGCCACCGAGGCGCCACAAAACCAGACGAGCGAGAAACAGAAACTTGGGCTTCAGATGCCGTGTACATCGTCAGCCCCCTCAAAAACCCTCCTTCTTCTCCTCCACCTTCGGCTGAGCTTGAAGCGCGTCCATCACGCTTTTCCGATCTTCGGCCGACAGGCTCCTAGCCCAGGCGGTGGGCGTCTCGAACGTCTGTGCTCGAGCCTCCCGCTTTGGTGGTTCCGTGTACCGGTCCCTCCCCCACATGTCTCGGATGTTCTTCACGTCCACCCTGCAGTCCCGCACCTGGTGGCCATTCTGTCCGCAGCGGAAGCATCGCCCCTTGATGTCGACACAGTTGACGTCCATCGGCTGACCTTTGCCACCGTGCACCGTGCCGGTTCCATCGCGGCGCCATGGGACCTGCCCCCCTTGTTGCCCATTGGACGATCCTTGTCCTTTGGGTTTTTGGTTCTGCACGGGTCCACTGCGCTGGGTCTTAAGGTCCTCCCGCTCCTGTCGCAGACCATCGATCAGGATGATGCGCTCTTTGAGGTCCTCATATTTCTGAGGAACGTGACCGCTGTCGTAGATGGAGTCGATGGTCCGATAGTAGACGTTGTGTTTGAGCAGCTGCATGAGGTGGATAGGGTCCTGCGCCGTGGAGTATCCTGCCTTTCTTGCGAGTTGCTCGAATTTGGCGAAGTATTCATGGGCAGTGGTACCCTTCGTCTGTTTGAACCCGTCCAGTTCGACTGCGGCACGGTGCTGCTCATTGACGTCGGTGAAGGCCCCTTTGAGTGCTTTGTGGAAGTCCACCCAGGCGACCATGGCTCCATTGGCCAAGTGTGCATCCTCATACTCGGCCTTCCAGGTGCGTGCTGCCTCCCCCGTCATGTAGGTGAGAATGAAGAGGACTTTGTCCTTGTCCGTCACGAGGTCATCCTCAGCAGCTCGCATGTATTCCTCGCACGACCGCATCCAGTCATTGAAGTCCTCTCGTTTCCCAGAGAAGCCTTCAGGAGTTTTCGCGTGGACTTTCTTTCGGGGGGGTCTGGCGGCTGCGGCGGCTGGGGCACTAACAGTGACCGCAGGGGGGTTGACGGTGATGGGGGGGGCCGTGACGTTGACGGTGGGGGGTGGCAGGTTGAGGGCAGCAACAAGCACGGCAGGGATGGCGACCCATTGGCCATTTACTTCCATGAGCCAGGCATCGTCGGTGCCGTTATTCATGTGTTGGATGGGAGAGCCAGTTTGGCCGATGACGATGTTCCACGTTCCACCGATTTCGGTGCAGTTGGCGAGTTCGGCGGGGAGAGGGGGTTGGGGGTCGGTGCGGATCCACTGGGCAGCCATGATTGGTTCGTCGAGGTTGGAGAAGTCTTCGTCGGTGACAGGCGGTAGGGCGGAGGCGGCGATGAGGTTGAAGTCGGCTTCAGTGAGGTCGTCTTGGCTTTCGTTGGCGAAGTACCAACTGATGCCACTTGTTTGGGTTGCTACGAAGGCGACTTCGACAGTGGTGTCTCCGAGTTGGACAAAGAAGTCGTTTCCTCGTTCAGTGAAGCCTAGAGGGAGGGGATATATGTAGCAGTTTTCGTCCTCAACGTCGGTGTCGGAGTCAGAACTGGAGTCGGAGCCGTTGAGTCCGAACGAGGGAATTGTTTATAAGTGGGTGAGGTCGATGACCTCTGGCTGGGTGAGGTCGATGACCTCTGGCTCTGGTGTGGGGCTGGGGGTGTTGCCTGGTGTAAGGAGGCGGTGGGTGTGTCGAGTGTCTACTGGTATTTTCTCGTTGGGCGCGTAGAAGGATTTTGGGGGTTGCTCGAGTTTGTAGCGGTAGGTGACGTATAGGCAGGAGTAGACGTAGAGGTTTCCGTTTCCTTGTTCGCTTATTTTGAGGCGATAGAAGTGGATGTCTATGATGGAGTCTTCAAGTTCTTCTACACCGAGGGCGACCTTCCAATTGTGCCAGGCCCAAGGGTCTTTAGATTCGTTGATGAGGGAGATGATAGCGTCGTGGCTGATGGGGATGAATTCTTGTACTTGCGAGCGCCAATCTTCCATGCACGAGCCCCCAGTCGAAATGGTTACTCTGTGCGGCAAGGGAAGATTTTGTCGAGGGAAGGTGGTTCTGTTATGAGATCGCAAGACGGTCTGCCTCAGTCTTCTCGACCTGTTGGCTGTCTCTTCGTCTAGGGGACACGAGCCCAAAGACTTCCTAAACCGCTTTCCTTTCGCCGCTTTTACTCGTTTCCTACACCAAAGGTGCACCTTCTACTGTCACCTCTGAGCTTTCAACTCCTGGTATTGGAGAGTCTCGAGTAGGTGTAACGTTTCGAGGAAACGTCAAGCCGGCACCGGTATACGTGCGCACGACCACAATGTCAGGGTAACGAGTCGCGTACTCTGGGGGCAACGGTCTAGGGCGGCACGGGGGAAGAACAAGGTCAGTACCAGACGGGTACTACTACTACTATGCTACAGTACGTAGGGACGGTCGTAGGGTGGTGCAAGAGTAAACAGATCTCGAGCTTATGTCAGCAACGACTAGTGCGACAGCACCAAGTTACGACAAAGCTGACAGAGGAAGAGGACGACAGAGGGGAGCCGATCAGACACGGCGACAGACAAGGGAAAGCAAGCAAAGTCGGTAGAATTGACTAGCTCGAGATAAGGAATATGTACAGCGAGAGCGAGCCTTATATACACAAGAGGAGAGAGACTTAGGTAAGCAACCAATACACGGCGATCAGTAAGCAGACCAAGTATAAGTAAGCAGTCGTATGTAAAAGAGCACAGCATGAGTCAGTATCGTACAGCATGAGTCAAGAGAAAGGAGTCAGACCCGGACCGAGATGAGTCACGTGGGTCCGGGCGGGATATAGATGAGCCGGGTCCGGGCCAAGGTGGAGCCGGACCGGTGATAAGTCGATAAGTCCTAAAGCGTGTAACCGATGTAAAGTAAAAAGAAAATTATAGACCGTTCATGACAGGAACGCACAGGGCGGGGCGCATTTGGATGGCGTTTGTGGAAGGCGTCGATCATGTCGGTGACCTTTGAGAGCGAGGAGCGAGGGAGCCAGGTATTCTCGGAGTCAGGATAGCCTGCCCACTTGACGAGGTATTGTATGCCTTTCTTGTTGCGGGTCGGCTTCGAGTCGATGATGTCTTCAACGTCATATTCTTCTTCGTCGCCAACGAGGTCAGGTGGTGGTTGTTCATAGTTTGGACCATGTGCCGTTGTCTCCTTGTACGTGGTGAGCAGCGAAGCATGGAAGACTGGGTGAATTCTCCACGTCTTCGGCAGCTTCAGGCGGTAGTTCACTGGGCTAATGACGTCAACGATCTCGAAGGGTCCAAATCGTTTGGCAACAAGCTTAGCTTTCGGCCTCGTCGTCTTCAGGTTTTTGCCTTCGAGCCAGACCTTGTCTCCAATGGCGAACAGTGTCGATTTGCTGATCGTGTCACCATTGTAGTGCTTCATTAAGTCCGATGCGAGGGCAAGGCTGGCTTTGATCTCTTGTCGGACTTCTTCAAGTTGACGGAGGCGTTCTTCAACTGCAGGGACCTTTGAGGATGGGTTTACGGATGGGTACATCTTGGGGAGGAAGCCGTAGAGGACTTCAAAGGGAGCCTTTCCAGTAGCTGCATGGGTGCGAGAGTTGTGAGAAAACTCGAAGAAGGGCAACCACTTCACCCAGTCATCTTGATGGTAGTTGCAGAATACTCGCAGAAACTGCTCGAGGTTCTGGTTCTCGCGTTCGGTTTGACCGTCTGTCTGTGGGTGATACGCTGTGCTGAGGGCGGACTTGATCCCGAGCTTCTCGTTGAGTGTACGCATCACCTGTCCAGCAAATTGGGGTCCACGATCCGAGATGATCTTGTCTGCTAAGCCGTAGTGTCGGTATACCTTATCGAAGAGAATGTCGGCCGTGCCATCGCTGGTGATCTTCGTTGTACATGGGGTGGTAACCACCATCTTGGTGAGGCGATCGACCACGACATTGACGGCGTTATAGCCTTCGCAGTCAGGGAGTTCGACGATGAAGTCGGTGGAGATGACGCCAAATGGTCGATCGGGTACTTCGTTTGGGATCATGTCGACGTGGGGTCGGCTGCTCTGTGTCTTCGTCGACTGGCAGGTTGCGCATCCTGCTACAAAGTCGCGGACAAAGACAGACATGCCAGGCCACCAATATTCACGACTCACAAGCTCGTAAGTCTTGAAGCGACCGGGGTGTCCAGCCAGGGGCGATTCATGGTACATTTTGACAATGTCGCGTCGCAACTCGTCATCTGCAGGGACATATACCTTTCCTCTAAACAGGACCAGGCCTTCTTCGTAGTTCCACTCTTGAAGGTTCTTGACGAGTGTACGTGGTCCGTTTCGCAAGATGGCGTCCAGGGCTTGAACGACCTCGATGTCCTTGGTTTTGCAGTCGCGGATACGTCGTTGGAGTTCGACATCACCGAGGGAGGTTACTGCTCCTGGCCTTGTTGCGCGTACTTGGAAGTACTTGGGGTCAAGCAAGACGCGCTCCTTGTTGTCGTTTTCAACACCATCCTTGTGATCGGGTCGTCGAGACATTGGATCCGGGCGGTGGGAAATTCCTGGTTTATGAACGAGCGAGAAGTCAAATCGAGTGAGGAATAGAGCCCAACGTGCCTGTCGGCGGCTCAGCTTCTGTGCCGTCTTGAAGTGCTCCAGGTTCTTGTGATCTGTCCAGATTTCGACGGTGTCGGGGGCGCCTTCGAGGTAGTGGCGCCAGGCTTCAAGCGCACGGATGATCGCAAGCAGCTCCTTGTCGTAGATGTCGTAGTTCCGTTCTGGTTCCGATAGGGCCTTGGACAGATACGCCACTGGATGCCAGTGACCGTCGTCGCCTTTCTGCGAGAGTATACCTCCAGTAGCAAAGTCCGAGGCATCGACTTCGACGAGGTAAGGCTTCTTTGGGTCGGGCATGACCAAGACGGGGGAGGAAGTAAATGCAGCTTTCAGTGCGTCAAACGCAGTTTGGCAGTCCGTCGACCAGTCCCATGTGCAGTCCTTCTTTGTCAGATCAAATAGGGGCCGTGCCACCTTGGAGAAGTCCTTGATGAAACGTCGGTAGAAGTTGCCAAAGCCGAGGAAGGATTGCACATCTTTGACCGTTCGTGGTGTCGGCCAGTCCTGAATACCTGCTACCTTGACGGGGTCCATAGCGATCTTGTCGTGCGAGATGATGAGTCCGAGGTATTCGACAGAGTCTTGTTCAAAGACGCATTTCTCCGGTTTGAGGAAGAGGTCGTTGTCTTGCAAACGCTGCAGAACCTGCCGCACTATGGCACGGTGTTCATCCATGGTGCGAGTGAACACCAAGATGTCGTCCATGTAGATGATGACCTTGCCCGAGTCGATGAGATCCTTGAACAGTTCATTCATCATTGCCTGAAATGTCGCAGGGGAGTTCATAAGCCCAAAAAACATCACCGTAGGTTCGAAGAGACCGCGATTCGTCTTGAACGCAGCCTTCCACTCGTCGCCTTCCTTGATGCGGACATTGTTGTAGCCCCAGCGAACATCCATCTTGGAGAAGATCTTTGCACCTTTGAGACGGTCGACAATTTCAGAGATCAGTGGCAAGGGATATTCATTCTTGACAGTGCCCTTGTTTAATTCTCGATAGTCCTGTACAGGACGCAGCTTTCCATCCTTTTTCTTCACAAAGAAGAACGGACTCGCCTGAGGTGACTTCGATGGGCGGATATAGCCCTTCTTCAGGTGGTCGTCGAGGAAGGTGTCGAGTTCGATCTGCTCGGAAGGTGAGAGGGGGTAGATCTTGCACGGTTTGGGTTCAAAGCCGTCTTTCA
Source organism: Amylostereum areolatum (assembly GCA_012932865.1). Taxonomy (NCBI): domain Eukaryota; kingdom Fungi; phylum Basidiomycota; class Agaricomycetes; order Russulales; family Stereaceae; genus Amylostereum; species Amylostereum areolatum. The sequence continues at coordinate 237,244 of SAXG01000023.1, forward strand.
TGTCGATAGCATGGTCCCATGGCCGTCGGTCAGGAAGTCGCTCGGAGGTTTTCTTGTCGAATACAGGCGCAAAGTCGCGGTACGGCAGGGGGACTAAGTCTTCAAAGGTTTGCGGGCGTGCGTTCTCTTTTGAATGTTCTGCAAGCTCCTGCGCTTTTGTAAAGCCCGCGCGGATGGGTATTGCATCTGGATTAGGACCATCGGTTTCAGGGAGGATTCCGGCGCGGCGTAGTCCATTGATCTCCCAGTCTCGGAATACCATGGGCCGCTCGTCGTCGTCTTCAGTGAAGAGTCGTGCGGGTAGAGGGGAGCGATGGACCATGCGGACGCGAACACCTTTGACTCTGCGTGCAGGAATAACATAAGTGGGGACTGGGGTCCAGGACACATATGTCGGCTCTGGGAAGGGATCGTCCACGACGAGGGGTGTCCTCGGGGTTTTACCTGCTTCAACCTTACGCTGTGATTGGACCGATGATGGTTTCCGTGGCTTGGTTGCGAGGTTCGTCACAGGAGGTTTGGACAGAGTGCACGAGGGAGGGCAGCGGAGCATGTCAACACGGTCTCGTTGCCAGTCTATGGTGGGATTGTGCTCGTCGAGCCAGTCTGTTCCAAGGATCATGTCATGATCGCCGATGTCGGTGATGAAGAACTCAGCTTCTTCCTCATGGTACGCCTTTGAATCTTGCGAGTATATCCGGATCCGCTGGGTCGTTGTGTCGCGTACCCAGCCCATGACATTCTCGGTGCCATCCACATTACGCACGGGGAACGGGTTTTCTAGTTTTCTTGTGGTGAGCTTCTTGCGTTCAACGAAGCTTCGGTTCAGGATAATTCCTTCTGCGCCGCTATCAAGCAGCGCGTCTGCGTCGATTTCTCTTTTGGTAACTCGTCCGATCAGCTTGACTTTGAGCGTGATCGATGGTGTTTGCCTGTTCTTGGTGACAGTAGACAGATACAAACACGGGGGATACGATTGCTCACAGGTATGCATGGATGATAATACAGCGAAACGATTCGACGATGATACCAAAAGTCCTTTGCCTCCACCAGACGACGCGACTGGGGGGCGTTTCAAAAATCCTGCGATTCCAGGATGTCCTTCAACAGCGCTACTGCCTGCTCCTTGCCTTCCGCGTCCAGATCCTTCAGCTGGCGAGTGATCGCCGCGATGGTTTTGGATGGGTCGGGAGCTGCTTTCGCAGTGGACGGAGCCGTGTTCGTTGGCAGGGGAGGGGCCTTGGACCCAGTCTCTACTGCGCCCACCCGTCGCGCGCTCGAGTCGCGGTTGGGGCAGTCGCGAGAGACGTGACCGGCTTGTCGACACATGAAGCACTTGCCTTCGCGCATCATCTTTGCGCGCTCGTCGTCCGTCAGCTTTGCAGGGCGGGTCGAGGTGTTGGTGAAGGCACCGACTCGGCGCGACGAGGAGTCGTTGGTTGAACCGTTCGAGGTGAGCGCGACAGCCCCCTTGGACTGACTGCTCTTCCTCTCCGGGTTCTCTTCGAGCCACTGGTGGTTGATGCGGCGGGCGCGCTCCTTCCACTCCGCGAGCTTGGTGGGGAACGGGTACGACCGGGCCACCTGCTTGCCGAGGTCACGCTGAAGTCCCTTCTTGAAAAAGTGGATTAGCGCCTCGTCGTCGTACGCTGACATGGTTGCCAGCATCTCAAACTCGGTGATAAAGTCAGTGACGTCCCGGGTGGTCATCGCGAGCTCGTTGATCTTACGCTGAGCCTCTATCTTCGGGTCGACGGGCACGAAGTCTTTGCCAAACCTCTCGAAGAGCTCTTTGTAGGAGCTATAGTGGAGTGTTGGGGGCGTGGGGTCGAGGGCGTCGGCGTCTTCCTTCTCGTCTTCGTCGGCGAAGAGTTCCATGCGGCGATGCGTGGCCCAGGCTTTCGCTGTGTCGTCCTCCATCAGGCTGAGGAGAAGCATCATCTTGGCGTCATCTGTGGCATAAACATCCTTGTTAACGCGCAGGAACATGCGGAGCTCGAGGGAGAACCGGAGGGTGTCGCGTCTATCGCCTTTGAATGGCTTTGGCTTGGGGCCGATCTCCCGCTTGGAGACGGCAGGTTTGGATTCGGCGTCGGACATCTTGTCGAAGGGGAGGGGGACGGTGAGGGATTGGGCGAGTTCTTGATCAAGGCGGCGTAGGGTTTCTCGTCGGTGTTCTTCTGCTTCTTCAACTTCGTCCTCAACTTGTTTTGCGACAAGGAAGTCGGCGGGGGTGAGGAATTGCTGGTTATGATGCCACGACCAGTGATCTTGGACGGGACTGAACGAAGTGGGCTGCCACTCAACTACTGATCGTCCTGGGGTTCCGTTCTTGTTCCGTCTATAGGCGTACCACTTCCCAGTTGTGTCGTTGTGGTTGATCCCTTCTGGGACTTCGATTACAGTACGTCGACGGGGTGGGGGCGAGTTGGTCGGAGGGGGGTTCAGGAAGCGCTGTAGAACGTCCGCAGCGGTGGCAAAATCCGATTCTTCGACGTAGGGTTGTTCGTCGCGGTCGTCGAAGTACCAGTCTCGACGTTGCCGGTTTGGTTCGTCGTGCAGCCAACGTACGGATTCCTTAGTCTGCTGCGAGGTGAGGATATAGTACTCTTCAGGACAGTAGTCTCGAAAGACGCCTGGGGGAAGGTTCAGGGTGGGGGGACGAGGGGCTGTGGAGGACGTGATGATGGTCTAGAAGAAGTCCGCCGCGATGGGGCGACGGCCGAGGAGTTTCTGGGTGAGGTAGCCGGCTTTTACTGCCTGGCGGATCTTATGTTCGTGGTGGCGGCGACGAAGGGTCTTACCCTTGATGGTGGGACGGAGGACTGGTGGCGGGGTGGATTCGGGGGTCCGACGGTTAAACTGGGAGACAGAGGTGAAACTGGTTTGGATGATCGGGTTGGGGGCGTCTTGGATGAGGTATGTGTGGTAGGTGGGGGCGTGGAGGGTGAATTCAAGGCGTTCGAGATCTACGTTGATGCACGTAGTGATCCGGACGTATAGGGCGAGGACGACAGTACCGTGATCCTTGTGCCACCTCCACTCGAAGATGCGGAAGTTGAGGCCGTGCGCGGTCCAGGGATCTTTCTTGCAGAGGTTCTGTACGGGGACGAGGCAGTTGACGGTGACGGCGTCGGACCAAGGGTAGGGGAGTGGTGCGTCGTCGCGGGGGGTGATCGGCTTTCCGTTGAACGGGAGGAAGACCGGTGCGTTCGGGAGGTCCGTGGTGGGAGTTTTTAACGTCGTAGAGACGGCAGAGGTAGATGGAGAGAGGGGTGCGAGGTAGGCGTAGGGGTAGACTGTCCAGGTGTCAGAAAAACAGTTTATGAGACCGATGAACCGCCTAAGTCGCGATGATGGGAGGAGCGAGAAGAAAATAGATTTGAGAGTGCCAGGGTCTAGGGTAGTGCAACGTGCGCTACAGTACCGTATGACGAGATGGACAGTCTAGGGAAAAGGGAAGAGAAACACTGTCCTTATATACAAGTGGGAACGATGGTGCGATGCGATGTGATAGTGGTGCGAGTGGGGGGAACAATAGGAAAGGAGTCATGGGGCGGAGGACGAAGGTCCGGAGCAGTGATGTCATAGATAAGGATGCGGAACCCCGCTCGGAAGTCCGGGCAATGATGTCATTGAAGCATGTGATGCGAGGGAAAGTCATGTGCCGTGACACGTCGCGTGTACGAGGTCTGCAAACGAAGAGAGAAATGGAGCGATCCGTGACACTCCATATGTGACATGTCGAACTCAGTGTACACCGTTGCGTTGGGCTTCTTGCTGATCGCACTGACAACACCTGCCCAGTCGGCATTGTTGTCAACTGTTGATGCTGCAGACTTCCTACTCGTATAATATATCAGACAATGAATGTACAAGGAACAAGAGACGTACGCAATACCGGTCCAGTGCACTACAAATGGCGGCCCGTTCTCCCCCACGATGAACTGACCATCTAAGCCATGCGCAATCAACATCTTCTCAACGATCTCCACACATGTCGTTGTAGCCCCAAGCGGGGTGGTGATAGTCTTCGAGGATTTAGTTGTTCTTGTTTGTCCTGGGGCTGTGAACACAATCGTGATGACGACGGTGCGACCTTATATCATCATTAGTTCTTAGCGTAGGCACAAAGATAACCTGAGAGATACCTTCGCGTTCATTACGACATGGTGCCGCCACCACTGCCGCCGCCTGACGAGGTGCCGCTGCTGGACTGCCGCGGCTTGGTGCGCCTGCTGGCGTGCGTGGGGCATTCTGGGTCTGGGGTTGAGGAGCCGGGGGAGCAGGACCATGTTCTTGACGTGGGGGAGTGTGTGCAGCAACAGCTTGCGCGCGCTGTGCATGCTCGAGAGCCTGCTCGCGGGCTTCTTGTTCTTGTGCGGAGATGCGGGCCAGCAGGTATGTGCGGTGGTCTGGAGGGAGCTGATTGATAGCGGCTGCACGAACCTCTTCTATTTTTTCATGGCTGTGGTAGAAGGTCGGAGGATCCACTGCGCCGTCTGAGTGGTAGTTAGCAATATGCATTTTTCGGGGCCAACCCCAAGCCTGTCACTCACCAACCCATGCTGGCTCTGTAACCCAGACCTGTGAGACCTGATACCTCCTTCGTACTCCATTGGCAGTCTGTAGCTCGACGACGAGGGGAAAGACGGGGTCCATGACTCGGATGTAGGTGAGAGCGGACAAGGAAGTGCCAGCTCGACGACCCGACGCGTCGCGCTGCCGTTATGTCACTCAGTCACACCGGGATCACACATCAGTCACTGTACCTCATTGCTGCGCATTCCCGCATTTGGCAGGTTGTTTGGTCGTACAAACAACGAAATCGCGCCCGCGGATTCCGGAATCTTATGCAAAGCACTGTATCATCTGCCGTCCAGAAGATCTCAATCAGTTACAACCCGCCGTCCAGAAGATCTCAATTGGTTACAACTCACCGTCCAGAAGATCTCAACCGGTTACAACGGAGAATAGATCAGGAGAATAGATCAACTTGGTAGCAGGCATAATGTTTTCAATATTACAATGCTCAAATCATCAGTTCCCGCTCTTCAGATCTCAGATCTCGGACTTCAGCTACTTCTACTCAACTCTCAGCGCAATAAACAGGTAGAGCGTAGCAGAATATATTATGATTTGACAGCTAATTATGTACAATCCGGGAGATTACACGAGGTATTATTATGTATATGATAGATGGACCTCCAGCTCAGAGAAAGCAAGCGGAGCCAAAAAGCGAGAGAACAGCCAGCAATAGCGAAGGCGGCAGCAACAGAGACAGGAGACTCAGTGCACCTTGAATACATCAGGTACGGAGTGGGAGCCGAGGGAGCTGAGAGCTGAGGTGCGTTAGAGGAAGTCGGGAGTCAAACGGGGACGGAGTGACAGCGCGCGCGCGCTCTGCTTTATATGCTCAGACAGGGTGACGAAGGGTAACAAGTTTGTCACTGTGACAGTGAGGTTGAGCCGGTTTGGAGCCGGTGCCGATGGGACGAGAACGAGACGCGTTGCGGCGAGACTCACCGTTGTGGACTCGAACAGCCTACCGACTGGAATATCCTGGAACATTGACCCGCCCAGGGCATGGCCCATACCCGCAGGCCATAGGGGAAGCAGGACTTAGCCATTTTTGAGGTGTCCGCAACGTCCAGGTGATGGTGATCAGTGGGGGGTGCGAGGATGGTGCGGAGAGTGTAGCGGTATTAGCTTGTCTCGTGCATCAGTCATTGTAGAGGACTGACTCACAGTGGTTGCTTACTCGGAATCATTGAATGACATGGGATGGACCTGAGGGAGGTGACTCGTTAGACGGTATTAAAATCAGCGCAAGGGAGAATTGTATGCGCTCGTACCTGCATTACAATGTCGTTGAGGGAGCAATATACACGATGACAACGCGTTGTCGCGAGACAAGATGAGGTTCACCCGCGTTGACATACATTGATGACGAAGCAAGGCCAAGATTACAATCGAGAACAACCCGGGTTGGGACATAATAACTAGCTTATGATCGGGTTATAAGGAGATGTTTGCCAAATTTGATTATAATCCCGGTCGCCTTTTTCTGACATACAGGAAGCACCCGCCGGCCCCGCCCTGAAGTGCATAGATGGCTTGCCTCTTACACATACCTCGCCGGCATCGCAAGTCTCTACATACACTTGTTCAGTATCACAAGTCGGGCGCACATAGCGCAATATCATTTTCAAACGGCTTCCGATCATATGCGATTGTCCAGTTCCCCACTGCTTTCCGATAGCCTCGTCGAAAACGCATCATTCGCATTGCTCGAGCGCGACGGGTGCTCGAGGACGCGTCACACTTAGAAGAGCTGATCTCTGGGAGGTGCGTGGTTCTCTTCCCTGTGAGTTGTTCAGAACGCTGAATACGACCGCACTGTGCAGAGCATCACAAGGCCTGGAAGAGGTGTATGTCATCATGTGCTACTGTATCCTACAACATTGCACAATATCACAGTGCTTGTCGCTTTCAACTTCCGCGGTCATTCAATATACTTAAACATCATGAAGACCACGGACTCGCTGCAAACTCTAATGCGAACCTTGAGGTGCATGAGGTGTCGCGCTTCGCCTTCCAGCCACTTGGCATTTTTCTCGCCATCACAAAGCCTTCGAAGACCACGTTGCTTCCGCCACCGCTTCCACGCAATAAGTATATCCTTCAAATGTCCCGCGCGACTATCAAACTTCAAAGGCATATGGCGCCGGTCCACTATGCCTCGCTTCAGTTCAATCCGCCCACTTTTTGCGCGTTACCATTGACGTCCACAAAGCAAACGGCTCCCCAGAATCCACTATCGACCGTGTAATTGTCATCTCATATGAATTGCACGGAAGCTCAACCCTTTCTCGCAGTTGGATTGTTCAAAACCTTTCTCAGTTGTCGCCTCATCCTCCACTTTACCTTGCTTCATACCCAGCTGGTCCAGAACTGGCGAATATTGCTGCGCCTGCGCAAGCAATCGTTCTTCGTCACAAGGAGCTGCGCCTGTCGAATCGGACGGTCCCATGGCAGCTGTGTGTACAAGGTTTGGACATACGCGCAGCTGTCCTCTCGACACTATCTTAGACACGGGGCCGTCCTCGAGGCTGAATGCTGCATCAGGGAAAGCCTCTCCCGCAAATGCCGCGCCAAGGTCCTCTAATTAGTGTGCCGTTTAGATGGTGCCCTCTAAGGCGGTCTAGTACGTCAAAAGGTGTCTAAGTCAAGTCCGAGGTTTTTAGAGGTTACACACATTGTCATTGTACGGACTCTCGGGCTAAAATACGGTCCTGTATGTATGGTGATCGAGGAATGAGCTGACACGGAATTTCGTACACTCCTCAAGGACATTATAACTTGTCCAACGACGGGGAGCGGTCGCACCAAAACGCGGGAAGAGCTGGACACTCCATTGGATGTCTTCGATAGGGATGATTTTGGCGTCGATTCGCCCATTGTGCACGGAACGAGACCCACGGTACATCTGTGTGTCATCTTCTGGCTCCTTTGCGAACGGCGTGAACCACTCGATGTAGGCAAGGTGTTGTGGGGGTGTCGGACGTGTGGGTAGGTAGACGGTGTCAGCCGTCTTGGCAGATAGTCGGAAGACCACGCGCACTTGTGCGACGCGGTAGCCTTGGTCATGACCGGTCAGCGGTGAAATCTCAGACGAGCAGCAAAGCTCACCTGCTACGCCGCGAGCACCTCCAGCTCCCGATTTAACCAACACGGTGTCAAACCGACCGGGAACGATACGTCCACGGGCGTCCCGCCGCTGAGGGCGAACATGGACAGCATCTTGCTCGTCTTTTCCGTCCTCGCGTTGCAGAGCGTCGTGATTCCAGAGCTTAATCTTGTGATACACGGCGATAGGTCTGGTCAGGATGAGTGTGTTATCAGCTTTGTGACGCGCGGGCCCAGGACCGAGATCTGGGTAGTTACACTTGACAATGAATGCTGCGAGTGCATCGGAAAAGTCAACGGCGCCGTACAGTTCATGGAGTCGATCGAACGAGAGGGCTAGGAGTGTTGGATGTTTCGTCATCTGGGTGTGCATGTGAAGGTGCACCTCTGGTGTCCGTTCCGAAGTGATAGGAGGGTGCCCCGAAGAGCGCCACTGAATGAACGCCGCATGCGCGTTGACCTTCTCGCGACGTTCAAGCCATGCCGTCATTTGTGGATATTCATCTTTTCGGTTGGTAGCCCTGTACGCGTCTTTCGCAAAGTCGATGTGCAGGCGTTCCGATTGCTCCGTGTTGCTGTTATCTGTTGTACCGAAGAGCACGATGCTTGGCGAGTAGTGCCGTGCACCATGAACTTTTGGAAGGTTGAAATCCAGCCGGATTCCGAGATCAATGAAGATCAATTTATTGTCGTGGAAGCGCCGAAGAGCATCATCCATCTGCGCAAGGGTTTCATCGGTATGGGATGGATATTGGGCAAGGTAGAGGAAGTCGAGAATTCCTGTCATGAACGCCTCCAAATTATATACATCGGACCTTACTTTACTATAGTTTACCATCGGACCTCGCATCGGACTTCGCCTCGCTTCGCATCGCGTCCGGCCCTTCGGGCATACCGGTCTTCTCGGCTACCTCGGTCATGATCTAGACCTTGGAGTCATACTTACCCCGCCTCGTGCTGTGACCCACTTCGTACTCCGTGGTACCCACTTCGTAGTCCGTTCTGACCCACTCCTACTCCGGCTTTGTTTGTCTTCGTTTGGGTCCTTATCCTCATGTATATAAGGGCTCACCAATCTATGAGGAGGGGTCATCTCGACCTTTTCTATTCTCCGGCTACCTGGGGGATCCTCCCTAAGTACTGTAGGGGAAGGTCCACACCTTCGTTTATCACTCGCCCCCCTCGATCCTATCCTCGTCTCTCCTCGCCTTGTACCTCGTCGCGACGTCCTGAACCTGCATCGCAGGTAGACCGTTGCTGACAATTCCTTGAACGGCGCGGACGAGGCGGGCAGGACTGCGGCCATCTGGGAGAGGAAGATCTGCAATCAGACCAAGGAGAATGCACGCGATGTGCTTGTGCTCTATACCCGACACCCGGACAAGCGAGCTGATCCCATGTGTGAAGAGGCGAGCGTGGTGGTTGGGTGGCATCCGACGACAACGGGCATCAATTTCGTCGGGCCCAAATGCTTGCGGGTCCGAAATCCATGCAATGACATGCTTGATGACTCCTTGATACATCTGGTGGAGGATATCGGGTGTGCATGAGGCAAAGATGTTTACATAGGGCAAATCTTCCCAGAACGGATGGAAGATAGGGCGGAGGCGCGCCTCACGACATGCAGCGTGGTAGGTTGTGGGATCACCATCAGCCAGTTCAAAGACGTCCAATGTGTCGTCGGCATCACGGAAATCGAGGTCTGTGTCATCATCGTACTCTCCGAGAAGAGCGTGCGGAATCGGACATCTTGGACAGTCACCATAGAGTGTTGCCGTCACAAGAACCTGCTCCGGATAATCCCCAACGAATATAGCATAGATGGGATGACAGCGACGCCAAACACCATCACCGCTGACCATGGCGATTCCGGTTTCTCCGATGTTCTTGATGGGTGCAAGAATCCGACGCATGCACTCATGGAAAACATTGCCGGTTGCACGGCGTCGGGCAGCCTTGTTGGAGATGTGGTCCAGTTTTGCTGTGGGTAGGTAGCCAATGAGGACTTGCGCCCGACGGGAGGGCTTGCGACGGATGTCCTTCGGGATGTTTCCGATTGTCATGTAGACCGGGTATGCTGTCTTCCCGCGAAAGAGCGTGAGCTGCGTCTTGTCTGATGATATGATGAGGGGGATGATTGTTGCACCAGGGAGTTTTGCCTCAATGCTTGTCTGCGGAAGAGAAAATTTGTGTTAGGTCGGAGGAGGGAACCGTAGAAGATGATGCCAAGCACCTGCACGTTCCACCACCAAGTGCCCGTGTTCATCTCATCGTACATCCGAATCGTCATGTCGGCATCTTGGTAGTGGCGCTCCGGGACCGTGATCAGGTGTTGCGCAAATTCGGGGTCGCCGTACAGCGCGCGGATGCAAGGAACAATGTCGCAAAAGTACACCTCAAAGTTCTCGCCGCCGACCTGGATCTCCTCCATCGTGAACTTCGGCCGACCAGGCAGTTGTTCGTCGATGATCTTGTTGAGCTGAGCCGACGAGCAGAATGAGAGGTCGAGTTTCTCGGCAAGCTAAGTAAAAGAGGGCAATGAGCATTGAACTTGACACGTGATCACTGGCAATTGGATGCATACCTCGTCCATCTGGAGGAGCTCAGAGACCGCGGTCGATGTTGGCCCACGTGTTTTGGCCCAGTAAGCCATGGACCAGTCGAGTTTCGACTTGAACGGTGCCCAGATGTTTCCCGCACTCCCAGATTCCAAATGCGAACGCAGAGTGTCGTACTGTGACGCATATACCTCTAAAGTGAGAGGTGCGCCAGCGCTCTCGCTCGGGAATGGCACGATCATCGGGTGCACCCAGAGCTTTCCTTCAACACGTTGCCGTTCTTCGGGTGTAAAGAGGCGGCCAGAAGTATCTTGCGGAGCCGCTAGTTCGTCTGCAGGCAGTTCTCCTGGCGCCGATTGGGGTGCATTCGGGTTGATTACGGGCTCCAAGACGCGCCCGAGCTCCTCAATGTTTCGCACATCCTCCTCTTCATCCGCTTCATCTTCTTCCGTGGTTCCTTGATTCCTGTCAGAGACCGACATAGGAGCCGGAAAAACATTGTCGACATCCATAGGAGTTGCACGAGGATTATCGGCAGTGTTGCCAGCTGGATTGTCGAGTCCGAGTTCGGCAGGTGTGTAACTTTCCGAAAAGTAGTCTGCGCCGACGCCCGTGTTCTCTGCTGATATGTTCTCTGCAACTTGAGGATTTGGCGGTGCCATAAGACTGGGGAACAGGCTTTCTTGAAGAGCCTGGTATGCGGTGTGAGCAGCTTTGCATTCCTCGCGCGCAGTCTGTCTCCAGTGGTTTGTACGCCCGCGCGGCGAGAAGTTTTTGCTGCATCTGTTGCAAACTACGGAAGCCTTGGCCGTGGGCAGCTGATACGCCATGAGGATACAGCGTGTGTTGGAGGTCATGGTGTGGAGGAGAGAAGGGTGCATTATATCCAATTTCACTATGCACGGAGGAAATCAGCCGCCTAAATTCACCAAGTCCGTCTAAAACTCACCAAGACCCCACTAGACGTGAGAGTGCTCACGCTCCGCAGAGCCCGCACTATTACGAAACCTACGGCCATGTCAGCAAACGGCGCAGGACTTATATTTGTATGCTCACCTCGCCGTGTCGACAGGCATCCTCGCTCTTCTTCCTCTTCCCCTCTTTCCTTCTCCCCTCTTTTTCTTTTCTGTCCCCCCCGTCAACGGCATGAGTTACCAGTCGCGCACGTTGAGAATGTCACAGCGCAACACTTCCTCGGCCTCTGGGACCGCCAGCGCGGCACTCTCGCCAGCGCAGAAGGCTGCTGCTACTCGCGCTCGCACCAAGGCGTCGAAGGCTGCCGCTGCAGCGCAATTACAGCGAGAGCAAGCTCCTGTGGATGGTACGTCAATAGCTTTTTCCATCGAATCACAGACCACTTACCATTTTTTTTCCGCTGGCTCCGTGGGCCGTGGCCGAAATAGATGTTGCATCCGAGCCTGTTACCGCCAGTATGTTGTATTGCTGTCTTTGTTGGTGTCTTCCAACACTCACACTTCCCTCCTTTAGCTGTGGGCAAGAAACGAAAGGGGGGGAAAGGTGTTCAGGCCAATGGCCCAGCGGAGAAGAAGTCAAAAACTCAGAAGTGTGAGTACGTTCGCGTTCAATCGCGTGTGTTCCCACGGGCTGACATTGTCGTTCCACTTTCTTTAGCGCGCGCTCCTCAGCTTGTTCTTCAAGAGGACGAGCTTCCACCGGTTGCACTCAAGCTCTACGTGGACGGGATGAAAGGCAAGGCAAAGGCGGTTACCTCGGGTCATACAGGTGTTGCCATGATTGAGGTACATAACTTTCACTTTGTATCAGGTTCCGAGTTGCTGATTGACGGATTTGTTTGTAGGACGAAAACGACGATGACGACGATAACGGCCTCTCGCCGCTCTCCGAAGACGATTTTGACGCGATCGAAGATGACAACGGGGACGAGTTGGCGAAGACGAACCTGACGCAGTTCCAGCGTCAGGTGAACCTCGAGGTATGTGTTGTCCTTAACCTCCTCAAGTGCAGCATGCTAACGGATACTATAGCGTCCTACATGGCTCTCCAGTGCAAATTCGGCTGCGTCTTCAAGCCCATCTTTCGTTCCCATTGATCCTCGCCTCGATGCCCCTCAAGCCGTTGCGGGACCGTCGACTTCTAACACAGCTCCTTCTCCTCCGTCCGCCATCCCTCCTGTTGCCCCGGTCCCGGCTCCTCTTCCTCCACCCATTCCTGTTTCTGTCCCCGCCGCTGTTCCATCCGCTGCCGCTGCCACCACCGCTGCCGCTGCCCCATCCGCTGCCACTACCGCTGCTTCTGCTGCCGCTGCCGCCACTCCATCCGCTGCCGCCGCCGCTGCCGCCGCTCCACTTGCTGCCGCCGCCGCTGCTGCCGCCGCCGCCACAGCTCCTCCTCCTGCCACGGCTCCTTCCACGGCTCTTCCTGTCACAGCTGTTGATGCTGCCCTCGGAGAGCAGGTCCGAGTTAACGAAGATACCACTGGAGGTAATGTCCGCCAGAGATACCTTTGGCGAATTTTAGGTCTCGTAGGCGACCGATTTGTCTCTGATGCTGAAGGTCCTCTAGTTGCCGGCGTGATCAACCTTCCACCAGCAACAGTCGGAGGCGAGTTTCCGGAGAATACAAACTTGGTGCTGGGAGGCCCACATCAGCGGATGTCACTTCGAGTGCAATCGCACATCGTTCAACTTGGAATCCGCGGCGCTTTCGTTCAGATTATATACGAGATCCTTCTAGTCCACAGGTTTCCCGATGCGATGCTCAGTGAGACATTCTCGCGCAATGCACTGATCCGAGCGGCGTCTCTCCGCGATGTCTGTATCGACATGCACCGCTGTTTGCTCCAGGAACCCGGGTACATCAACCGTCTCATTCCCTTGGTAAGTCAGTTTGGATTTTTCCTGGCAGCACGGTTCTCAGACCATTTCGTACTAGCCCATCGCTCGCATTGGTATCTTTCACTTGAAGTTCAAGGAATCCAGCGACAATCACATCGTCGGAATGTACAACCTGCTTCCTGAAGGGGAGCAGAGTCAAGCGGCAGTAGCTTTCGCTGTCCGGGATTATAACTACATATTCCATCGCAACTCTCCGGTGTGTTTTCACTGGTCATGTCTCTGTGGGTTTCTACTGACTTATAGTATCATACTGTAGGATGGGTTGACTGGGGCTGTGCACCGTGGTCAACCTTACCGTCACCCAATCGGGATCACAATTCTTCACCAGACCATTTTCGCAAAGGGAATTCCGGACGGCTTCCGCGATAGGCTCCCGTTTACAATTGACTCGGTAACTAACGAGTGTCGCATCGAGCTCCCGAAGGCAATGGTTGCACTGGCATTTACAGCGGTGAGTGACTCATTTTGATCTCAATATGATAAACCTTTGCTTATCCTTGTGTAGGTTTACGCATCTCTGCACGAGCGTCGATCCGGGCATCATGTCAAGTCCGATTTCTCGGCGGGGACATACCTGGATGTGTACGGTGGCCATATTGCCACTTTGAACGAGATGGAGAACACTCGCCTCCCGTTCTACCACAGCTTCATGTCCGGTTTGTACACGGCGGCTTTGTAAGTTGTTTCCCTAGCTTTTCAATCCATTCCACTCATTTATCTGTCTAGAACAGGCCCTTTGTCGGTGCTGCCCGCCCCCGGTGTTCCTGCTGCATTGATTGACTATAATGATGAGTAGATGTGTGTCCCCCTCCCGCTACGCTTACGTTCACTTCCGCTTTAGTCGATTCTCGTAATATGTGTTCGTGTACAATGGTTCTCGCTCCTACTCTATTTCCCCTCGCATCCGTAGCTTCATCCCCCCCCTCCGCTCATTCATTAACACTTAGTTTACAATCCGTGCCTCGTGCTAATGTATGAAAAATGGATACCCGGTTTCTCTAATGGTGTCTGAGCAAGCCCCAAAAGCCGTGACAAAGGCAGGACAACGGTATCTAAAAGTGAACCAAACCTATGTTGTGAAAATGCTTGGATGCTGTTGAGATCAGTTTGAGACCACTGTTGGTGTGCGGCTGGACCGAGATTGTACCGTCTTGAGAAACCATTAGCCGCTAAATTAGATCTAGTAGTAAGAGGACCTTCCTAAACACGTCAAATCCTCTAACTCGCCGTTTAGGTCCAATATCCTCCAAAAAGATCCAATTCGCACGAGAGGTTTTTACAGATGTGAGCGGTACAAGGTTTGGGTACACTTACGCGCAGCAGGCCTCTTCTATCTGCCCATCTGTCTTCTCGATGTCGTTGATTCATGAGGCGTCCTCGAGGCTAAGCGCTAAGTTTATGTCTTCCTTGAAGAAATACTTAATCCACGCATCCCATTTCTACTCTGATAGTCCCCTCAAAACTCCCGTCATGTCGGATGAAGGCAGCCTCCAATATCTCTCCGAAAAACTTTCCTCGCTTTCTACGGACGACGAAAAGGCGTCTGCCGCGCTCGACTATCTCGAAGAACTAGCCGGCGCTCACACTCTCCCCGGCCCAGGGGATCATGGCCCTCCAACTCCGTCCCCCAAACCACGCCATCCTGACGAGCGAGAGGGCTTCGATCAATCGCTCGGACAACACAACAGTAGATGTTCAGTTCACTGGTTGCATCCGGCTGTTAACACCGGTTGCATCTGATCTGTCTCCCTCCCCAGGCACAGGTCCCGTGCCCGGCTTCAATTTCGATTACAAAATAAATGACTTCCTGCGGGATTGAACTCCAGCCTTTGGAACCTATGTAGCATATTACCACTTAACCATATATCCTTGAATTTAAGTGGCGCATCATCGCTTCTCGTTCCAAGGTCATCTCGACCTCTACTCAGCCTGCTCCTCGCGCGCCTCCTTCACGTCCTCCCTCCCCGATCCTTTCTCATCCGCCCCTTTCGCCACTCATTCCACCACCTCTACGTTTCAATCCGCAGCGCTCCGTCCAACGACGACGTCAGGGTGCCCGCGCCGCCCCCTCTACCCTCCTCAAGCTGTGCGAAGGATGCGTTTGGGTTGGAGATTCCACTTGGCTCCCGGGTGAGCGCCCCACACGTCTCCTCTCTCCATCCGCTAACCCCTTCTCTGGCATTCAAAGGCGCCATTTCGGCATTGGTGCATCATTGGTCTGCCTTCTCCCCAGCCACCGTTTCCACGGCCCCGCCATCCACGCCTGCGCGGTTGGTGAATTCACGTTCACCGTCGCACGCGTGCACGGCGCCGCCCCCCACCATCCCGCCGCCACCCGACGTCTCCCATTAGTCCCGCCCCTGTTGTGGTACGCGACCCCCTGCATCCGCGCGTGCGTCGCACGACGTGATGCACAGGGCCGCGTTAGATCAGTACTGACGTCCGCAGGAAAGGCGGGGCGATGCGGTCCCGATAACCCATTCAGGAGGGGTGGTCGGTGTATTGTTTGGAAGGGTGCGTCGCCCCCCTGCCCCCGAACACAGACACACTGGGGCAAACGTGTTCGTTAAACCCATGAGTCCGCCCGGCAGCCACCTTAGATGGTGCGTGCACACGCCTCTCGACGTCCCGCCGCGTCGTCCCCGCCGCTCCTCTTGTCGTCCCCGCCGCGTCCTCTCGACGTCCCCGCCGCGTCCTCTCGACGTCCCCGCCGCGTCCTCTCGACGTCCCCGCCGCGTCCTCTCGACGTCCCCGCCGCGTCCTCTCGACGTCCCCGCCGCGTCCTCTCGACGTCCCCGCCGCGTCCTCATCCTCCCGCCGCGTCCTCCTTCGTCCTCCACCACCTCGACTTCCACCCCCTCGACGTCCCGCCGCGTCCTCCTTCGACCTCCGCGTCCTCCTTCGACCTCCGCGTCCTCCTTCGACCTCCGCGTCCTCCTTCGACCTCCGCGTCCTCCGTCGACCTCCGTGTCCTCCTTCGACCTCCACCACTTCGACGTGACGTTCCTCCGCGTCCTACTCCGTCCCACCGCGTCCTCTCGACGTCCCGCCGCGTTCTCCTTCGGCCTCCACCACCCTTTACCTCCGCCCACCACCTCTGCCCACATGGCCCAACTCCCGCTCTTCCTCTACGACCCCCACTCCCTCCCTCCATTCAAGTTTCGTCCTTTCGTCAAAACCGCGGGCGTTCGCATGCCCTCTCCACCTGTGTATTCCCCGCCCAGGTGAGTTCCGAGTCGCAAAGCGAAGGTGAGTTTCTCACCTTTTTAGTACCCACTCTGCCGTTCAGCCGCCTGTCGACGACGGTGGCTCGGCCATTCGGCCCACCACCACCACCACCACCACCACCACCACCACTACCACCACCACCACCACCCCCGGCCCCGGCCGATGAAGGCCGTCGTTCGTTGCGTTCGCCGTCTCTACCGGCACCTTCGCGCGCAGGTTTGAAGGTCGGAGAGGCGCAGGTTTGAAGGTCGGAGAGGGGGGGGCTGAAGTCGAGGCTATTCTTGGGTTCTTTGCTTGAAATTTCTTGTCATTTTTTGTCTTGATGCTTGCTGTATATAGCCTGACCAATATGAATGAATTTGAATGTTAGACCGCGCGTGCACGCCCCGCCTTGATCCCCGCGCAACGCGCGAGCACTGCGGCTGGGCATGAAGCCAGGGGCAACCGTGCTCCCAGCAGGAGTTCGTCGGAGGTGGGAGCGGACAACCGCGCTATGGAAAGGACGGGCGAGGAACCGGCGGAAACGGGTGGGGTCCTGCGTCGATCCCGCGTCGATCCTGCGTTGATTCCCCGTCGATCCTGCATTGATCCCGCGTCGATCCTGCGTTGATCCCGCGTCGAACCTGTCCCGCCGCGTCCGCTCCACCCAGCGCGTCCCTTCAGTCCTTCACCCTCCTCTACCACCTCGACACCTCCCGCCCTCCACCTCTACCTTCCACCTCAGCCCTCCACGTCCGACCTCATGGCCCTGCTCCCACGCTGCCTCCACGACCCACCTACCTCTCGCTTCTCGCCCTCCGCGTCTGCCCTCGGGTGAGTGCTGGTTGCTAATACAATGTTAAGTATCTCACCTTGTTTAGAGCACGCTCTGCGTGCCCCACCCCTACCAGCGCCGTGCAGCTGCCCGTCGACGACGGCGCCTCGGCCGTTTCACCCTCGACCACCCCCACGGACGCCGCCGTCGCCGTCCCCGCCACCACCCGCCGTCCCCCCTTCGCCCGGGCAGTGAAGGCCGTCGTTGTAAGGGTCCGACGTCTTTGCCGCCACCTTTCCGGGCGGGTTTGAAGGCCGGAGAGGAAAATTGTGTTTGAAGGCCGGGGAGGGAGGCCGGGGTCGAAGGGTCGAATTGAATTGTTCACTGGCGTGTGGGGTGAGTTTGGGGTGCGTTGCGTTGCAGGCGCGCACCCCTTCGTGCTCTCTCATAAAAGCCCCGCCTCCCGTCTCCCTGCGTGCCGCAGGCCGTGGCATGAGGAGACAGTATGCATCAAATTTGAGAAAACGAGGATGTATACACTTGCCACGCGCCCGCCTCCAGCCGCCAAACTACGTCAGCCTCTGCGCCCGCCCACACGCCCATGCAGGGCGGAGACATCTTGTCGAAGTGGGCGCCGAGCACGAGTCGAACCTTCTCCAAGCCCGGCAGGCACTCGCGCAGGCGACGCAGCATGTGCAACGCCCGCCGAGGCTCAAACCCGCCACCAGCGACGCCATCACCCCACCCATGCCCCGCTGTGACAATGCATAGCTCCTCCACCCTTCCAAACCGGCAGGCAACCTCCATAAACCGCTCGTCGTCCCAAGGCGCCCGCCTTGCGCCAGCCATTCTCGCACGGCGCGGCGCCCGCTCCCATAGCTCCAGAGCCGTCGCACCGCCACCCTCCTCAGGCCAGCACCTGGCGACAGCAGCCAGCGCCTCCGCCTCCCCTCCTCCAGCGCATTCCCACGCCAAACAAACTCGACCCAGCCCTCCGACGAGAGGAATCGCCCGCGCCGCCGCCTCGCGAACCCCTCGCGGCCACCCCCCCCATGGAAGCGAGACTGCCAGCTCCTCCACGCCCAGGAAGCTTGCCGTGCGAGTCGGCGCGAGCCCTTCCATGGCGGCATAATAGCCCACAACGTCGTCAAAAAAACTCCCGAGCTTCTCCGTGTCCTCCGCCCAGAAAACCGCAGGAGGTCGCTTGCAGACCTCCCAGAAATGACGACAAACCAGCGCCAGGTTTGACATGTCACGCGCGGCGTAGTCGAGCGCGGCCAGCTGACAAACGCTTGCCCAGATACGATGGCCTTGTGGCGGCACCCCGTCGAACTTCGCGGGGAGGGTCGCGGCGGGCGTCGCTTCGGGGCGGTCAGTCGGCAGGAGAAGTAGAGGGAGAAGCAATTCTCACCAAGGCGGCGGCTGGTCTGCAAACGAACATTGCTCCCAAGGCTTTTCAACCCTGCTGGGGACCGCGTCCAGGGGGCACGCGCCCATCGGCCCCGCCCAGACCACCTCACACCGGGAAGAGAAGTCGGATGGGTCTTCATCACGTCCCCCCAGTAAAGAGTGCCTCTGTATGATTTCTTGCGCAAAGGTCAGCACGTCGCCATCGGCCTCCAGATGACGCCCAAGCGATAGAGCAAAATAATTATGTAAGGCATCCGAGAATGTGGGGGGAGAAGGGGGAGAAGGGGCGGGGGTGGGGGATCGCACTGGCCTGCACATGAGACCGCCAAAAGGCGGCACAAGCATGCGTAGGTCCGCCTCAAAGGGCGGACCGCTGCGGTGGGAGGACAAGGTGTCCACGGGGGTTGGGGTGGTTGGGGCGGGAAGCAAGAAGAGGAGTCGTCCACCTGGCACCTCTGCGGGCTGACCAACACGCACGTGCACTGATAAGAAGGCACGTGATGGGACGCGTCGCGCCAGACGCTGCCAATGATAACACAACAAAGGGTCTGCGCAACAAGAAATGTGGTTCTGGCGAGGGTTCGTCCTCGTCGCAGGGTGCCGGTATAATCACGCGGCTCCCATGCTTATATTCAGAACCCACCGCGCAAAGTGACACGGTGGACGATGTGGGGATGTGAAAGAGAAAAAAATGTACGTGCCGTAGTCGCGGCTCACGCAGCCCCCATGCTCCCACTTGGGCGGCTGGTGCAGTGGAAAATAAAATAAACCAGGCGAGGACTCACCCATGGGTCACCGTACGCTTCAGGTCGTTTGCAGGCAGTGTGCGCGTGGTCGAAGACCCTCTCGGGGTGTTGGCGCGGGGGCAGGGTGGCGGTCGCGATTGGGAGCGTCCCTTTTTAAACAGCCCCGCAGTACTGAGCCGATTCGTTCTCACGCCCCTGACCCGTTAACGCGCCTGCGTGCCAGATCCATTAACGTGTCGTGTCGCGCCGCCAGGTCCGTTCACGCGTTCAATTTAATTCAACTTGCACCAGTCCTCACGCATGCCATGGAAAAACAACTCATGCTTGCACTCCGTGATGTAAGTACGCATATATCAACCCGCTCCCAATCGCGACCGCCACCCCGCCCCCGCGCCAACACCCCGAGAGGGCCTTCGACCACGCGCACACTGCCTGCAAACGACCTGAAGCGTAAAAAGTAACCAGCCAATGTTTCACCCCATGCCTCAAGGCCTCAAGCGTCGGCCTCTGGGAGCGTGCCCACGTACATCTCTGCGTCCCTCAACTTCTCCTCCAAGTCCTCGACGCGCGCCTGCAGCTCCCGCACCTTCTTCGACAGCTCGCTGTTTTCCTCGCTCTTCTTGATGATGCGATCGTCGCGCCCCTTCACAGCCTTGCGCTGGACGTCGAGGTCCACCTTGAGCTTCTGGATCGTGACACCTTGCTCCCGAACAACCTTGTTGAGCCTCGCGGTCTGGATTTCGCCAAACCTTTCTTCGACGTCTGCTTCTTCCAGCATTTGGAGCGCAGCCTGGCGCTTATTGGCGCCAGATGGTGAAGCCTGGGGTGAAGAAGCTGTCGCGAAAGGGCCGAGCGGTGGGTGGTGGGATGAGGCGGCCTCGGGCGCGCGCGTCGGAGAGGAGAAAGGGGTTACTCTGGCCGGCTGGGTCGCACCGTCCTCCACTTCTCCGATCGGGCGCTTCCCTTGGGCGGTCGTGGACTTGTAGAGCAACCCCCGAGTGCGCTTGTCAATGGCTGGAAGGCCCTGCGCAGCCTGTGCTTTCACCTGTTCTCTGTTCCAGCGCGGGTTCAGGTCCTCTTTGTTCCATTGGAGGATCACATCATCCGGCACTCCGACCCTGTCGCCGCAAGCCTCGTACCTGGCGTCGTAGGTATCCTGCGGCACTGTGAACAGGTCAATACCACAGACCCTCCAGGAGTTAGGAGGCGGCGCACCGTATACACCGCAGTCGATCCACCCCTGCGTCCTATACTTCTTACACCCCAGCATCTCGCATCCCATTTTTTCCACAAATCGCACTTCGACTTTGGGTTGTACTCCTGCCTTGGGCGGGCACAAACAATCTGGGAGGGGGGCGTGTTTCAAGGAGTTGGGGAAGGCCATGGTGAGGGAAGAGGCAGAAGTTGGAGCGTGGGCGGAGGGGCGACGGGGTAAGGTAGATTATATACACCTCTTCACGGTGAAGTCACCAATCAGCGCCATCGGCGATTTGAGAACGATATGCCAAAGACATCAGCATAGCGCCGAGGCCCCTCGCCCACGCCCTGAAGCAACCCGAGTTACAGACCGAAGACGCACCACGAGGCCGGGGACCAGAATGTGCGAAACAGGTTTGGTGGGATGAACGGGCAGACCCACGCTGACGCAAGCGACTGCCCGCGCACGGCGCCGCCAAAAGGCGGCACGATCGTGCATGACATCCGCCTCAAAGATGGCGCCGCGGAGGGAATACGTGGGATAGCAGGGCAGGGAGGGCTCGTGCATGCTGTCGTGCTCCCACACGGGCTTCAGGTAGCGTTGGTAATCCGCCCATGCTACGATGTCGATGAGGAGGCGCTGGATCTCCCGGAACCACATGATGGCATCGACGAGTGAGAGCAAGCCGTCCAATAGCTTGTTCACCGCGCGACTCACGCGAACGATTTGTTGATAAACATAGCGGCGAGAGGGGTCGTCCGATTGTGGATAGAGGGCCTGCGCATACTGAAGCGCCCACAATGACTTGTCGGAGACCATGGAGTCGATTTGTGTTGAGAGCGCCTTGTCGACGCGGCCGAGAGGTCCGGCGGCGGTGTCTAGGACCTTTGCCCACCATCGAGGCATGAAATCGCAGAACAAGAAGTCGACGTCTTCCTCGAGATGGATGTAGGAGGCGAAGGGCTTGCGATAAGTGGGGGTGGGGGTGGGGGTGAGGGGAAGGGGCGCGCGGGGGTGAGCCTGGTGGGGAATGCCACGGCGCACTGCAGGATGCAAAGGTGCGACAACCAAGTGGGGCTCTTTGATATCCCATATCTGGGGCCATTTGGTGTACTCGTGAACGCCAAGCATGCCATCGCTGAAGTATGTGAAGATGTCCCCGGGGGCATGCCACGGCAGCTCGGGGAGCCAGAACGCGTTGGGCGAGGTGATGTAGAACAGACCGCGGGAGTGGGGCGCCTCGCCGATCACGAAGCAATCGGTCGCTCGGAAGCGAACCTTCGCGGGATCGAACTTGGGGAACGACTCGGATTGCAAAACGGTGAGGTCGGCGAGGTTCAGGGGCTCGGGCGGGGGGAGGTTCAGGGACTGGGCCTCACTGAGGAGGGCTTCAGCGACGGTGACATCGAGCGAGCAAAAAGACATACATGGACGGGTCAGAGGTGCTGCCGAATGCTGGCTGGGGATTTGTGGTCGACGTGGCTGCAGAGTGCGAGGACATGGTATCGATGTTGAGGGCTGGGAGCGTGGTACGAGTCGGACAATGAGCGAGGTTGGCCGGAGATCATATGGGTATGGATATACGCACAGAATCCGTGAAGGTGATCTGATATTTGGTGAGAAGGACGGGAGGAGGCAGGCCGGAGAGCGGGGGAGCTGTACGGGAGGAAAGAGATCGTTTTCTGCGCGAGCAGAAGGGGGCGAGGGGTCGGGGGTCGGGGGTCGGGGGGAGAGTGTGATATACGCACAAGAAGGGCCCGGGGGAGGCCTGGAAAAGGCGGCAGGAGTGTCCAGGTCGAGGATGTGCCACCACACGAACGCGCCACTGCTAAAAAGCAGTAGATTGCGTCTGAGTTTCTGCGCGAGCAGAAGGTGCACAAAGGTCCCGGGCAGGAGAGCGGGAGGGGGATATGGCGTAGGACCGCGTGGGGGACTGTGGACGTCTGTGGGTAAGGGCTTAATTGCCAAAGGGGACGCCCAAGGCGACGCGCGTGGGTTGGAATTATGTCAGAGCTTTTGGCGCTCAAACAGTGCACGTGGTCTGCGTTTGAATTAATTAGGTTTTTAGATACATTTAAGTATACCCCGGATCAAGTACCTAAGACCAAATGCGGCAGTAGCACGTGGTCTGCTTGTTCGCTTTCAAACCGGAAGTCGCGACGCCACGACCAAGACCGTCCCTCATACCAGCACTACTCTGGCTGTCCTTTCCTTTCCCCGGTGCCGCCCGTCCTCCATCCTCCAAGGCCCGGCCTCGTTTGCATTGTGGACTTCTGCCTTTGTGCAGAAGCTTGTCGGGTTCGCACTCCGTCTTTGTCACGGGTGTCCTGACTCGACCGTCCGATTCCAGGGCCCAACAATGGGCTTTCTCTCATGGACGCGCAGGATGCCAAATATCGGCGGACGATCTGGTGCGTGGAGATTTACCTTAGTGCACTTGGATCTCATCGGAAAGTGCGCAAAGGCAATGACATCACAGTTTTCATTGCTCACGGAGGCTAGCAAAACGTGTAGGGCGGAGGTGAGGAAGGTGGAGGGCTACGTTGGAGGATCGGGAGGTAAGTACTTAAGTATCGAGGTCTGGAATTTGGGGCGGGCTGACCGAATACCTTTTAGACGGAAAGCGGCGGGGTCAGGGGGGATCGTTTGAGGTTATGTTGGGGGTGCGTGGAGTAGTGTCAAATAGTGAGACATTAGCAACGCGAGACGCGCGTCTGGAAAGTGGACCTGGCTATGGATGTGCAATTCAAATGATGAGGTTGAGGTGATCTTGCGAAGTGCCGTCGCCGTTAAGTATCAACGCCGTGGGGCCTAGATGCGCTGACTCTCATGGCGTCAAACGACAAGTCTCCCGTCAAGCCAGGAAGATCTCCCGGCGTCTTTGCGGCCGGGTCCGTGGCGCTGAACACTCAGCGACTGCCTGGGACGCCTCGACGGGCCAGGGTGGGGGGCCCGCAGACCCTGTGATGACTTATTCTCGGTCGGAGAGAATATGGATCACGCCGACTCAACCTCTGAAAGCTCCGTCCTTCGAGGGCTGCGTCACGCCCAAGGGACACGCCCCTGTTCAGACCATGTCGGGGGGGCTGCGTCAGGGCCGGGGGAGCACGCCGCATAAGGTCAAGGCGGGTGGTGGATCGGTGCGCGGAGGATGGACCACAAACCCTTTCACGGGTCCTCATTCCGCGAAGGACGATGCGGCGGCTGCGGCGAGGGAGGCGAAGGCGGCAGCGAAAGAAGCGGCGAAGGCGGAAGCGGAAGCAGAGAAAGACGCGGCGGCGCAGGTCGCGGCATAAGGCGTTGGGGAAGGACGGGCCTGCACCCAAGAGGGCAAGGGTGAACAACACAATAGTGAGTTTTGCTTGGCCATGGTGGAACGCGCGCACATGCTTAGGTTGGTTGGCAGGCTCCGTCCAAGCGCATGAATCAATTCCTGAGCACTCAAGCGGGCCCGGCGCATGACACATTGCTGGCGCGAGAGGCGGGGCCAACGCTGAGCGTGTGCTCCATCTGCAAGAAGAGCGAGGGTACCGAGGCCATGCCCCTCTATCGATGCGTGGAGTGTTTTTTCTCCAAGCCTGCATGTGGGACGTGTACGATGAATGACCACCGTCGCATGCCATTTCATCGGATCGAGGTGTGGGACAAAGATACTGGATTTTGGACGCGCACGGAGTTGGACAAGCTGAACATGGTGGTGTACACCGGGCACGAACCAGATGTGTTGCTTGCTCAGTTTGAGACCGCCAAGGGAGACGACGATATGCACTGACGAGGGGTTTTAGACCGCACACATAAGCTATTGCTATTGCCCGCAGGAGGGGACCGGCGTCCAGGAGCCCGAGGCGTTGCAATTGCTCAGGATCGGTCTGTTCCCCGGGTCATGGGAGAAAACCTCAGACGGCGTTCTGCACGCGCCTGCTCGATAAGTTCCTCCTCCTGTCCTGCCAGTCTCAAACCGCTTGCCAAGACTACGTCAAGTATCTGGAACGGTTGAGCGAGGGCGTCTTGTTCACCAAAGTGGTGGTGAGTTACCTATCGGCGAGGGCTCGATCTAGGTACTGACCGCGTTGGTGTTAGAATCGATATCGGGAATGGTTGACTAGCAACCGAGAACACTCTTACCTGACGATGGTCAGGCGTTCGGGAACGAGGCCGGGGACCCACCTTGGGGCTGGTAAGCTGGCAATCCTGTGCCCAGCTTGTCCTCAGCCGGGCTTAAACATGGAGCTGGATTGGATGGATCGTCCCGAGGAGGAGTGGTATTGGTCTCCTACTGTGTGGGCAAATGCCACTTGGCTGACACTTAACGCTTTCAGGTACTTGGACGCGTTGTTTTACACTGTGGATGGAAATTACCAGCAAGATCAAAAGGTCAAGCCCTTGGACCCGAACGACGTCGCTTTAACGGAGGGCAGCGCCTACTTTGCAAACATGGAGGACTTTACGGAGTATCAGAAGACGTTGGGCCCGATGGAGCCAGAGGTGAGTTGGTCGCTGCGGATGCATTGGTCGACGCTGACGCACGCGTTCAGCCTTCAAGCTGTCAACCTTTCCGCGCCATGGGGCACGGGGTATGGTGGGGGAGCGTCGCCGGGACCCTGGGCTTGTCCTGCGCACGCCATATGTTCGTCCTACCAGCAGGAGGCGTGGATCTCCAGAAAGGAGAAAGGTAACTATCGTACTCCGATGTATGGACATTTTCGTTGATGGAATGGACTCGTGCAGGTTCGTTAACGTCGACTTCGCGCTGGCCTCAGGGCTGCAGCCGTGGATGACCTTGTCGCTGCACATATTCGCATATGACATCGGGTGCCAATACTGCATCAATTTCGAGAAGCGGATGCTCGAGTTGAAAAAGGTGGTCGCCGAGTGCAAATCCCTGGCAAATCTGGATTGGCCAAAGATTATCCGGGTTATCGGGAAGTTTCACCTCCCGGGGCACAAGCCGGGGTGCAGGTATAATTTCTCTTGCAACTTCTTACCTGGATTGGGGCGCACAGATGGGGAAGGGCAAGAGCGGATTTGGGCGACGCTGAACGCGCTCGGGGCTAGCACGCGGGAGATGACTTCGGGTCACCGCCATGACAGAATCAACTGACCACCATGGCGACATGAATTGGCGTAGGACGGTGGGAGTGGGTGAGCATCGCAAGTGATGGTCCAATATAGTTTTTACTGACGTTTCGTAGGAAAGGCGTGCGTGAGGAAGCACAAGGAGGCTGTGGAACAAATTGGCGTCGTGAACGCGGTGGTGGCGGATGTCGAGGGCGGGTTGGAGGCTGAGACGGTGGTGAAATGGAGAGATGAGGAGAAGGAGTGGCTCAGCAAGGTTACGGACTTCAAGAACCACAAAGGGCTGAACAATCCGTACGAGCCGAGCACCAGCACGACGAAAGGTGAGCTGAGGCGCATGCTTCCGGGGCGATTGGACTGACCAATGGCCAGGGTTCACTTCAAAAGGATGCCTTGGAAATGTTGAGCGAGTCGGCCAGTCGTAAGGATGTGACGGCGGGATTGGCAGGAACGATATCAGAGGGGATCGCTTTGGAGGAGGCTAGGTACGTGGCATCCTTGGCGACGCTACAACGGCTCAAAGTGTTCTGCGCAGGGCACAGCTGCTGAAGAAGCTCGAGAACGACCCTGAAGCCGACACAAAAGCGACGAAGGAGGCAAAGAAGAACTGGTGGCGACGATTCGAAGACTGGACGGAAATGCGGCGTTTATTCTTGGACGTCGTGAAGGTGGCGGCGTCTGAGTTGGCTGTGGAAAATGTGGCGGATGGTGGTTACGAGGAGGTGGAGGATAAGCTGGAGGAGGGATACGGGGACGGGAAGGAAGCAACGGGCCAGACGCGGAAGAGGAGGCAGGAGGACGACGGTACGAATCGGGATGACGGGGTACGCGGCGCTCTGTGGAAGGATGTGGCGGAAGCGACGGTGGAGCTTCCTTGCCATTGGGGGGAGGAACTCAAAGCAGCAGCGGCGGCGAAGGGCGCGGTGGACGCAGAACGGATGCTGCGGGAGGGTGAAGCCAACGAGGCTCTGGATGACGTTCGGGTCCAACTGATCACATCTTACGCCTTGCTCAGGGGAGCGCGCAACGTCTCCGGTGTCAAGAAGAACTTGCGCGAGTTTGCGAAGCAGGAACGCAAGAGAGCGGCAGTCGCCTTAGCTGCAGACCGATATCGTCGCGCAAGGCTGGCTCTTCTGCGCCTCTGCATGAAGCCAGAAGACCAGAAGTATCGGCCCTTGGCGCGAGAGGACGTTGTGGCATTCACGGTGGCATCAGACAAGGACACGCTCGGGGAGGGGAAGACCAACCCTTCCTGGGTCTGGAGCGACTTCACCTTTGTTCATAACCAAGACGATGGCAAAGTGAAGAAGTACTGCGGGGAAAGTACGTGCTGTGTGGACCAAACTCAGTCCTACATGCTCATGCCGGCTTCTTTATTAGTGCTGAAGGTACACTGGTTTCGGACGCGGGCACTGCAGGCCCGGTGGACCGAGGAAAAGGCCTTGCTAGAGCGGGAGATGCGCCGTATCGTGCGCTTCTTTTGCGCAAAGGTAGAACAATGGTATGGCCTGGCGAAAGAATCTGTAGTGGCCAACAGGGCCGGCGAGGCGGCGTATCGTCGAAAGTAAGCTCTGAGTACCACACTGGTTGTGCCCCGGCTGACGCCCGCGCTAGACAAAGTCATAACTATCGGAGTCTTCTGGAAGAGTGTTTAAAGGATTTCGCGGGCGTGGTTGATGTGTCGGACTGGTAAGGGTGGTCAGGGAGTGGGTGCTGGGTGTATGACATTAGAAATATTATTATTCATATGGATGCGTGTGGCTTTCGCGCAGTTTGGATTGGACTCCGGACCATGGCCCCTGCTCCATGGCGGCGAGCACAGCACACTCAACCACGCAAAGGTATGCCATGGGCTCTGTATACAGGGGGGTTTGGCGTAGCGCGCTCAACGGATTGCCTTCACAGAATGGATGTATTATTATGGGGAACAAAAAGTACACAGTGGGAGGGTGGGGTGACAATGAGGGACGACTCTTTTCGAAGACACCGGATTCACGTGAGTGTCAACTCGCGGCGGTCTGGCCTATGGATATTGGATGATTGTTGTCTTATCCGCTTGAACAGACTTCTCGCGCAAATGCGTTAACGGGTTTCTTGGGGGAACACGTTAACGGATTTCTTGCGCGGCGTGAACAGACTTCTCGCACAGAGGCGTTAACGGGCTTCTTGCGGACGCGTTAACAGGTTTCTTGGGCGGACGCGTTAACGGATTCCTCGCGCAGAGGCGTTAACGGGTTTCTTGGGTGGACGCGTTAACGGATTCCTCGCGCGGACGCGTTAACGGGTTTCTTGGGCGGACGCGTTAACAGATTCCTCGCGCGGACGCGTTAACGGTGTCCGACCGATCTAGGGCTCCGGGGGACTTGGTCTCATTAGATCGCTCAGCGCGCAATCGGTTCCTCGTCTGGGCCCGGCTTCTGGTGTCAACCATGGAGGCTGGTCCAATCGCCGTCCCTCAACATTTTCTGCCCTTCGTCCACCAAGCGCAACGACAATAATCGCTGTAACCTACCCCCTCCCGGAATATTCGTCGATTGCCCGGGTATGTTGATCACCATTCGCTTGCATTTCTCGCTAACAGATCTCCAGCTCAACATGTCTGACGCCCTCCCCACCGAAGTGCTTCAAATGGTCTTCCGCCATCTCCGCGACACCTCGACCAGCACGGGGATCCTCGTCCATCCAGGGCCATGGATTTCGGCCACGCACGTCTGTCGGCGGTGGCGTGCATGTGCCATCGCAGACCGCGCTCTCTGGTCCATAATCCCGATCGCGTCACAATTTTGGTTCGACCTATTCGTCGAACGCCTAGGGAACCACCCCGCCGACCTACAGAGTGTGCCGCAGTCCCCGCGCGATGTCGCCCGCGATGTCTTTCCGGCTGGCTGGCATGCCCGGATCGTCCATCTCCTCAGTCTTCAATGTCCGTTCCGGTCCATCGTAGCGTCCGTCCGCGACTGCCCCCCGGATCGCCTCGTCGCCGCATGCACATCCAGTTTACGCTGCGTCACTCTCACGTCCGACCAGCGCGTTCCCTGGGCTCTTCCCGCCGTGGATCGAGACAGGTGGGGCCAGAATGTCTGGACGGAGCACGACGCG
The DNA here is from genome assembly GCA_012932865.1 of Amylostereum areolatum. Taxonomy (NCBI): domain Eukaryota; kingdom Fungi; phylum Basidiomycota; class Agaricomycetes; order Russulales; family Stereaceae; genus Amylostereum; species Amylostereum areolatum. The sequence goes on from SAXG01000023.1 coordinate 265,878, forward strand.
ACCCTCCCCAACCCGCCGCCCAACGCCATTGCCAGGCTCGCATCCCTCAAACTCTCAGGCATTTTATTGTCTCCAACTTCATCGTGGTTCAACCCCGGTCTGGCGCGCGTGGATCTGCTCGGTGTTCGCCAATGGACAACCACCTCCGAGTTCGTGGCCACCCTCGCGTCTCTCCCCCAGCTTCGCGAATTGACGTTGGCGTACGCCCTCCCGCTCGTACGAGGTGCCATGTGCCCCCCTTCCGACATGCGCGTGGCCCTCCCTCGCTTGGAGCACCTCGAAATTGTGGACGAGACAACGCTCGTCCACCGCGCCCTCCTCGTTTGCGAAGTCCTCCCCAGCTGCCAGCACCAAATGACCGTGGACGGGTCTCACCGTGACATGATGCATTTGGAGGGCATCTTCCTCCTTCTCTTCCCCTCATCCCTCCCGATCCCCTCCGTCGCCATCTCGCACGATATCGACCGCGCATCGATACACGTCCCCGCCCACCTCGCCCATCATGTGCACATCGACGTCGACGTCGGGAACCAAGACGCACGCTGGGGGTCTCGACAGCTCGCCCTACGGGGGCCTGTCCATCCTCCCCACCATGCTACCTGGGACGCCCCCCCCGAGTCCCCCTTTTGACGTCCTCCTCGCCAACCCTCCTCCTCATATGCGTCAAGTCGACACGCTGGTGGTCCAGGCAACGTCCGCGAGCAGCACGCGCGTGGGGCGCCTCTACGCCGCCCGCTTCTCACCTGTGACCCTCATTGCTGCCCATCGCGCAGCCGACGATTTGGCCGAGGGCCTGCCGTGGCTCCTCTCGCTGGGGCAAGTCCCGAGGCTCTCCCGTGTCGAGTTGGTTCACCCGGCGAAGCGCCTGCAGTTCGAAGACGACGACACCGCTTCCCTGCTGCACCGTTTGTTAGACGGGTTGTCGGACGCTGTTGAGTGCGGCTACGACGTGTGTCTGCCGCACATCTTCGTGCCGGGGTTGAAGCTCCTGTCGGGCCCGCCTATACCTCGCGATCATGACGAATACCGGGAACCCGAGGGTCCCGCGCGTCGCCCGTGGGGGTTCGACCGTTGGCTGTGGGAGCCTTTCCAGTTGCTGGGCGACGGAGACGGCACGCTAGGCCATATGGTTTGGCCTCGAGGCGCGCAAGAGGAAATTGAGGCGCAGGGGCTATGGACGTATCCAAGTGAGAGTGCCGAGCCAGGCATGGTACGTGCGCATACTCTGGGCGATCGATGGTGGCGACAGAGGCTCCCCATCGTCACCGAGGAACTGCGAGAGATGGAGACGCTCTGCCCATGCCGCTCCAACTTCGACCGGGATCTCGCGCCCATGGAGTTTTTCGCACCGTCGATCCCCGGCGGGCATGGATGGTTTGGCATACTCGCGGTCGACGAGCATGTGACGGGAGTGCCGCCGTTCGATAGACGTTTGTAATATAGTATGTTACATGTACCCTACCGGCGCACGGCGCACGACCATCTGACTTGCTTGTGGATGCCGCCGGTCCCCTCACGCGGCCGTCATGGTCCCGGCGTGCGCCGCACGGCGGGACAGTGGCGGCCGCGTACTACGTGGGGGCGTCAACGGCGCGGGAGGAGGGGGCGCACGGCGCACGACGAGTGCGAGCACGTGACGACGGGGCGTGGGTGACGAGCGGGGGTCGAGACGCAACGGCGCGACGGCGGGGGCCGACGAGGGGTGCGCGAGAAGGCGGGCGGGACTGGCGGCGCAGGAGGAGGGGCACGAAGGGGCGTCGAGAGGGGCGGGGTCGAGAGGGGCGGCGCGCGACGGGCGGCGACGGACAAGGGGAGTAATTGGACTTATACTCACTTGGGATATATGTAGTGCAGGTCTTGAATGAAACGTAATGTGAAATGATAAGTACTGAAGCTTGAAGCTCTGAAATGAAATAGGGGTTTGATGTGCCTGGGGAGGGAGACAGATCAGATGCAACCAGTTACACAGCCGGATGCAACTAGTCAACTGATGCTACTCGCATGCGGAAAGTTAGGTGCACTCTTGAGAGCATCCAACAAGGTGTCATACTGCTGGGTCATCGCAGCCAACGGCAGGTCTTCGGAGGGCACAATAGTCTGATTAGCATGCCGAGGAGCCTCTGGAGTAGGAGGTGTTGATGATGGATGCTCGGCAAGAGATGCGGCAGGGCTGAGGCTTTGAGATTGCGCACTCTAATATGCCACATAAGACCCGAGAATATCATAACATATATGTACACACCGTCGTCGACGAGTTTTCGGTCCATTCACCATCTGGCTTTTGATCATCAGGGAAACCCCCCCATAGTTATTTTTGGTAATGGTTTCCCGGTTTGGCCACGACGCGGCAGAGCAAGCATGGCCAAACAGAAGTCGAGTGTGCGCGAGGTGCTGCCGCCCTACCACCTTCCACCGAGATTTTTAGAGTTGAATACTTTATAGGTTGCAATTTATACTATATTACTTTACATCTGTGAGCTTGAAACAACGAAAACAACTGAGTGAGCACGACTGCTACACGCACGAGTTCACGTCCGAAAATTTCCTAATTAGGACGTCGACGCGAGACGCGCTGGCTGTGGGCACCTCCGAGACTGTTTTTGTTGTAGCTCTCAAACTATTGCTCATGTACAGAAGACAGTTATATGCGAATGATCAGTATAGAAATGTGATTCTGAGAGTATCAAGATCATATTTTTTTTGCGAGTTTTTGCAGGGGTGGTCTGCAGAGCTCAACCCCCCCCTGTGCATGCTTTTTTGACCATTCAGTGATATTCCAAAGACAGAGGAGCACAGAACATGATGTATTCAACTTTATGGTACATATACAATGCATAGAATAGGTGATCTACATAGAACCAGAGGATCCCAGAAAGAAAACACCCCTCCTGCTCAAAAAAGCGCCAGCATCCACCCTCCTCCTGAGACTGCCTGACCGCCTATCATTCAAGTGGAGGGAGCACGAGCAGGGACACGGAGGCATTCGTGGTCCGTGCGTTCGTCGGGCGCGGAGACGAAGGGAGCGGACGCCGATAGGGAGCCGTGCGTGTGGAGGGTGAGGCCTAGGAGTTTGCAACTGACAGTGCTTGCGTGGGAGGGCTGTCGGGTAGGGGGCCAGCATGGCATCGTCTGGGAACGACGGATGGGCGCGGGGGCACGTCAAGGGATGGGATTTGGTGTCAAGCGCGGGTGGCCTTGCGCATCGAGCGCGGACGGCCGTGTGCATCGAGTGTGCGCGGGCGTGTTGAGCGTGAGCGGCTGTGCGCGACGAGCGAGTGGGCGCGTCGGGCACGTGCGGGAGGGCGCGTCGAGCGTGGGCGTGGGCGTCGGGCGTCGGGCGTCGGGCGTCGAGCGCGTGCAGGGATAGGCGACGAGGGCGCGCGGGGATAGGCGACGAGGGAGCACATCGAGGGAGGGGACGAGGGACGGGACGAAGGAGGGGGCACGGGCGTGTCGAGGGCGGGGATGCGGGCAAGGACACGGGCGCGTCGAGGACAAGGAGGGCGGGGCCGAGGGCGGGTGCGTGAGCATCGTGGACGCCGGTGGTTCGAGGGCGCGGGGGTGGGCGTGGACCGTGCAGGCGTGAGCAGGTTGAGGGCGCATGCGCGTGGTTGTTGAGGGCGTGTGCGCGCGGGCGTTGAGGACGCGGGCGTGCGGGCGTTGAGGACGCGGGCGTGCGGGCGCTGAGCGCGAGGGCGTGGGTGTGGAGGGAGGGCGGGAGAGCGCGTGCGCGCGGGGGGGACGGCGGGAGGAACGCGTGCGAGGACGCATGCACGGGGGAGGAGGTCTTGGACGCGTTGGAGGGTTGGCGCGGAGGCGGAGGCATTGGAGCGGGGACGGCGCGGTTCCATGCGCGTCTGGGACCCGTACGTGTTGAGGGGCACGCGTGGACGGTAGCGGCGGCGAGGATAGGGGCGAGGGTACATTCGCGTCACGGGCCTGTGCGCATATGCGTGTGGGGTTGACGAAGGTGGGGGGTTTTGCGAGAGGGTGTCGGAGAACTTCGAGGGTTCTTGTACATCGCACTGCGGACTTGGCATGAACGGCCGTCAGAATTCAGAGCGCTCGGGAGATGCGGATGACGCACCTAGCGAGCTCCCTGATGCTCTCACTCCCTCGTTACCTTCACCTTCGCTTCCCTCGACTTGGAGGACTTTGGACTTGCGATTCCAGGCGTCGGTGTTGAACGTTGTTGACGCGTTTGCGTCGAGACCGCACGGACGCACGGACGGAGCTTGCGTCACCGTGACGAGCCGTCATGCTGGCCGCGAGCATATAAGCCGGAGTTTTCCGAGCCGTCGTCTGTCGTCTCTTTCCCCGTTTCTCTTCCTTGTCCTCTCCTCCTCCGTTTCCTCCCTTCTTTCACTGCCCTTGTCTCTTGCCTACTGCTTCTTACGCCTCACCGCATCTGCCGAGTTCGCGCCGCCTTCCGGCGCATTTTCTTCGGGTTCGCTCCCGACCCTTTCTTGTCGCGCGCGTTTACGGGCACTTTCCCGTTTAGTTTACGGCATCAGGTGCGTCGCTTACCCGAGTTCGTGCCGTCCGCTGGCTGACTCTGCTAGCATGCTCTTTAGGACTACAACCGGGAGCTTTGGAGAGCCGGAGCCGGTGAGTCGATTGTCATATCTCGCTTGTGTCCATCTTGCTGACCTCATTCTTTTTAGTCATGCCTTATTGTTTCGGCGGTGTTGGGATTTGTTCTTTCTTGACTTTGATTATGTAATAATACTGTATACTTTATGGATTAATATATTTGTTGAAGCATTATAAATTTATTGATAAGCTTGGTTATATAAGCCTGATAATTGGCATGCAAATGGATATTTATAATCTGCAATTACCTTTCATTACTGTGGCTACCTGCCTGCCTTATTCTAGGGGTGTTTGGGATGGTAATTGAAGGTAATTGAATCAATGACAAGTAACTATGCTCAAGTAAAAAAAATAACTCAGGCTGACCTACGTAATTTGCTGTAATTACCAATTTCCAGTAACTGACGGTAATTGATGGTAACTGAGCACAATTACGGTCAATTACCTTCAATAACTAGGGGGTAGGATCCCTGATGATACCAGATGGTTGCCGGGCCGTGAGGGCCAACGCCTGTCGTGATCGCAGGTGGGTTGACATTTGGGCGAGCGGCAAGAAGACTATGAAGCCGCGAGAAGAACGGGAACTTCTTCATGATGTCATCTATACGTCGGTTAATATACGAGAATGGTGGGTGTAATCCAAGTAGAAACGTACCCCACAAGTTCTTCGCATGCTGCGGCGTACCCTCGTTCGGGCCAGTCGCCGGGATGTAGAACTCCATGAACTGGACTGGATTGTAGCTGACCGTGTTTACTTCTTCATCATCCTGTCCATCTACACCTCCGCCGGTGACCCTCAGCCACTTTGCCTGCTTCCTATACTCGTCAATGAATCTGATGCATGGTACAGCGGTTAGTTTACGAGATATGTAGGGATGTCGAAGTTTACGCACTTTGTCAGCCTGGTCTTCACGCGTTCATGGATTTTGGAAGGGTCCCGCTTGTAATATTCCGGGAACATGGCCTCTGCAATGCGCCGATGGCAGTGGTTCCGCTTTTCACCTGAGTTCTTCTACACCCAGCACAATCCATCAGTATACAGCATCAGAACGAAGAGAATAGCCACGCATGTCGCCTTTCTTAGGCCCAAAAAGCACCTTGAAGTTATCCAGCTTCTCTATGTGGGTTAAAAGTTCCCAGAGGAGTTTGTTCCGGTCGGCTTGCCATGGAATCTCAGGGATAGACTCGACACGAGGTTTCTTAGAGGTTGTGGATGAAGTCGTGGCTTGTCCTTCGTGGACAGCTAAGTCGTTGTCCTCCTTGCGCTTTTTAGGCTTCGCCATGATGGCACAGTGTCGGGAAACAAGGCGAGAGGGAGAACGGTGAGGGTGTCGAGCAGGCGGCGACGCGACTCGGACGCGACCCGCGTGTAGTTACGCTTTGTCACGAATAGTCACGCTTACTCAGTCGGTGACCGTCTGTGACCTTGGGAGCTCCCGCTCCTGTGCTCCCGGGAGCGCTCCTGCCTGCTCCCGCAACTTTGAACATAGCTACTAGAGACAATCTCGTCCTTTCAAGATTTCAATATCTGGGATTGGCATATGGCATCTGAGCCAATCTGTCGGGTGCCAGCTGGTGCCAGACATCTAACTCCATCGTGCCTCTCCGCCCGCAATATTTCAATATCTGGGATTGGCATCTGCGCCAATCTTGTGGGGTGCCACTCCGCCTCTGGCGCTTTTCGCTCTCGAGGGTTCGTCACCCACTTGTGACTGTGACAGGTGCGACGAAAATTTGGCCCTGTCATGGGTAGTCAGTGACCGTGACAACATTCAAATTTTGGCAATTTTTCAGCCCAGCACTTCACTCGCCGCAACTTTAGCAACCTTGAGAATTCCGCTCAGGGTGAATCGCTGATTATCGCACATACCCCTTTGTCGATTTTGCTGTCAATTTATGATCTCGCTACATTGTGTTCTTTCCATGTGCCGTGCCCCATTACGTTCGCTTCCTCCGTTGTATCTTATCCCATATATAATATACCCTTGTCTGTGCGCCGAGCATCGTTCTCGGACTGTCCCCTGTGGAAAATCACCTCTCATACATAGTTGCACCAATAGGGGCTCAAAACATACCTTTGCTCATTCTGCGCAGTCATGACGGCGTATTACAGACATCACTATAAATGCATCCCGTGGCGATAAGTCAAGGATGCCGCAATCGCATGCGCACAGACACGGTCAGGTGACCCAAACCGGGGAATATACTGGTTGAATATTTGGACCCACAGGACCACAGGTTCCTGATTCAGGGCAGTTGACCTTTCACTTTGTACTCGTCAATGTACACGTCTCCCTCCTCTGCGATCTCCAACTCCTAGCGGAAGAAATAAGAAATCTTAGTAGTTCCCGCGGAGAACTTCTTCGCGTCAAATCACCGTTCCTACCGTTCTTCTCCAATCGTCGAAGGGTGCAATGGGTCTCTCAAACAGAAAGACGAATACCGCGTGCATTGGGCCAGAGGGAGTCAAGGACTGCACACTCACTCAAAAGCCCGATAAAAATGTTATAGCATACAGCAAGCCTAGACGAAAGATCTTTTCGATCCACCGTTCCACAAACTCTTTCACGAGTGTCGGCTGGTCGCTGACCACGGAAGAGATAGCCCGTCCTTGAGGGGCCCGGAGAGCATACGTTGTTGGTACCTTCTATCCGAACGCCTCGTAAGCAAGCTCTCAAGGGAAAAACAAGAAACGTACTGGTTGCCGTCCGCGTGGACCTCCTTCGTCACCTCCGACACCACGACGTCGAACTTTCCCCTAGACGCATTTCCCAACGCTTCCTTCAACCTTGCATCGCTCATGAGCTAGGGCGCCGACACGAACTCGGGGGAACAGCCCTTGATGTTGTCGCCGCCGTCCGTCATGCGCTGTCGACGTATCGAACACTGTCAGTCAGAGTGAGCCGAGTCTACACAGAGCAGAAGGGACGCACGGCTCGTCGAATGTCCTCGAGAGTCGAGAGGAACACCTTGGGTATCCCCCGCGTCGAGCTTGCCACACCTCTTCCGCGAGTGGGGTCTTGAGCAACGGCTCCCTGTCCATGGTGCGTTTTCCGCTTCAACTTAGCTGTATCATGTCCGAAATTCAAACGAAGATTCTGGGAAAAGGGACGACGAACGCACCGTAGAAAATGCCACCGCGGTGTCTCCTCAATATCGTACTCCAATCCGCGTGGTGCGGTGTGGATGAGTCGCGTTCCTTCCACGCACACTGGTAAGTCGTCTCTCCGCGATAATTGCGAGAAGAGAGGACCAGTTTGTAGCTCCAGGGGAAGAGGTTGAAGCGACAAAGAGGCGATGTGTTCAAAATGATGCATTCCGCGTAGGTCGTAGGCAAAGCATTGTGAACGGGACGACGAAGGAGCTTGAACTGCACGAAGATGAGAGAGACGGTCGGACGCGGGACAGGATTGCTGGCTTACCTTGTCCACCCACCACCCACCAAGCAGCTGTGACAAGTTCCAGAAGAATTAAGTAAGACCACCGTGGCGTCCACTCCATAGACCGTAACGTGCTCCAATCGATGGCAAGAGACAAGCGGGAGGCGACGGAAGTTGCCGGATTTCTCGTTCTCGCCGCCCTCCTCGACGGCGAGCAGCTTATAGGTCGTCGACGACGGTGCCATCAATCATTGGCAGAGGTCTGAACATATTTTATCCTCAACCTGGTTTGCATCGCACCGCCCCGACACTCATATTTTCAAATTTCAAGCTTTGTGACTATAACAAGCGGAAATCCGAAGCGACTGCTAGTCCTTTTGTCGGATATGAAGTTTTAGAACAGATGCATGATCTGTCCATCTTTGGTGCTACCTAGGAGATGTACAGACAACCTTGGGGACTATAGCTCTGAGTTTCGGGCGGGCTTCCTCCCCTTTGATGACGGGTACTGTGTACCATCGATTCCCACAATCCACCGTGACATGCTGAACCGCGAACCCCGCATCTTTGCGCAATGACAGCATTGCGAGGAAAGACGAGAACTCGCAATTTCCGTGGCTGAGTTCGCCCAGAGACCACAACCGGATGGATTGGAGCAAGGGAAGAGTGCAAGCATGAGGCTGCGATGCACCTTGGACGGTGGTAATGGTGAGCGCGCTGATGAGATGCTTGAAAGGTGTATATAGATGGAGCTTGCGGGTGCCTTCAAGGTGTCTTAACATATTCTGCCAGGTCTTCAAGGTGTATGTGTAGGGCGAGGACAGGTGGATCTTGACAATCTCCACCTCCCGGAAAGAAAACACATCGGCGGACAGCGTGAAGATGTCGATCTTGTCTTGCTCCCTCTCGAAGTGTAGTTTCGCGATGTCGCGGCCCGCAGCTCCGCTGATATCTGTGGCAACAAATGATGTCGAGATGCTGAGCCAGTTGTAATTGTGCACGTATGAGATTTCATGGCTGCGGCGTGGCGACTGTTCGGTACCGGAAACGTGTCCCCTCAACAGCTGAAAAAGACGCGGAAGAAGCTTGCTGTCCGCCGTAGTGACCACGTCGCCGTCCAGTTTTCCGGAGCCCTTTATCTTGACTTGTATGACCATTGTCGAGCCTGTCGGTGGAACGGCCATACACCGCCAGAAGGAGAAGCAGCGCGCTAAAGAGGTTTCCATTTTGATAGAGGAGAGCCTTGTCAACGAGACAGAGCGGGGTTTGGCGATATTTAGGAAGGCGGACAAATTGGGGATGCATTGGTGAAAATCGAGGTGCTCGAGGGTCGGGTTCGACAGGAGGAGAGAGATGAAATAAATGGGGGAGTAAGGGAGTTTATAGTGTATGGGTCCACCACGGTGCCCCTTGAAGGACATAGTCAGCCTGCGCAAGCTGGAAGATGTCCAGGGAATGAACGCATTGCGAAGGCACAGGGTACGGAGATTGGGTGCTATCAACGGGGGGATGTTGATGGTGAGCGAGCCCCAAAAGCCATTGCGACGACTGTCTATAAGCAACGTGTCGAGGAGCGGCAAAGTCTGGCCTGCGAGTCCTCTGATCCACCTTTTTAGGCTCGTGAGTTGTTCACCCTTCACCTTCTCCTCTTCGTCGTCGTTGTCGTCCTCATCGTCGTCATCTTCCTCGTCCCAGCTATCTTCTTCATCCTCGTCGTCTTCCTCGCTCCAGCCATCGTATTCGCCTTTGTCCTCGTCTGGATCTGTTCCCAAACCTAGACTCAATACCGGCATCGCGTATACGAATCTTTCCTCGGGCACCAGGATGTGGATGTGCGAAGCATGTCCAATGAGGGATAGCGCGTTTTCAGTGAGGGAGAGTGCTTTGTGATAGTTGCAATCGACGACGAGATGTAATGGGGAATCCTGCGCTCGTTCAAGAATGGTCTTGTAGGCGGCGGGCAAAGTGAAAACGTGTTTCGCCCAGAGGGTAGGAACACCCAGGACAACTTCGCGGAGGTGGTGGCAGACGTGGGTGATCCGTACCCAACCGATCGTGGAGGGGCGGGAATGGACTTTGGGTTGGTCGATGTGGGAGGCATATGTGACGATGATTGCGATTATCTCTGGTGGGAGACAAAGGAGAGGCCGGCATGCGTTCCTACGCTCCTTCAAGCCTTGAAGAATCCCGGAGACCTGTGCGATGTCATCTTCGAGCTGCTTCTGCACATGCGCGCCTTGTCCACGACCGTTGAACAGTATGTTGTCGTATTCTTCAAAACACTGGTGTTTTGTCTCTTCCCAGCGTGATCCCCTTTGTACGCAGTGTGTGAGATTCATGGAAAACATATACGCAGATGAGACACACCTTATAGACAACTCAGACACGAAGTGGCTAGTACTATGACCTCTGCCCAACTCCGAGTCAGGTTCCCTCACCGCGGTTAGATCGAGCGATGTTGCGTCGTTTTTCATGGTCGGATGCAAATGTGTGAGAGGTGAAAATAGGATGTTAGGTTTTCAGTACGTGGTTTGAAGCTCGGATGTTGAACGAGATGTTTAGGGGTCGTGTTATCAGGTCGAGTTTACGACCGTCGAATGCCGCGGTGAGCCAGAGCGGCAGTTGCCGACTCATCCCCAGTGGAAACGGCACTTTTTCACCTCGATTCCCGACGATTCAACCGCCAAAAACAGATATTTCTGTGAATTGAGAGTGATTGATGCGTCAAATTCGTGATGGGAGCGTGGGAGATTTGCTGAAGACCTCGTCGGGTTGCTGCCGAGCCGTGCATTTCGCGTCCTTCTGTCTTCGTTACGCCTGTTTTCTATTCCAGTCGATTGCTGTCCTTTCACACCACCTGGATGCGAAACACGCGCGAATCACTAAGTCTGCCATTATCAAGTAAGGCTGTTGTGCTCCTCTAAGCCCAGTAAGTTAGTACATGTTCTCCCCCAATTCTCCCTTCCGCACCATCTGCAATGCATTGTTTGCATGAGCTAACCAGAGCTAACCTTGGACTGGAGATCCAGCTTCAAACTCGCGCTCTTGCATTCAGTAAATATGTATGTAGTGGCATGGGGTGTTCTGACCGGGGACAAATTGGACTTAGCACATTGCAAGTGCGAGTTCGTCACGTGTTCGCTAAACTTTCTTCGACGCTTGGTCCGAGTCGTCGCCTCTCTTTGCTCTCTCTCTCAACCAACCACCACCACCACCACCACCGTCCCTCGGTGTCGTCCTCGTCGCCCCCCCCCCCGTCGTCCTCGTCGCCCCCCCGTCGTCCTCGTCGTCCCCCCGTCGTCCTCGTCGTCCCCCCGTCATCCTCGTCGTCCCCCCGTCGTCCTCGTCGTCCCCCCGTCGTCCTCGTCGTCCCCCCGTCGTCCTCGTCGTCCCCCCGTCGTCCTCGTCGTCCCCCCGTCGTCCTCGTCGTCCCCCCGTCGTCCTCGTCGCCTTGTCCTCTCTACTCCCGTTGTCCGCTAGCCCTGTCGCGCCCGCTGTCTGGCGCTCTCGTTCTTTCGTCACCCATCGCTCTCGTCACTCTTGGCGCCCTCGTCACTCTCGTCGCCCGTCGCCCTCATAGCTCCCATCGCCTGTCGCCCATCGCTCCCATCGCCTGTTGCCCGCCACCCTCGTCACTCCCGTTGCCCGTCATTTCCGTTGGTCCTGTCGCACGCCCCTCCCATTGGCCCCATCGCACGCCCCTCCCATTGGCCCCATCGCCCGCCCCTCCCGTTGGCCCCGTTGCCCGCTGCTCTCGTTGGCCCCGTCGCCCGCCGCCTTCGTCACCCGCCACTCCTGCTGCCCGTCGCTTCATTATTCTCGTTGCCCCTGTCTCTCTCGCTACACCGGCTACTCTCGTCTCCTGCCCTGCTCCAGCCCCCTTGTCCTTCTCGCCGCCCTTGCTGCTCCCAGCATACTTACATACCCCATGCCACGGCTGCCCACAAGGCAAGAACCTTACAAGAACGAGATGTTTGTGCGTGCGGGGCAGGAGCGTTACTTACAATTAGTTAATTAGAGACTCACTGTATTGATAGCATGTATCATGTAGGGTACCTATATGAACCAATTATACATGTGTATTTCTCATCCCCATAATTGGTGTGAATTGTATAGAGGGGTCGAAAGAAGCTAGAACCGTACATTGTTGGTGATTCATGCGGATGGGAGAACCCACTGAAAAAGAGGCCAGACGATATATTTCCTGCGATTTACACAGAGGAGACGGCTGCGAGACTGCTGGAAATATCTCTAAATCGCGGGCAATGCACTTTCCATCAGAGAAGCCGATTTTTGTCTCACTTTTTCGATTGCCTTGGATTCACAGAGGTTCTCGGCGATTTCCGCGTGAGAAATCACTGAGAATCGAGGTGAAAAAGTGCCGTTTCCACTGGGACTCATCTCCCACCGGGTTTACCGTTTCCTTCCCTTCCTCCTTCACCAATGAATTCCCTTAGAAGACTCTCACATATGTTTCACGTAGAGCGTGACTCGACTCAGAAGAAGTCGACAAGAGCGAGAACCCGGCCTCCATTGGTGGCAAGGTATGTTTTTTCGACTGTGTTCCCCTGGGCCCTCATTTCACTCGGAGACTCCGCTCTTCCTAAAACTAACGCCAAAACACAGAAATCAGCCGTGCACTTTTTCCCTGTAGCATGACCTTTGAGCAACTCGATGATGATGTTCTTTTTCTCATAGTATCAGAGGTTCACGAACACCAATCCTTACCTGCGCTCTCGATGGCCTCTCGTCGATGCAGACGCATCTGTGTACCCCTTCTGTTCCGCCAAGTCTTCATTGAACACACCCTTCCCGCTCGTTACCGCCTTCCTGATTTCGACCCGTTCGCTGTTCCTTCCAGCGTATGTCTATACGTGAAGTTCGTCACGGCCTTCGTATCACGTCGGTCCGCTCACAAATCCTCTCAGGATCCCGTCTTTTCAAAGCGAGCTACCTGAAAATGAGGGCGAGATTGACATAAGCTCCCTGCTTCGTGTCCTTCCCGCCATGGCGTCCCTTCGCACTGCATGCTTTTATGACGTCTATTACGGAGTCCCGTGGAAGCTTTTCTTGCCAATCGCCTCCCTCCCATCAATGCGTACCATCGACATCAGGTTCTCCTACTGGCAGCCCTCCCACCCCTTTAACGTAGGTGCGATAGCCAGTCGGTCATTTTCCCTGGAGAAGTTCACCTATATGGTCGGCGACTGGCGCGAGTACGATTACTCTCGTCGAGGGAAAGACTTGTGGCGGATCGCCCAGGGAGAGGCTGAGGTCCTCGGACCTTTGCTGGCGCGTATGAGCTCCACGTTGCGGTCGCTCCATCTTCAATCGGAGTCGACACCTTACTCATCCATGGTTTCCATGCCCTGGCCTCACCTCCGCGAGCTCACGCTCGAGGGAAAGCTTCCTCTGACCGGTGGGCAGCAAATTTTTTCCGTACTTGCCATCAGCGTCCCGTCGGACGCCATTATTCCGCAAGTTGAAGATCTGCTTTTGACGTACCCCAACGTCGACGACAAGATTTTCAACGTCATCCCCAACAGTCTCCGCCGCCTGTCGTTGCGCGACTTCCTCCGCCACTACTTCTTCTTTGGCCACGTCATGAATCCGGCAAGACGATGGAAGATGAGGTCACCCATTCCGTCGGAGAAGGAATTGCTGGCGATTTTGCGTCGCGTACGGGCGCCACGGCTGGAGGCACTGGAAATCGTGTACAAGGCCGAGGATGACGACCGACCCCTATGGGCGTATATTGCCGATGCATTCCCTCTCCTGAAGACGCTCCAAGTTCACCGATATCGGGAGGGAAATCCCGGGCCTGACATCGAGGTACATCGCGTCTCAAATCCTCGTTACTGGCCGCGTGCCGATCCGATTATCCAGCATATATTTGGTCCGTTGTCAGCGCTCCACAGCCTGCACGAGATACACGCATATCTAGAGCCCGTTCATGAATATAATCCCTACGCAGTGGGGATCCAAATATCAGAAGAATTCACAGACGAGTTGCATGGGCATCTTCACGCGCTCGCACGCACGTTCCACCCACGGCTTCGCACAGTTGGCCTTCTGGTTCGAAGTGAAAATTCCAATCAGTGGTGGACATGGAATGTACGATATGGGCAAGCCGAGGATTTTACCGTGCACTTCGTCGAAGATTCCAGAAGGGCTAAAATGTTTGCGTACGCTGGATTCCCTCTATCTGATACACGCAAGGTGGATGCTAACAGGGCCAACACTATAGAGACGATCGCCCTCCTCCTATCCGGTACTCGCGGCCGTACTAAGTATTAGTACTTACCAAAGGACGATTCGAATTCAATCGTCTCCGGCGTGCGTGCGATTTCAGACAGATAAATGCACCTATATTGAAATAAATTGAGACGTAGGTTGATGCGACACAGGTCTTCACCTGCCCAATACATTCTTGGTGAGAGACATCCTACGAGGAAGGGCGGCATCAAAACACATACTTCGGTTGCAACTCCCATTTGGCTTTGCCGCCGCCCCAGACGAGGTTTGTGACGAGCTTTTGTATTTCCAACTGGGTCTCTTCCGCTTTGGCGCGTATAAGCAGCCATCCAGACGCGCAGTCCAATGTAACATGCTGTAAGCCGATACCTGCATCCTTGCGCGACGACAGCATCGCGAGGAGCGATTCTGACTTGCAGGACCTCCCGTCCCACGACCACAGGCGAAGAGACGCAAGCACGGGAAGGAGGTGAGCCGACGAATCGTCGAGAGGAGACGAAAGGGTGATCGCACTGATGAGGTTCTCGAAGGGCGAAAACAGGTGCAGTTCTCGTGCGCCGCTCAGGCGGCTTAGCATGTTCTGCCATTTTTCCAAGGTATATACGACTAGATGGATCTTCACGATTTCCACGTCCTGGAAAGAAAACGCGTCGGCGGCCATCGCGAAGACGTCGTTCCCGTCCTTTTTCCATTCAAAGTCTAATTTGGTGATATCGCAACTTCCAGCGTCGGATTGGTCGACGGGGGTTCGACTGCTGGGATCCACGGCGATGAAGGACGTCGAGATGGTGAGCCAGCTCATAAAGTCGACATAGGATACGGCGTGGCTGCGGCGTGGCGCCAGTTGGGTGCCGCAAATGTGTCTTGTTAACAACTGGAAGAAACGCGGAAGGAGCTCGCTGTCCGCCGTGTGGACCATATCGCCTTCCGATAACTTCGAGCCTTTGATCTTGATCTGTATGTGCATCTTGGTAGGTGGAAAGTCCAAGCACTTCCAGAACGAGAAGCAACGCGCCAGCGAGCCTTCTAGTTTGACGGACGAGAGCCTGGGGAGTGGGATGGGGCGCCGGGCCTCGTGCCTCAGAATGTCGGACATGTCTGGGAGACAATTGCGCAAAGAAAGCCTTTTGATGGTAGGGTGGGACTCGAGGAGGGCGACGAATTGAGCCGAGGAGTAAGGGAGCTTGAATTGTATGTCTCCGCCGTCGCAGGCCCTGAAGGACATGGACAGCTTGCGCAAGCTGGAAGACGTCCAGGGAATGAACGCGTTGCGAAAGCTCAAGGTGTGGAGTTTGGGCGCTATCAAGGGGGGGACGTCGATGATGCTCGATCCCCAGAAACCTTGGCGGTGACTGTCCATGATGAGCGAGTTCAACGAAGGCGACGTCCGGCCTGCAAGTCTTTTGATCCAAGCTCTCAACGATTTGCCGTTGCCGTCGCTTTCTCCGTCTGCGTCGGCGGTTAGAGGTGCTTCGTTGCCCTTGAAGTTGCTGGAGAATTGAACATGCACGGCACGAGCGCGCTCGAGAAGCGGCAGCGCCGCGGACACGATAGTTTCCCGCCAGTCGGTATCGACGGCGATATGAAGGGGGGCGCCCCGTGCTCGCTCAAGAACGGTCCTATAAGCCGCGCGAGAGGTGAATATGTGCATTGCCCACAGTGCGCTCATGCCCAACACGACTTCGCGGATGTGATGGCAGATATGGGAGAGACGGAGGATCTGACGGAATAAGATGTAACGGGCGTGTCCGTAGGTTCGGGAAGTATTGACATGGGAGACGAAGGAGACGATGATGGCGATGATTTCTGTTGGGAGACGAACGAAAGGTCGGCACGCGTTCCTCCGCACCTTCAGGTCGTAGACGATCCGAGAGACCTGTTCCACCTCCTGTTCCAGCTGACTCTGCAGATCTACGTCCACCCTACGCGTGGCGAGGGCGCTGTCGTATTCTGCGAGACGTTGGACGACTATTGGCATCAATGACGATCCTCTTCAAATAACGTGTGTGAGGGACATCAGCGGGACAGATGCAGAAAGAGATGAGGCGCACCCAAGTGACCCCACAGACAGCATGGAGCGGTCTTGACCGCTGCTGGATTCAGGTTGATGCTCCCCTTGTGCGGTGGGATCAGTCGAAGTCATGTTTGTGCGTATGGCAGATTGGAGACCCGGGAATCGTTGAACGTTGAACGATGTGAAGGAGGAAAAGAGGAGAGATTCAACCGACACGACGCGGCGAATATAATAAGACGGCAATTGCCGCTCTCGGACGGGCGCTCAATTTTGCCGTTCATTGTCATTGTCAAGACTCAAATTTCGAATGTCATGCAATCGAATCAAAGTCAACTATATAAATCTAGTCACCGTTCGAGCAGTCATTTTCCTCGCAGAACACGTATAGCACGTCCAAAGGTGTGATATGCGCGAACCAGAAAAGGTTGTATAGCCCCTGTAAACGTTGACGTTCTGATAGCACCCAAGGCTACTGCAGGCTATGCAGCAGCCCTCGCGAAGTCGCTCCCGTCCAGACTCTCGTGACGACAGCTTACCGACATTATTTCCGCGAACGCCCGAGAAAATGACATCGACGCGCTGATGGGCCGGCACGCAGGTCACTGCAGGCAACGATGTACGGAGTGCGTGCCCGCGGTCTTGAATCTGGTCCAGTTGGCTAACAGTCCTTCAGTGCAGTCGAAACCCAGGCTCGAAGGCCTGAACGGTCGGAGGACGTGAAAGATTGGATTAAAAACACCTCCCCCTTCTAGACACGAGATGCGAAAGAGCGTCGCCCACAAACTCCGAAAATGCTGCCTTGATTTGTCGAAAAGAAACGCCGTCCGTGAGCCTGTCAGAGTCACGAACTCACCGGGAAACAGTCGAGCTGCGCGAAGACCCAAGGCTGATAATGGCCCATGGTGGCTCTGGGCTTGCTCTTCACCATTCCGAGGAGGTCAGCCTGAGTGCCTCAGCCGGCTCAGGCAAGCTTCTCACTGGCTGGAAGACGCTCGGATTGCATCCATTCTTGTGAAAGCCTCTACTGGTTTTGCCACATTATTGCTGCTATCCATAATCGTTAACGTCTCCATTCCTCCGCACTGCGGATATTATAGGAAAACAGCTAGGAGGTATCGCGCAAAGGATGGGCTTACTCGAGCGTACGTTGCGGCTGTTCCTTTGTGCAGCCGTTCGAATCGGTCGTCGATGATCAGTAGAGATGTTGTCCAACACCGCACGAACCGAATGAACTGAATGGCGTGTTTTGCGGAATCGCGGTGATCGCGGTGGATGGTTGCGCCTGGGTTGCGCGTCAGCGGAACAGAGCGAAGGACACGGAAGCGGGACCACGGGAATTGCCGTTTCTCATGTGCCCGACGTCGACCGTCCACGACGACGCCCGACGTCTTCTTCACCCCTTCCGCGCTACCCGCCATGCCCTGCTAGCCCCCTCATACTCTACCCCGCCGCGAATACAAAACTATCGAACACCCGCCAAAGGCAGCAAACACCCTCCCATAGGACATGGCCTCCAAGCCAGCCTCCGTCTCCCCAGAGAACGCTGGATCCACCGCCCTCGCTCAACATCCCCGCGAGATATCTCTCGAATCCAACGTACTTTCTTCCTTCCTACCATGGCCTCAAGACGCCGTCGTCTCCTACATTCTATACGCACCCGCCACTGCCTCCAATGCTTCGGACACCCTTGAACTCGCTCGGCGTCACATCCTCGGTCTCCGCAAACCATCCGTTATCGACTCGGTTCTGTGCGACGTCTCCGTCAGCCGGGATCACGAAAGAATGTACGCCTTTGCGATAGGGTCGTCTGAGAAAGCGAGCGCGGTGCTTGCTCGGCTTAAGTTAGATGGGTTGACCGGTGAGTGTTTTTGGTTTCTTCTCCTTCTTTCCGATGGACGGGGAGAGGTTGCGAAGTTGCACGTCGAACTCCTTTGGAGATGGTTGGATGCTTTCTTGGCACATGCATTCGACCCAGGCGTCCTTCACGCCGAGCGAGGCGGAGCCTGATTCTCCAGTGCTGCATCTTATTATTTTGCATTTTCGCGATCGTGGCGGCCACGTCGTTCGAAAACGCACATGAACCTTGACAGAAGTTCTGTGCTCAGGGATGCTCTTGACCGGTTGGCAGGGTCTCGCCGGGACGTACGACGCTGAGATTGGAGTTGTTCACAGTACCTCAGAACGACACGAGGCGTGCGCTGCGATAGCCCGCGGATGCGGAGAGATACGGTCGTCGTGGAGCGCGTCATTTTCCTCGGATGTATGCGCATCCTTTCCCGAAACCCTTGTCTGCTTTTACCCACGCTTCCCACCTTGCTGACCTCCCGCCTTCTAGTGGCCGAATCGTCCTTCTTCTCCCCGCTCGAAGTGTTCCCGTGCTCGCGCCGGTGCTCCACCTTTCGCGTTCCATGCTCATCCTGCATTTCACCCGACAGCAAGAACTCAACGTCCAACGAGGAGGAGAAGACGGCACCGGCTTCAGCGCGCTTTCTCCCACGAGAACCGCTACGCGAGCCCTACACCCACTTTATCCGGGCAGTACGCGATGCGCTCATTGACGATGCCTGCAAGGGCGATGCAGAGAGACTGTGCCGCTTTAAGGACTCGTTCCTTCTTTTCCCACAGGGTGCATCGTCTGACTGGGGAATTGGCTGGGAACATCATACGGACTCCAGGTAAGACTTTCCCCTAGGATCGACCTCGTTTCTATTTTACTAACCACCTTGTATAGATCCCTCATTCAGTGTACGTTGAACCTGACGCTGACCCCGTCGCGCATGCTGGTCCAGCCCATCCTCCGTCCCACCAGCTTCCTTCCCCTTGCCCCAGGCCGCACACCTCCCTCCGGCTCTTCTATCCTTCTCCTTCCTCATGGAACCCCCGCATATTTCCTCACCACCTACTCCGGCCCTACCTCCGCTCTTACGGCCCAGTTCTCCCAATCCCTCGTTGGCCTCGGGTGTGGAACATGGACAACATCTCCGTTGGAGTACGTCATCGCATGGCTCGGTATCCAGAACAAGCAGGGCGAGGAGAAGGGGCTGACGGTCATATGGCCCATGTCACTCACCCTAGCCCCAACGCCTTCGGCCGGCCGGCCGCCCTTGGCATACATCCCAGAACTCCCCGCGCAACTCCAACCCTCCCCGCCACCTCCGGCTGCACCGACAATATCTCTCACGTCACTCACCGGATCCTTACGACATTCCCAGACGCCGCCTCCCCAAACCCCCGTGACGGTGTTGCCCCCAGCACTCGCAAGACGACCGTATCCCACGCGAACGCGGTCATCGTCTGCGGCGTCGCTGCTGACTTTGCGTGCGCTCTCCCTGTCCCTGCGCAGCCCTTCGAACCCCGACATTGGGAACGTCGCCGGAAATGTGGGCACCTACGTCGACGCGATGGCCAAGGAGCGCGATCGTGAACGCGAGAGAATGAAACGGGAGAGGGAGACAGGACGGACAGGCCCTTCACCTGTGTCTGCCCCGCTGACCAGGGACAGTCCGAGTCAGTCGGGCTTACCAACGCCGTTGACCGCTAGTGCGTTTGGTGGCAGAGGATCGCCCAGTGTGGCCCCACCCACGAGTTCGCCCTTAGCCGCCATACCGCCCACTCCGGCAGAGCCACCGCCTCCTTTCTACCCTTCTCCTCCTCCAACTAGTACGTCGGTATCAGCAGCGCCAACGGTACCTCCCATCCAACCTGAACCAGAGCCCGTCTCGGTTCCCGTCCCGGTCCCGGTCCCTATCCCTATTCTTCCGCTACCACCACCACCACCGCCTGCTACATTCGATGCATTCGGTGCTTTTGACGACTGGGAACAATCTTCCGCACCATGGCCTTCCTTGACTGATTTTATGGGCATGGACGTCGAGATGGGAGCAGCCGGCTCCTACAGCGGCGATCTCATCACTGGCAGCACCTCTAGTGACTTCCTCTCCACTGGCGGCGGGGCGGGGACCAGCAGCGGCGCCTGGGGCGCGAGCGACGTCTCGCAGATGAACATCATGATGGATGGTGGAAACATGGACATGGACGACATCTTCACCGAGGCCGACTTCGACTTCTTCGAGTCGGCCAAGCCGACCACGACCCACGCGCCCCCGCCACCTCCCATGCTTCCGCCAACGCAACCGTCGCTGCAGCTAAACACAAGCGGGACAGGGTTCACACCCAGCGCGATGGGCATGTCCCCGTTATTCAGTGAGGCGACCCAACTGTCGGGACCGGGCCCGCCTTCGGCCGTCACGCCCTCGGGCTGGCTTGCCCCATCTCTAGACGCCATCCCTCCCGAGCTGCTCCCACTCTCTCCCACGAAGACCCCCGCCTCTCACTCCGTCCCCGCCACCCCCATTCCCACCGTGCATGTCCTCGAATCCGAAGCACACGTCAACACCTTACAAGGCTCCCCTCTGGCTCGCGACGCCGGTCTGCGCGCCCGCGCCTCCGTTTTCGACCCCATTCCTTTCGCTTCCGTCCACAAGACCACCGACGGAAAGTACACCGCGGGCAAGTTCGCGCTTCCGTCCCCGCCCGATGAGGAGGACCGCACGCAGCCGCTCTTCCTCCCTCCCGTCTCCACGAGGCCCAGATCCAAGTCGACCTGTTTCGCCTCGTCCTCGGCCCCCTCCGTGCTCTGGTGGGACAAGTACCGCGAGGAGACCGATCCCAGCGTCGGACTCGTCCGTCAGCTGAGAGGCGTCAAGCGTAAGAGCGTGTCGCACGACCTCGGCGCGCGCGATTCAAAACGGTCGCCTTCGTCCTGGGCGCGCGGGTCGGCGAACTGGGAGCGAGATGTGCTGCAAACCCCGCCTCCGGACGATGACGAGATGCTTTCGGACGCGGAATCGGACGATGACGACGACGGGCTGGAGGAGGAGGGCTCCGGGCAAATCATCGGGCAGAGGGCGCTCACGCCCGCCCCGGCCTACCTCCCTCTGGGTCCGACACTGCTACACACGCAATTCCAGCACAGTTACCTCCTCCCCATAAGCATTCCTCTCAAACCGCCAGGCACGGCTGCCGCGACACCCCCCGGCCCCGCCATCGGCGCAGGCCCCGTCTCAGCACCGACGCCCGTCTCCCCAGCCGCGCTCCTCGGCGCGGCGTCTGAGAAGAGCAAGTCCCTCGAAGCGGCCGCACACATCCTCGTCCACGAAGTCGTCGAGAGCGCGGTATGGAGCGACGCGTGGCGTGCGGGCGCGGCGGACCACCGGCTCGCGGAGACGCGGGGCACCGCGGAGGTGTGGCAGGCGGACGTGCGCCGCGTGGTGCGCGCGTTCGAGCGGCTCGAGGGTGTGCAGGGCCCGTCGCTGGCCCTTGGAACCGTGTTTGGGAACGGGAAAGGGGGCGAAGGGCCAGGGTTGGAGAAGCTCGAGGCGCCGATGGTCGCGGTCGCGAAGTCGGACGGGCTGATGCAGGTGCTCCCCACCGCGATTCGGTTTTGGCAGAAGTTGGGGCTGGGGCCGAGGGCGGGGCGGAAGGACGTGACGGCGTTCGTGCTGTACGAGGAGAGGGAGGGTGGAAGGCAGGATGTGGTGGAGGCGTGGTTGAAGAGCCTTTCGGGGACGTACGAGGTGTGTGGTTCTTGTTGTTGGGTTTTCCGGTGGAAGAGTTTGCTTATGCGTTTTGGTGGAAGGCTGCGAATTTTGGATCGCATGTCGCGGGACAGCGGAATGGCGGGACCAAGGACGGGCTTGTGCCAGTCAAGTTTGACTCCTTCCGAAAGACGTTGCGTGAGTGTGCTTCGACCGTGTCATTGACGCCATCGCCTGACGCGTTCTCCAGCTGCCTTCGTTTCCAGCCTCCCCTCCCAACGATCCAGCTATGTCTTCTACATCGCCACGCCTTCCTCCGTCATGTCCCTGTCCTCCCCCGTCCTTCGCCAGGTCTTCTCCGCCGTCAAGCGCGCGCAGAAGATGTACGCCGAGGCGCAGATCCTCTTTCAGTTCGTGCCGGACCACGTCCTCAGCACCGTGCACGCACCGTCCTCGGACCGCTTCGGGATGCTGTCCTTCGCAAGCTCGGTGTACGACCGCATCCTGCGTCCCGTCGACCGCGCGATGTCCCGCCGGTTCTTCGAGCACGGCGAACGCGTGCGCAACTACTTCCAGGAACCCGCCTACACGCTCGTGCCGCCGACGCTCCCGAGGGTCTCGCTCGTGAAGCAGCACCCCGTGCGCGCCGTGGACGTCGTCGACCGCCACGCGTTCCTGCACGTCGGGTACCGCACGGCCGGGCGCTGGATCTGCGCGGCGTGCGTGGACCAGCGCGGCGAGGCGCACGATCTCGGCGTGTGGATGGCGGCGCGGGCGGGCGAGGGGCCCGAGGCGCATCTGGTGAGCGCGGTGTGGGCGTTCGCGTGCGCGTTTGCGCGGCGGGCGAGCGTGGAGTGGCGGGTGGTGATCACGAAGCTGGGCGCGATGAGCACGGCGGAGATCGACGGTGCGTGTGGCTCGGTTGGCGGGGACGGGCGGCGCTGATGCTTGCGTTTTTGCAGCGTGGGTCGACCACCTCGACCGTGCCGTCGTGTCCGCTGCAAGCCCGGACTTGGACGCGGCGCATGTGTCGCTGTTCGCGGCGGAGACGGACGCGGCCTGGACGTTCATCGCCCCCGCCGCACAAGCGTCCGCCAAGCGCGCGACCTCTCCCAACTCCCCGAACCGCGTGGCGAAGACGTCTCCCGGGACCGTGCTGGCAGACATATCCTCCACGGCCTACGTCCTCTCCTACGACGCCCACATCCACTGTTACCCCCGAGCGCCTGCGGACGCATATACGCCCTACATCGTCGACCCGACCGACCTCCCGACGCCCTCCTCCTCCTCTGTCCCTCCAAGTTCTCCCAACGCGCACCTCCCCCTGCAGCCCTTGCGCACGACGACGCTCGTCCGCGCGCCCGCGTCCAACGACCCCACGGCGATCTCGATGCTGCACCTGCACCTCCTGCACGCGTGCCGCTCGCCGTACGCGTGCGCGTCGGTCGACGGCGCGGAGGGGGACGCAGCGCTCGCGGCGAACTGGCACGCGCTCGCGGTGCTTGCGCGCATGCGCGGGCTCGGGACCCGCGCGAGCACGCCGGGCTTGCCGTGGCATCTGGCGGCGCTGGAGGTGATGGAGATGGCGCTGAGCGAGTGTGGAGGCGCGGGCGCGGGGGAGGTGTGAGGGGTGCGTGCGCAAGTCTTTTTTTAATCCTATGGTTATGTCACTGTACTTGTACACGAGGATCGCGACGATCCGGGTCATCTGTTTCGAGATCTGTTTTGCGCATTTTTGCTTTCTTCATTCTTCCATGCATAGCTTTTTCCTTCGTAATTCGCCCATCGTCTCTTGTGTCTCTGTCAGCGCGTTCCTCGTGCTCTGTCCTGTCCCATTCTCCCGTCCACCCGCACGCAGGATCTCGCCTCCCTCTCCTTTCTTTCCCATCCTCAATGTACTCGGAGATCGCGCATATTATTCACTCGCCCCACCACGGCACTGGACATCGTATCGTATCCGTATCTCGCTGTATCCATACCGTACCAAGCACAATACCATCCGTGTAATAAACTAGACTCCCTTTCTCTCCCGTGTTCCCTCGCGCGGCAGGGACCGCTCCGCGCTCGACGCTCACTGCGTCTTCTTCTCGTGCGCGCTGAAGCCCTTGGGCGCCTCGACGCGGAGCGGGCTCTGGATGCTTGCGAGCGCGTTCACGCCGAGGAGGACGGCGGGGAGGAGGACGAAGAGCGCGATGAGGAGCGAGGTGATCAGCGCGGGCGTGAGGAGCTGGTAGCGCTTGAGGAGGCCGCCGTCGGGGACCGTGGCGTTGCCGGGGAGGGGCTGCTGGCGCATGGCCGGGGTGTGTTCGTGGGAGGAGCGGCGGAGAAGGGGGGAGGAAGGGGAAGAGCCGGCGAGGAGGACGAGGTGCGTCGGGAGCACGGAGGCGAGCGCGGCGAGCTCGACGGTCAGCGCGTCGGCTGCGTCGTGAAAAGCATCAGCTTTTAATCGGAAAATGAGGGAGGAGAGAGACGTGCCGTGCGCGCGCATCGCGTCCTTGCGCTCTGCCGCACCCTCCGCGAACTCGAGCGACGGCGCTGAGGCTAGGACGACGTGCTTCGTCCCCGCCTCCAGCACGAGATCGCTCGTCCCGAGATCGACGTGCGCAAGGCGGGCGCCGCACCGCGCGGCGAGGGCGGAGGCGGCCTCGTGTGGAGTTTGGGACGAGGGCGCTGGGCGAACGTAGGGGAGTTGGAGAGAGGAAGGCGCGGTGTTGAGGAGCGTGGCCAGAGGCGCGGTCGGCGGGAGAGCGCGGAGGTCGGAGGCGTGGAGCTGCGGGGGAAAGTTAGTGGATGGAAATGGGGCGGGAGGAGGGGGCGTACGCCGGGATGGTCGACGAGGACGACGGCGTCGAAGGCGCAGAGGTCGGCGTGGGTCAGGATGGAGGCGTAGACGTCGGCTGGGCGCGATGAGGGGGCGGACACGGCGTCGAGGATGGGAGACCTGGGTGCGGAAGGTTAGCATTGGAAGAGGGCGGGGCGGTGAGCGCACGGCACGTACTTGTGGGAAGACCAGGCGAGGACGGGGTGCGTGTTGGAGAAGGCGGCGGCAAAAGGGAGGAGCGCGGCGAGGGCGAGGGCGGGGACGGGGGAGAACATCGTGGACGGCGTTGAAGGTGTCGTCGTCGTCGTTGAGCACTACGGTGAGCCGCGAGCGGACGCCGCGCGCGGGAGGGCAAGAAGTTCCCACGGGTTCAAAAATCGTATCACGCTTTCGTCGTTAGTTTTCAAATTTCACAGCTTTTGCTTCTCTCTTCATCTTCCTCCACGATTTCAGCGAGGGCCAGTGCTGTCTCATACTCGACATATACGCCTCCCAGTTAGTCACCAGAGCATGCGTTATGGGCTTCAGTACTCTGGAATCTTGTCATCAAATGCTACTCCGCCTGCTGGCCCGGGCGACACCAACACACAAGCACAAAATTCGAACGAAGTCGGTCTACCCTGCCATGCCGGCGCACCTACTCGGCCGGGAGAGGAAGATAGTCTCTTATATCTCGGGAATGGTCATTCGACCTGCGTTGACCTCCCTGGACAACTCTCCCACAGGCGTGCTTGTTCACCGTCGATCGATTCGTTTGGAGGTGGCCTCGGGACGAGTGGTACTGTATGTGTGTAATTGATCCAGGGATCTCCAGGGGATAACGACATCTTCCAACTTATCGGCAGAGGTATAAATCCTGCGATGCCCTCACCCCGCCACCTCCATCCCTCTTGTTCTCTCTAGCTGGGACACCATTCAGATTTCACAAGCGTATAGTAGCTCAACCACCCTCCACTCTTTTTAGCATGGACACTTCCAGGACGGAACTCCCTTGCACCCTCTTTTGACTTGATTATCCTGGGCTCCCGACGCACACTGCGCTACTGCGCCGTTTTCACATATTGCTCAGAGCACGGACCCTTTGTCGTCCAGATCTTCGCCACGCAAGCGACATTGGACGCGCGTGGATATCCGCTGCGGAACATATTTCGGGTCGTGCTGTGGCTCGGACTGCGGCTCTCGCATGATCCTCTAGGTTGTCCGTTCGCAGACGCCTTTGGACGATGCTTTCGGTGTGTTTTTTTGACACCGATTCCTACAAACAACACACCCAGCTAGCTCTGCACTCCATTCCCCACCTGTCGAGGAGTCTTCTGATCAAACGGATCGTGATTCGGTCCAAGGGATGCGGGGACTCCGACTCGGGGAGCGAAACAAAGTCGTAGTCACACCCCATTCTGACAGGCAAGGAACAAGGTTCAAATCCCAATGAAGGAAGGTTCGAAGTTGCTCAAAGGCACGCGGCAATTTCCGTCGGCCGCCTTCCTGCACCTTGTATTTTTACTATGTAATCTCTCCGAGTCGTTGGCTCTCCAACTATGCCTGCGAGCATTTACAGTTACACAACGTTTCCTGGATCTCGTTTCGCGCCTCTACGGTCTGCGATACTGATTGCATTGACAATGCACCCCGATGGCGCGCAGCTGTAGTTGCGGCGCAGTCAAGCTTGACCGAGGGCCCGGCCCTGGATTGTCAGGGGCCAGGGCCATATCGCGTGAGCAACGTGGTCTTCTGTTCATTGTTCAATCTCAGGTACGGCGTCGGGATCGGCTCGTATAAGAAGACGCTTCGACCGCGCCGAGTATTATTTCATCCCTCATCTCCAGCGGCGCGTTGAGGTTCGGTTCCCATCCTCGAAAAGAAAGTGAGAGATGGAAAATCCCAGAGACGGCCGCTCAACCAAGGAGCTCCCCCCGCCGATTGCTAGCTCGGCCTCAGGCTCACGTTGGATGCGTCTGGCATGGCCGACCCGTCTTGCATTCGTTTCCCTCGCCGCTCTGTCTGCGCTAGGGTTCCAAATGTACCATAGGAAACCCCACCCCATCATTCCCGCCCCTCTCACGGAGCTTCAAACCGGAGTTTTCTTCTCTCAAGTATCGCGAACGGACGACTTGTGCGTAGGCGTAACGGGACCAACGCCTCAGCACGCAGGCTTTATCGGGTTGAAAGGCGAGACGGACGCGATGCCGCGACGGTCCTTCTTCTGGTGCGTCGTCTGACATTCCATTTCGTGTCTTCGTTCTGATCCGGGACATTTCGTAGGTTCTTTGAAGCGGAAACCCATCAGGAAAAACCTCCCTTACTAAAAATCTACTAATTAGAGGGGGACCTTCCTAATTCCCTGTTCCCGCTGCCAACCTGCAAGGCACTACGTCAACGTAGGTCCCTGTCACCCTTCTGGCCTCAACTATGTATTTGAAGTGCAAATATGAGGTCAATGTCGACGACGGTGCATCGAAATGTGTACGGGGTTTTGTGAGAATAGAGCCCGTTAGTTCACTTTAGGAAGGTCCCCCTCTAACTAGCGCTAATTTGCTGGATTTGTTGATTTTAGTAAGGGAGGTTTTTCCTGATGCCAACGCGGAGAGCGCGCCGATAATGTGAGCCCTTTCGTCAGATACCTATGCGTGATTTTGACAAGGCTTGACCATGCCATCAGATTGACGATTGGAGGTGGACCGGGGACGAGTGGGATGTTAAACCCGTTTTCGGGGCAGGCTCCGTGCGTCGCCAGGGAGGACGGGACCGTGCCCAATCCGAACCGGTGGACTGAACGCTTCAACCTGCTGGGTCTCGATCATGTGCGTTTCCTTGTCATATGGCTTTTACTTCCGGTAGCTGACCGGCGCGTATGCGATAGCCCATCGGCGTAGGCTACTCTTACGGCGGGCGCGTCAACAACAGTGTCTCGGCTGCGCACGATGTGTACGATTTCCTCCAAAAGTTCTACCAACTCTTCCCCCACCTGGCCCGGTACGCTTTCATCACCGCCCGTTCTTGCACAACGTGCTGACTTGGAGTAGGAATCAGTTCGTGATCGCCGGCGGATCCTACGGAGGGGTCTACGTCCCCAACATCGCGGCGGTCATCCACGCCAACAACCTCGCCATCGCGCGTGGCGAAGGCCCTGCAGGTGCCATCCCCATCAACCTTGAGTCCCTCATGGTCAGCAATCCCATCACCGTGCGTATCCCTACCCGTCTCCCCCCTCCCCCTATCCCCGCTTCTGACGCTACCACACGGCCAGAACCCGTTGTCTTACTACCGCTGGGTGCTCTACGACCGGTGCACGATCACGCAGATCTACAACGCCACGACCTGCGCGAATTTGTACACCCTCCTTCCGGCATGCCTAGAAGCGACCGAGCTCGCGTTCGACTGGCCGTCGCTCGAGAACCGGGTCCAGGCCGATACGCTGTGCGAGGTGCTCGTCGAAGGGGATACCCACGGCGTACTGATCGAGGACGTTCGAAGAAACGTGCGTTCCCTCATCTCTTTTTTCTGTGGAGGGTTTTGTTCTCAGGCGGTGCGGTGTGGCCAGTGCGTGGCGGACGGCGACGACAAGATCAAGAACTGCTTCCCCTCATTCGGGTGGATATCCGACTTCATGCAAGATACGAGAACGAAGGAGGTGCTGGGCATTCCGTTCAATAGTAAATTCGAGGTCTTTGCGTCGAAGGTGACCGAAGAATTCCGCGGGAACGGCGATCAGTAAGCCCCCTTCTCTTCTCTGTACCTCAGAAAGAGCCTGCAACTGGAACATGCGGATAGGTGTCACGAACATCATAAGCTGTACGAGCCCCTCCTAAGGGACGGCATCCGTCTCTTCCGTGGGTCTCTCCCTGGCTTCGTTGTACCCTCCAAGCTTACGCATCGTGTCGATAGACCACGTCGGAGGTAAAGACTCGAACTGTGCTTGGCCCGGGATCATCTCTTTTGTACGTTTCCTTTCCTTTCTACCATCTATCCTCGTCATGACACACAACGGACGTATATCTCTAGCTCAAGCTCCTTCGCACGCCCTTCCAAGAAGCGTTCAACGCTGCTCCCGACGTCCCTTGGCCAGCAGATTCCAACTCAACCACGGCACTTGCCACAGTCCGCGTCGTCGGCGAAGGTGCGGGGGACATGACGTACGCCGTTTACGATGGCGCAGGTCACTTCGTACGTCTTCCTGCGGCCCTCTAGTGTTGGAGTAAGCTACTGACCGTGTGATTGTGAACAGATTGTCGGCGATGCACCGGCGCTCGTGAAGGAGTTTGTGGAACGCTGGGTCGAGAATAGGCCTTTCTTCTAGGAGGGGAGACGCGGGTATGTGCCTTTTGACGTCCGGATCCGGATAAAAAATTCTGAACTATCGACATGACGGATAGCGAGCTCCTCTCGCACTTCTTCCATTTACTGAAAGCACACCTCTCCTGCCCCCAGGCGTCGCCGCGCCGCTGTCACACCTTGACTTTATAACGATAAAGGCACAGGTCGCCGGATTATACTTCGAGAAGGCAAAAGGCCAGAACGATATTTTCACGATCGCTTTCGAAGCATTTTCCTTCCAAGATGTGCGAATCTTCGCGTGAGCTCACGTACCACGGACACTAGGGAACAGTGATTGGACATGCTGAACCGCCTTTGTGGCACGCGCAAACTCCTGAGTTCTTACGCCCCCCGTTTCTCCCGGTGGTGCATCTTCGCGCCGTCGCCTTTCTGCCCCCGAACACATACGAGTGTGGTCGTTGGGTGTGGGAGAGCAAAAAATGCAAGTTCTCGTCCTTCCTCGAGATGGCTTATCATCGTGTTATGACGCGGGGATCGAGGTTCGGCGAGTTGGGGTAGATCGCGCGTGATGTGAAATAGGAGCTGCCCTCGAGACGGGAAAGGGTGGCTATTTTATAAGTTATCTACGCCGTTACGGATGGACACCTATGGACACCCAGCAGATATATACGGGGCTATATTCATAAGCAGTCTTTCATAAAAATTACAACTGCATATATTGAGCGAGCCGTAGGTGTATGCAAATTGTCGTAGGATATGTGCGTGATGTCGACATCCAAACCACATCTGTTTCACTATTGGTTGAATCGTTTCGCGGCATTCTTTAAGGTAGTTAGCGTCGCCTCCTCTTCACTGTCATCCGATCGAGAGTCTCCGCTACTCGGGGAGCTCTGATGGAATGCCGGATTATAAGCGCGCCGTCTGACAAGTTTCTCCACCTCCAGGATAAGTTCGGTCTCTAGTTTCTCCAGGATGCTTCTGGGTATACCGCAGGGAGGGGGGGTACCATGGGAATATTGTGGCGTGGGTGCCACTGAGAAGAAACTGTGGACAGGCCGCAGCATCTTCACCGTTGAGCTCTCCGAGCAGGGTACGCAGCTTCCAGCAGCACCAGCAACATAACTTGCTAACGCCGATCGTTACTTCTTGAACCTAAATTTAATGCTTGACTGAGTAAACACCGGAACGCAGGGAAGCAAACTCACTGCAAACATGTTGCGAAGGGAGCGCTTTGTACCTTCGTCCTCGATCGGCACGGCTGGGGGCGAGTCCTGAGTACGAGTGATCTCAGTATCCTAAGAAGCGCACGCTACGCCCATCAGGGCCGCCTCTGCATGAACAGTGGCGCTACGGATGTTGGAGGCCTTCAACTTTGCTCTATCGCGACCAAGAACCGACTGAAGTTCATCTTCTGTAACACGATTGTCGAGTCGGCCAAGAAGTCGCTGTATAAACTGCGGGACCTGATCGTGGTGTGCGATTCGGAAGGAGTGCGAAGGGAGAACAAGCTCGTATGGATGGAGGGTGATGGAGAGATTCCGCGAAGAGGTAGCCCATGAAAAGGCCTCGATCCAGGCGACAATTGTCTTGAGGTAACGGATGACATATTTGCTATGCTCCTCCCCGGGCATGCGAGAACTCTCGGTTACGACTGCAAATAATATCGTCAGTAAGGTCCATAAGGGTGAGATGATTGACGCACCTTCTACCGGGGCTTCCTCGATAGGCTCGACAGGAGGGCCAGACGCGACGGAGTGGACGGCTTTCGTTCCAAGCAGTCAGTATGATTCATCAGGATGACAAGGTCGAAGTCGTACTCACGGATCTTGATGGTGATCTTCTTGTAGCGAGTTCGCACCGCGTCATTGTAGGAAATTCTGAGAGATTCCAAGAGTACATCATCTTCGAGGACGAGATCCATGAGCCCCGCCTTGAGAAGGCCGTGAAAAATGTGGAGGTTCGTCACGACGGCTATGATGTCTTTTGGTGCCAAGTTAACCTTGAGTGCTCTTGGTTTTCCCGGGGCCTTCTGCTCCTGTTCGAGAAGGATGTTGTCCAGTTCTTGGTACACGTCGCAAAGGAGAGATAGCCACGACGCAAGATTGTCTTTATCGACGATGAAGACCCGACCGTTGGTCGTGGACGGGAGAAGACCGCGCTCGATGATCAATTCTCTCGTAAGACGAGATGTCCCCTTGAGTTCATAGGGCAACACGAGGTCTGGGATCGATATGAACGAGATGTAGCGACGCAGAGCGTGGATGGGGTGATCTTTCCACAGATGCTCGCCTTTGGCCATCCGAGCGGCGATCTTGAGGTACGCGTGGTTGATGACGTAGAATGTGAAGTTGATAAATGGGATGCCTGCTTTTCCGTTGACGCGGAGCCACTCGAGTATAGTGAAAACATCGGTGAAGTGATCCTCGAAGCTAATAAGTATCGTAGATCATCGTTTGTGTAGAATGATAGCACCGCAAACACGCACCTTCTTTTATACCAAGATTTCAATATATTTTCGCCATCCGTTTCTACCGTCAGCTTCTTAACCTCCATGGTTTTCGGCGAGTACTGCAAATGAGTGTTCCGGGTGGCAAGAATCTCCATGGAGTTGTCTTCAGGCTTGACCCGTCCTGTGACGGCTATGACCCTGTTGGCATAATCATAATGGTCTGACTCCTTCTTAGGGGTATCAGAGGTTTTCGGGACGCCAGGTATTCCAGTAGTAAGGAGGGTAGTAATGTGCTGCGTGGCCTTGAGCATGGAAGTCCCAGGACCAGTGGGGACAGCCTCTTGAGTCCCGCTGTCGCGAACTTGACTCGCCCGTCGATCTTGAGCCGATCCGATTTGAACGTCGTCGAGGATACATGTGAGCATGCAGATACTCTGGAAGACCTCGTCGTAGCTCCTCAGATTAGCTGGGAGCGCTGTGGTTGGTGCGTTGGACATTTCGAAGTGGCTGTTGTGGGATGAACTTGTTGAAAATCAGGGCGGGCCACAACCGCGTTGCTTAAGTTTCAATATCAAGTGACGGCCCGGAAAGCTACGTGGTCAGTAACTGTAGGATCATGTGCAGTAAGGATCGTAAGTGA
This sequence comes from Amylostereum areolatum, assembly GCA_012932865.1. Classification (NCBI taxonomy): domain Eukaryota; kingdom Fungi; phylum Basidiomycota; class Agaricomycetes; order Russulales; family Stereaceae; genus Amylostereum; species Amylostereum areolatum. The sequence goes on from SAXG01000023.1 coordinate 297,842, forward strand.
TAAAGTCGGTACAATGAAGAACAGGCTGCCGTGGAGGCGAACCAAGTAACATATCGTAAGTATTTCCAACATTTATCGAACCTTCAGGTTACTTGATGAAATCTACACCATATCGCTCTTAGGGTAATCGACGATATGTGATAGGAGGAGGAAGACCATCCCTGAGTGCGGCAAGTATATAAGCATACGTTCAATGTTCATTCAAAAAAATGAAAAAGTACGCACGAGAACATCGTTGTGTACCCCTCGTTCTAATCCTTGATAAAGCTGACGGAAAAGTCCCCAGTCGGCTTGTAGTCGACATTCCACGTACACCACTGATTTTCCACTTCTTTCCGGACCAAAAGACCAATGGTGCGCGGCTGAGGACGAAGTACCAGTGCGAGCATGCGGAGGTATCCATCCAACTCTGCGCGGAAGGCAGTCGGGATGAATATCTCGGGCACGCCGTACGGGTGAAATTTATTGACGGGGTTGAAGTATGCGCGAACTTTCTGCAGGTGGCGAAGCGCCGACAGCGGTTGAAACGTATACTGAAAAGAGCGCGTCAGGTTTACGACCATGGCCACCGATGCATCACGAGCACTCACAACCGTAGGAGGTCCCGAGCTTTCGCTCCGATACCGATGAATTTCAAGGCTATTGAGGAGCGGGTACGCGGCGGCTATATGTTCGAATAGGGGTCTATCGTCATCGCTCGCCTTGTATACGATCTCGAGCTCCTCCAGCTGGGGCAACCGAAGCCGGCGCAGGATCTCGAGCAAACCGCTCGACGACGGGATCGGTGACCGCATGCCCCAGCTTCGAGGAGACATGATAGGATCATGAAAGCAGTAGTGACGCATCCAGTCGCGCAGCGAGAGGCGACGGAGGTTGTGTGGGAATGTGTTCGAATATCGCGTCGTCGCTGTTGGGGTACGTCAAAGTGAGCTCCTGAAGATTGTCGGAGAATGCCTCGCGAAGGGAGCGTGGCGTGTTTCGGAACCACGACCTTGCGCTCGTTTCCCTTGGTCCGAGACTGCTTCAGGGTCAGAATACGAAGATTCAGCATGACGGCGAGGAGAGAAAGGATGATCGATTTGTTGTCGGACATGGGAAATCTCCCCACTAGAGAGAATTCGCGGATGGTGAGGCCAACTCAAAGAGGCCATTGGGGTGTAGGGAGCCGATTCCGATTGGAGATGGAGGGCTCGAAGAGAAGGGCCTATCCGTGTCACCAGGGGGGCAAGCACCAACGTATCCTTCCGAGCCACCTCCCATACGTCCTGCTTGTTCCTAGAGAGCAGATACTCACACCATTCTCCGAGAAAGTACGTGAATTGCTCTGGGGGACGGAAATTTGGGATAACCGTGTCCGTCAATGTATGATCTGCGTTTCGCCACTGCGAAACAAGGATGTCCAAAGAGCGAAGGGGTCGGGCGGCGGACAATACGGAGAGCAGCTTCCACGGAATTGCAGGCTTTATGCGATGCAATCGAATGGTGTGTAGGATAGACATGGCAGGCAAAGCACGAGACAGACCGTCGAAATTTAATTCGCCCCTTGTCTCTCGGCATGGGGCCTCGGATGGTCCAGGATCCTGGGAAGAGTTCAACGAGGGTCCGACCGTGGGAGAAAGTGGGAGACGAACTGTATGTACGGACATATGCTGAGTGGACTGTGGAAAGCTTCGTCTGGGTATTGAAAGCATCCCCGAATCTCGCTACGGTCCAAGAGCACACGACGCAAGAGCAATGGAAGATACAGAGATCTGCATCGTCGGGAGACTAGCGAGAGGGCGTGATTAGGAACGGCGCGGTCTCGTAGACCTCTGAGAAGATAAGAAAGAGAATATCGTCGTCCAACCGTTCGAAGCTGATGCGGCCGCGAGTTTTAACGCGACGGAAAGTAGAGAATCTCTACACACCTAACTCGGAAGGGTTTGACTTTGACCTTGGGCTCCCGTTGACGCTTGAGGCGACGAAGCATGGTAGCTAATTTTTTCATCTGTGAGTTCGTGGGCTATGGATAATGGAAGGCTATGTGGATTGCGATTCTCGTCGGAGTCGTTGGCGAGGTGAAGTGACTTGGAGGAGGACCCGGCAAAGCCCGGGAAGCATGAGGCAAATCCGGCAACTTCCGTCGCGTCGCGTCGTCGGCGTCATTGACGATTGACCACAACATCCCGTCGCCGCGGCGCACGACGGACCAAGACGCCATGATTATCTCCCACCCGCGACTGACTGCCCCGTGGTAGGACTTGTTTGTCTCCTACAACCGCCCGCCATGCTCGTCTTCGACGACTGCTCGCCATCCGTACCCACTTGTGCGCAGCTTTTGCCGACGCGGCGCTGCCAAGCCGCTGAACGGCGACTACATCTTGCTCGGGCGCTCCGGAGATACTGACGGCGGTGCCAACAATATACATAACCAGTGGTCATCTCACGCCGCGCCCAACGTGGTCAAACGGCAACTGAATGTTGTCTCAAGATATGGCGCCAAGATCACATCGCAATCATATATAAGATGGGCCCCGACGAGCAGGCGCTTTATCCATCTCCCATCTCCCCCGCGCCCTCTCGCACAACGTCGTGGAGTGTCCGTCCTCGAACATGGACAAGGCTTCGGACAAGTCCCCAAGGCTATCGTCCTCGCAGGAGCTCCCCCACCCGATATCCACCTCGTCTTCAAACTCACGTGGCGTCGCCCGACATGGCCGATATGTCTCGCTTTTGGTCCCCTCGCCGTTCTGTTCACGATGAGCTTCCACATATGCGGAAGGTTGTTCCATGCCAACCACACCGCATCGTCCCTTCCTCTCGCGAAGTTGATGCAATCAGGACCTTTCTTCTCCCAAATATCGCGAATGGACGACCTGTGCGTAGGTGTAACGGGGCCCACGCCCCAACACGCAGGCTTTATCGGATTGGAGGGTGATACGGAGCGGCGCCGCGGAGGTCCTTCTTCTGGTGCGTTTCCCGTCCTTTCGCCCAGCTTCGTCGTTCTAATTTTGGACCTGGCGCATGCAGGTATTTCGAAGCGGAGGCCGACGCGGAAAATGCCCCGTTGATGTGAGTTATTCTCTGAGCAACGCGTGCAGGCGGCGAGGCTTGACGGCGCTTTTAGACTGACGATGGGAGGCGGTCCGGGAACGACTGGGATGTTGAACCCACTGTCCGGGCAGTCTCCCTGCGTCGTGAAGGAGAACGGCACGATACCCAACCCGAACCGTTGGACGGAACGCTTCAATCTCCTGGCTATTGACCATGTGCGTGTTTCTGCTGCCTTGCCT